>JAVQMF010000031.1:3210000-3742500 GCA_032878935.1 Erythrophleum fordii
CTTAATTCCCCGCTATAGGGAGCTAAAAGCCAAAAATATATCAAACTCAAGTATAAAGCTTATAATGGAAGACAAATTAAAACATAGCTTAAGAATACATCAAACAACAATACATATAAGCATCTTAACTCATTTAAGCATTCAAATGCATGCAAGATAGAGAGATAAAGTAACCTTATGGCTTATAAAGCTTCAAGTCACCATTAACCCACTTGCTTCCTTTCTTTCCCTTGATTTTCTTTCGCTTGATACCCATAAGTTGGTGAGTTTGGGCTAACTTGGCCTACATATAGCAATTCATAATTCAAAAGGGCTCTTAGAATCAACTTTGACTCATATTATCATCATCTAATCATGTTAGGACTCAACATGCCATTTAGGTCACTTTTAGGCTCCTTAAGAGGTAACTCTTGGAATTCCTTTTCTAGGTTTCAAACTCTCCCTTGCTATGAGCCATATAACCCTAATGGAACTCATTTAAGCCATCATAAGCTTGGTTAAACAAACCTAAAACTAACTCACCTTTTTGGGCCTATTTGAACCTTAAAATTTCAACTTTCAATTTAGGGCTTCTAAATTCAATCCAATAGTTCCATTAATATATATTGTTTATATCTAGACCATTTATAATTTTAGAATTAAAAAAAAAACTCTTTCTAGCTACTTAAACCATGTCTTGGTTGAGACATGCACCATTCTTAGCTAATATGGAGTTTTGTTTAAGGAATTTGGCATATGTGGAGGTTCCTTAGTTCTTTTCTAGTTTGAATTTAATCTTAAATAACTTGAAACATCTTCTTAGGGTTCCAAAATTTTCAAGGTGCATTTTGGACCCTAGGTGGTCTAGCTTAAGTTCTATGGCTTTTCATAACATTCCAATTGTATAGTCTTACTCTATACTCTTCAAAGCCCCTATTTCTCTCAAGTTTTCATCAAGCTAAAATCTCTTTTTCACTATCTTTCTCTGTAGGCTAAATTATGGAGGGAGAAAAAGACTAAAGAATATTAATTTTTCTAATACATATCATACCTCATTTGAAAGCTTGTTGAATAGTGATTCCCTTGCTCTATTTGGTTGCTTCAAACCAGATGAAGCCTCTCCAACACCTATTAATATTAAGCGACATCCTCTAGTCAACTCAGTCACTCTTTCTTAATAACTTAGCTCTTTACCTACCCCAAAAGGAAGGCATTTTGGAATTAATGTATGTGTAATACTACCATTCAAAAGAGCATGAAGACAGAAGGCTTCATAACTAGCATACCATACAATTGTGCAAGTTTCCTTATCTTATTAGCTTTTTTTCCCTCTCTCTCTCTCTTTCCATTTCTTGGGTGACATTCATGATCTATTGGAGCTTATTAGTGTTAATGGAGAATGAGGGAGAAAGCTAGTGCATTAGATTTAATTTTTTTTTTTTAAAAAAGTGTATTTTAACTTTTTCCTATAATTATGATTTTGCCACTATATTTTGACTGCCCCGTTTGAACTTGTTTTAAACCTTTTTTTAAAATCGTTAGCTCCATATGAAAATTTGAGCTCTCTAATTTATCAAAAACATTACTTAAAATTTTTTGGGATTTAAAATCATCCCGAACAACCTAGCTAAATTACAATCAACCAATATCCTAAATCATGCATTATAAGGGTTTTAACCATTCTGATGGTTCCTATAATTTTTAAGGCCTTTGAAAACCTTACTGAGCTTAACTTTGGCATTTAAAACTTGTTTCCTTAAGTTTTCAAAATTTTGCTTAAAATTATGATTTTGCCACTAGTACGGCAATTTTCTCCATTTAACTACTTTGGCACCAATTTCAGGCCGTCACTAACTTCCTATCCTTATTTTTCGATGTTCTAATTTATATTGTACCCTTGATTACACCTTTATATCATTTTGCTTTAAGGTCTTTTTTTCCTCAACCTCTCATTTCTAGTTCAATTTCAAAAGAACCAGGTATGACATAACACACTTATTCACCCCCTATTTAGTTATATTTATCAATTGGTATTAAAGCAAGTCTCTCTTGATTGTATGCCTAATAGCCTTGAGAAAAGTCTATTGTTTCTTTAGTGTAGAAAAAAGTTGTTAAGATGCTTGAGGGAGCATATTTCCAAGAGGGTTTTTCAACTGTCAGACCACCATATTTCATAGGAAAGTAGTTCTCTCATTAGAAGTAAAGAATGCAGATATATATATATATATATATATATATATATGCTCCGTTGATTACTTAGTATAGGAAGCTATTAAAGAAGGACCAAAGATGCCCAAAAAGGTGGATCTAATAATGGGAGCCATCATTGAAAAACCTAGAAATGAGTGTACAAAGGATGACATCAAACTAGTGCAATGCAATCATCATGCCGGAAATATCTTAGTGTGTGCCATCAATGGACCAGAATATGACAAAATATCGAGCTATGAGATAGCCAAAAAAATGTGGGAGAAGCTTATAATCATAGATGAAGGAACATCAAAGGTCAAAGATGTAACACCATAAATTCTAGCTCATCTCATGCTTTTGAAGGGCATAATATCATGAAATATATAGGATCCCCAAAGAAAAAGCAAGGAAAACGGGATTATTTTAACATTATGCTATATCTAAAAATTTCATTCAGTGTCACGTGGACCGTGTGAGCTCATACTATATATCCTCATATTTAATTATATCATTACAACTCATTTGCATCATAAAATCATACCCAAAACTCATGGAAACCGAAATGAAGCATGAAATAGGCTTATTTAATTTCGGCCAGATTAGCTCCATTTTCTGACCCAACTTTGGAAAATCATAACTAAATCTAGAAAAATCAAAATCATAAAATATTGGTCATTCTGAAAAGCTTAGAATGTCTAATTCTATGCCTATACCATAACATCTATCACAGAGGACGTTTGACATCCAAAATTGTCTAAAGGTCTGATTGAAGTCTGGAACTGTCATAGAATTCTGCATAAAACTTTGAAAATATCCAATTAATTCCAAAAAAATCCAATCCATGCAAATGATACCAATCTGAAAAGATGTGGATATTAAATAGAGAGAAAAAATATCTCCAGATCAGTTCATCAAGCCTAAACCTCATAATTCAATCGAATAATACTTCTGGTCGGGCAAAATTATTGATACTGGACAGAAACTTCAAAATTCATATCGTCCTCTCTAGACCTCCAAATAAGGTGCTTCTAGTTGGCCAAGTCATTATAATTTTCTAGTTTCTCTGTATAAAATTTCATGGAAATTGGACATCGTTTGAGCCTTGTGTGATAGAATGCAATTTCACACCAAATGAATAGTGTAGCAAACCAGAAACCATAAAAATTACCAACTTTGAAAAATCATCAAATATTCTGTAAACCTCCAAAAATTATGATCTTTAGCTTTCTAAAAAGCTCTTAATGAGACCTAATTTCATGCCAAATCTCAAATCAAGACTAACTTATTTGGCTAAAAAGTGATATAGGGTTCCATAATGGTCAATTTTGGCTCCATATAGGATACCAAAGTTACCAAATGGATTTCTCTTGGTCTTGGCACCTTTTGGGTAAGTCTTAAAGTATATTTAAGACTTATGTGAGCTGCCTAAATGGTCACAAACCTCATGCATCTCATTTTGGCCATTCAACCCATACTTATGCATATTTACATCATACTTCCACATTACATATTTGGGCATGACAAACTCAAATTGTATTCTAGAGCTCATATATCATATCCATAGATATAAACATCATATAATAGCATATTTATACATGTCTCAAGGTTCATGATACATTTATAATATCATATACATCATGAACCATCATTATAGTTTCAAAATGGCTAAAGCTAGACCTAAACTTGTCATTCTTCCTTCTTAATTGATGTTTCCCTTCACCATAGTTACTTGGTCCACCTAGCATGTTAGATCATTGGAAAGGAGGGGATGAGATTCAAAGAATTCTAATAGCTCATTTCCCATTCAATCATACATAATATGTGCAAAGCAAGCTTTACAAATGCATGCATGGAGAAAATAGAAGTCATGGACCTTTTAAAAGCAAACTTGGCATGTGAATCAATCATACAAGATATTCAAGAGCTTACCAAGTGTTTGGATTGGCCTCACATGTTTTTCTCATGGATTTTGGACTTATCTCACCCATTCTTTAAGACCTTTAGATTCAACCATACTCTTGGGAGCCCACTTTGCTTTTGGGAGACTCTTTACTTTGTCTCAACTAAACTCAAGGGTTCTTGGCTCATTCTCACCAAAGGGAAGAGTTTTTGTCCTCTCCACACTAAAGCAAACTCAAACAAACATCATGTAGTCACTTAGAAACATAACATGGTATCAAGAATCATGGTAACTTGAAAATATACATACACACATTCTAAAACAAGCTAAACACACATCCATGCATGAGAGAAGGTGGAGAAAGCTACCTTGTGTACACTCACACACTTTTTCCTTAGCTTTCAAGCCTCCTCTTTTGGCCACATACCCACAAATTGGTGGAGATAGTTTCTCTTGGCCTAAACATAATTTATGGGAGCCAATTAGATTCATGAAACATATTCTAAGGTTACATAACTTGGTTAAACACTAGATTGTTCTATAATCCCCATTATGGTCCACAAAGGTACCTAGTAAAGCAACACCTCTCAAATAATTTCTAGGCCTCATTCTTTACTTTCAAATATGATTCTTGACTCCTTTTAAGCCTCTTGGAGTCATCACACTATCAAAACAAAAGGCCTAGCATCATGTTGCTTCTTTAAGTCATAATATGGAACCTAAGATACCAAATCAATTTCTATGAGTTCTAAATTTTTTCCAAGGCCTCCTTTCATTTTCATTAATCAAATATGACTCAAGAATGTCCTTAAAAAAATTTAAAACTTTCCCTAGCACCATGGAACATGCTTGGTCGAGACATGCTTAGGTTTAGGGTTTCTTGGAGTTATCTTTGTTTTCTTGAAGGAAGAACTTGTGGGGAGCATCTTAGGTGTCTCAAGAACTCATTTAAACTCTTACTTAAACCTAGGAAGCATCACATAAATTCAGAATTTGAAAAGTGCACTAAAACCCCTAGGTTTTGCATCTTGATTTCTAATGACTATTTCATGATTTTCTTTGTATATTCTTATTCCTCTCCATCAAATACCTTAGATTCACCCTTGGTTTGGTTGAAAATTTAACTCCCTAGGGCAAAACATATGTAGGTCGAAGTTGAGAAGAAAGGGGGTCAATACGGCTACCATAGAATGCATTTTTACCTTGTTTCTTTGCTTAGTTTGGCTTGAAGCTTAATTTCTCCAAGCTCCTCTCTTCAAATCCGAACTTTCCCTTGAATATCTCCTTTGAATCAGATTTATAAACCTCATTTTAATCCAATGGAATAAAGGAGGATGAAGGAGAGGTGGTGGAGATGGAGAAAAGCATGGAAAACAACCACAAAAACATACCTTAAGCTTAGAATTTCCTCTTCTTCTCCTTCTCTCTTGGTGTGCCCAAAACCATAGTTCTCCCTTATGAAATTATGCAAAATTTTCTGATTCCAAATAGGGAGGAAAGTGGGGCGGACCTATATATAGGTAGGAAAAAGTGACCTTTTCAAAAATTTCAATTTTACCTTTCATACTTTGCATTTTTGTTTCTCCTTCGTTTTAGCTCCTTTTTTAGAACTGTCTTTTCCATTATAAAATTTGGTTCCCAATTAAGAAAAATGCCTTGAAAATCACTCAAATCAAAGCTAAAACCTTCCCGAACGAATCTGTTAAAGTTCGAGCACACTGACGTCGAAAAACGTCCACCGGAGGGGGTTTAACTGTCCCGGAGCTTCCCATAGTTTTTAGGGCCTCTGAAAACCCCAAAGAACTCAAAACTTTGGTTTAAAAAGCCTTCCTGTGTAAATTCCAAAAATTACTCAAAATTATGAAAATGGCATTACGTTTCATAAGATTTTTGTCAAAATTTGTTTCTTCATTCTAACTCCATTTTTCCTTTTGTCTAAGGCTACAATTCTCATTTTTAGGAGTCTAGAATGTTTCTTAAATTTTTTAGGACCTTAACTAATTCATTTCGAGGGACTTGCTTTAAAAACATGTCCGTTCTCATCGTTTACCAAACCGGACATTACAGCTTGTCTTTCATATGAAAGAAGTTGAAAATGTTAAGAAATGTACAACCTATTTACTAAGCTCATTGGAAATTTGAAAGCTCTTGATGGCAAATACACAGATTATGAGCTTAATTGAAAATTTCTCAAAAGCATGCAATAAAAGTGCTAATCCAAAGTGGACTCCATTGAAAGTGAAAATCTACAAGTTCTTTCTTATAATGAGCTCAAAGGAATACTTATCGCCTATAAGAAAAATCATTTTAAAAGGCATGAGTTGGAACAAAGAAGAAAAATGTTAGCACTAAAAGTTATAGCATTGGAAGAACCTACAACTGAGAAAGGAGAAGGAGAGTAAGATGATCAAGCCTTCTTTTCCAAAAGGTTAGATAACTACACGAAGAAGAAGAAGGATCTCTTAAAGACTAAAGGAAACTAGAAAAGGAGGAACCAATGAAGACCACTATCACTTGTTTTGAATGTGGGAAAATGGACATATCATATCAGAATATTATTTAAGGTGAAAATCTATCAAAAATACACAACAAGAAGAAAGCCATGGCTAGCTGGAGTGATGATGATGAGAAAGAGAAGAACATGAATAAGAAATGGCAAATATATGCTTTATGGCCCTTGAAGAAAAAAAGGTAACTCACGAAAACCCTTGACCTTATAATGAGTTGGATGAAATGTTTAATGAATTACTTGTTAACTTTAAAAATATGACGAACAACTTAAAATTAGAGGAAAATACTAAAAAATGCAAGCTGAATTTAGAATCGGTCTTGGAAGAAAACAAATCTTTGAAGGAGCAAGTTATTAGGCTAATAAAAGACTTGGCTAATGTTATAAAAGGTAAAGAGAATTTGAATATGCTTTTAGGACAATAAAAATGTATGTTCGATAAATTTGGAATAGGATATAATGGAAATACAAATGTTAAGATGTACAATTTTTTTTTTGTTAAAGCAGCATCCTTTACTTCATGTTTATATTGTAACAAAATTAGTTATGCATGTTACAAATGTAAACACAAAAAAGGGAAAACTTGTGCAGGTTTCAAAAGGGACTGTTATTTCTAATACTAACAAGAAAGGACCTAAAAAGATTTAGGTACCTAAGAAATGATGAAACTTTTTAGGTATGCTTAAAAAGAAAGATCTTGAAACAGTAATAGCTTCTGGATAGTAGCTGTTCCAAACATATGAATGAGGACCCATCTTAATCTCTATCCTTTACTAGAAAAGATAAAGGATCTGTTACGCTTGGAAATGGAGAAAAGGATAAGATCATAGGTATAAGTAAAGTAGAACTTACTAAAAATTGTTTCTTAGATAATATTTAGCTTTTTGCTTGGCTAAAGCACAATTTACTTAGTATTAGTCAACTGTGTGTGCCATAGCCAGTTTTCGTAAAAATAATGAAATGAGTCAATTTTAGATGTAAGTCCCTTAAAATCAATGAGTTGCAATTCAATAAAATTAAAGTAACATTCTAGACCCTTAAGAATGAGAATCCAAAGCTCTAAATTCTCTAAAAATGGTGCTAGAATAATTAAACAAAAGTTGAACAAATTTTAACAGAAAACGTAATTGCAATTTTGTAAATTTGAGCACTTTTTGAAAAAATCAATGGAAGGATTTTTAAATGGAAAATTTGAGTTTTTCGAGATTCTTAGAAGCTCTAAAAAATATAAGAACCCTTGACATAGTTAAAACCCCTCCGGTTTACATTTTAGAATATTGATTGACCTAAAATTTAACCTATTCATTTGAGAACGTCTTAAATCTAATTTGAGTGATTCTAAAGATATTTTATAAGTTAAAGGACCTAAATTTTATGATGGAAAAGACAGCTCTAAAAAGGAGCTAAAATGAGCCTAAAATGAAAATGCCAAAAAAATGAGACATAAAAGGAAAATTTTAAAGAACAAAGTTAAGAAAGCTTATCTTATAAGTGGCATCCCATGCTGCCTCCTCCATTTAACTAACTTATTTTTGCCCGAAATAGAGGAGAGACTAGCAACAACTAACGCACTAGGAGAGAGCTAAGGAAGAAGGAAAAACCAAGGAAAAAGGTAAGGAAAATCATGCAATTTCATGCATCCTCCTTTAATAATCTTGTTCTCCCCGTTCTCCTATTTCTTTTTATGGTTTTGGTGTTTGATTTAGGACTATTTGAGGCCTAGTTCATAAGGATGAGATTAGAATTTGAAGGAGAAGCCTATAGCAAAGGGAATAGCTCTTAAAAAGGCTGAGGAATCAAACTAACTTCATTGCTTTCCTTGTTTTCTTCTTGTTGTTCTTCCTAGTGTATCGTTCGGCCAAGTAGAGAGTAATTAAGAGGGATTAAATTCTAACAAAAAACAAGCAAGGAACCTAGGTTTTAAAGTGTAGGAAACTAGAAAATGCAATGAAATCCAAAATAAAACCATTAGATTTTAAGATACCAAAGCTAGGGATTCACTTGCACCCAAGCCAAGATAAAGCTTCCTAGTAGTAATTCAAGATGTTTAAGAGTGTGAATGAGTTCCTAAGACATCTAGGAAGCCTCTCAAGTGCCATTCCCTTTATGAGAACTTGTAAAATTCATGGGTGCACCAAGGATGTGCTTGTCTCTGCCAAACTTGGAGCATGCACCTAGGGATTGTTTTAAATTCTTTTAAGCCTTGAATGGGATAAGATATGATGAAAGAACATTAGAGAAAGTTTTGGAAAAAATTTAGAAAGCATGGATTTTGAGATGGAGGTGTAAGCTTCATAATGAGACATAAAGAAGCAACTCATAGCTAGGCTCCTTAAAATGAATATGTGATGACTCCAAGGATTCTAAATGGAGTCAAGAGGCTTAGATTGAGGGATAGAATGGAGCCAAGATCATGAATTCCTATATTTACTTCCTTAGATCTTGTATGAAACCATAATTGAACCATAGAACAAAGTAGCTTCACATAGAGTGTGTGTGATGCTAGAGCTTGCTTCAATGATGTAATTGTATTCCATTTGATGTCTCTAGGCCAAAGGAATCAAGCTCCACCTCATTCCAAGTTTGTAGCTTAGAGAGGGGAAGAGTAATCAAGGGAAAAGTTTTCTTTCTTGCTTTAAGGTAGCTCTCTAACCTTTCTCACATACATGGCTTAGATGTTTGCTTGTCTTTGAATGCTTGAATATATGGTTGAATCATGAAATATGTTTCTAGCTATTGCTCACTTGCTATGGTACCATTATGCATCTTGAAATGAGTTTATCAATGTGTTTTAACTTAAATGGGTATGGTGATGCTAAAAGTCCCTTAGCAACGGTAGGAATGAGTCGAAAGTCTCGAGGATTAGGTGAGACAAAGCCAAAAGTCTCAAGAAGAGTGAGGCTTAGTCAAAAGTCTCTTGAAAATGGGTGAGGCATCTAAAAGTCCCAAGTAAAATGGGTGAGGCTAAACCAATGCCCTTAAGAGCCTATGTATGATATGTATGAGTTTCTTGAATATGAAAAATACTTTATGTATGTTTACTAGTAGCCTATATGCCATATATGCATTCTTTAACATGTTTTAGCATCCATTATATATGTTTGAAAGGGTAAAGAGCTATTAGGATTCTTGAAATCTTACTCTTCCCCTATAAATGTCGAATCATGTCTAGGTGAGCCAAATGGTCCAAGAAATAGGAGTGTCAACAACCTTAAAGACTAAGACTTTGACAAAGGCTTTGTTATTTAGCTATTTTGTTAGTACATTGATGTTAAATGATGTAATCACATGATGTATATGTTATGTAGACACTTAAGCATATCCAAATACATGTACTGATAATGTATATACTAATTTTCGAATCATCTGTATGAGTATATATGTTTTTGCCACCAAGGAGCCTTTATGTGCATATGTATAATTGCAAGTAACATAGTGGGAATTAGCCCCATGATGTTTAAAACCATTTTGTATGCTCCCTTAGTTGTAAATATACTTTTGAACGTGCCCAAGTGGCTATGGATGGTTAAGAAAGCAATTTAGCACCTTAATGAACCATTTTGGACTTTAAAACTTACCAAATCTTGAGTTGAGCCAAAGTCTAACCAAATGGATGAGTTTTTACATGAAATTTAGCCATCAAGTAGTGTTCATCTAGTGCTTTTCATAGAGCTAAAGGGCACCTAATTTGAAGCTCTATGGAATTATTATGGTTTTTCAAAGTTGGCCAAATTATGTAGAATTGGTAATATACTATTTATATGGTCAGTGTCTGTTTCTATGTCACTCATGGGTAAAATGAAATCCAATGCTTATAAACTTTTATAGGCATAAATTAGACACCATAAGCTTTCCATAGCAACTAAGATCACTTCATTTAGAGCTTTGTAGAGGAAGAAAATAATTTTTGAAGTTTCAAGTCTTGGAGCTATCTGAGAAGTTACCTTAGTTATTGTTCCATTATTTTTCTTAGACTAATGTAGTTGTATTAGTCTGGAATTGCTTTTATCATTAGTTAACATCTAGATATTTCTAGAAAGTTATCATATGTATGATTTAGATTTTTCTACAAATAGTTATGATTTTTCAAAGTTCACACTAGAAAGTTATGATAGTAAACCCGAGAGCAAACTTTGATTTTTCTAGTGTATGGTGCCAAACTCGAGATGGATGAGTTTTTTTGTGATGTTTCTTATTTGTATGGATGTGTTATGGTTGGAAGATGATAATGATGAGTTCTTATGACTAATGAAGCATGAAATGGATAAATGGAGCCTTACGTAATGCAATTAAATGGGATAAAATATATCATTTTTGTAACACCATATATCTCTAACTTGATTCTTATCATTTATAAATCTCACATAATGAATTGCACAAAAGGGAATGGAAAAATGGCATTAAAATAATGCCTTATTTCGCGTTGCGTCATGTATGAAAATTCCATTCAGTGTCACGAGGACCATATGAGCCCATACATCACATTCTCATATTTAATTACATACATACAACTCATTTGCATCACCAAAGTTGGCCCACAACTCGTGGAATTCGAAAGGGAGCATCAAATTCATTCTATTATTTTCGGCTAGAATTTCAGTTTTTCTGTCACAACTTCAGAAATTGATAACTAAATCCACAAAAATTGAAATCATGCATTCTTGGCCATTTTGGAAAGCAACACATGTCTACTTTATGACACAAATATTTCTAGGCTATGAAACATAACACAGAAAGCTTTTGACACGCAAAAAGGGGCAAAGGTTTGGACAGCTACTGTTACTGATACAAGTATCTGCTATAAACTTTGAAAATGTCTAATTAATTCTGCAAAAATCTAATCCATGCAAATGATACCAATTTGGAAAGCTAAGAATGTTAGATTTATGATACCAATTTGGAAAGCTAACCATGTTTAGCCACTGAAATTTAATGGAACAGTGACCTAGGTCGTGCTACCCTACTGTTGCTATTCCAGAAATTCAAAAATTCATATCTCTTAGCTCAAACTCCAAATGAGGTGCTTCTAGTTGCTACAAGTCACTATGAATTCCTAGTTTTTGCCTATAAAATTTCGTAGCCATTGGACCACGTTTGCCCCTCAGATGACACAATTTCACAACTGACCAAATAAACAATACTGGTGCAAATTCTGATGTCAACTTTGAAAAATCATAGAAAATTCCACAGACCTCCAAATTACCTGATCTTTGGCTTGCCAAAATCTCTAGGCAAGATCTAACTGCATGCAAAATTTCAAGTTAAGAAGAGGTCATTTGGTTAGACTTTGCCATAGCTTAAGATTATGGCAATTTGGTTCCAATAAAGGGGAGTCATCCATTGTTTCACACATATTTGAGCAACTTAAAAAGCATAAATATAGCACAAATAAGTCCCTCATAAGGTTTGAATCCTCAGACAACTCAAATTCACCATACCACTTCCATATACGTACATGCATAAGTGGGCTCCCAAGTGATCAAAATACATAATTCTATTCATTAAACTCTATTCTTGATACATACACTAACTTTATATAGTTTTACACTTGTTCAAAGTGTCATGGCTCAAAAATAACATATACATATACTCTTTGACATTCTAGTACATCAAAACTAGCAAAATGTGCCAAGAGATGGAGATTTAAGCTCCTTGGCCTCCATCCTTTGGATCTTGGACTCCACCTAGATCATATGAGATGAGAGAAAGGAGGGGGTGAGATTCATTGAACCTCAATAGCTCATACACCTATCCAAGCACATTCTCAAGGCATACAACATGTCAAGGGTACAAGTATGTAATCAATCAATTCATAAAGCATTCCACTTTCACATTTTTATGTCACAACTCAAGTCAAGCATAAGAATGAGCTCTAGGGACTTTTGGTTTGGCCTCACCCCATTTCTAAGACTTTTGGATTACCTCACTCTTGGTTCTTGGGACTTTTAACTTAGCCTCACTCATCCAAGGGACTTTTGGCTTTGTCTCACCCATGCCATGAGACTTTTGGCATCTCCTCACCCACATTAAGGGACTTTTGGCACTACTTCACCCTTGTGAGCCATTTCCACAATTCAAAGACATTAAAGAAAGTATATTGGTACCAAAATAGCAACATAGCATCAAGTGGCATGTCCCAAACATACAAATATACACACAAGCACACAATGACATATATGCAACAAGAAAATGCAATAAGAAAAGGTGGAGAGCTACCTTGGTGCAAATTTAAGCCTTACTTTGCTTGTTCCTTCCCCTTTTCAGTTCCACAAATACAAGGAGGTGGGGTTGGATTTCTTTGGCCTATTCACAATAAACAACACTTAATTATACTCTCAGAACAAGTTATAACATCCAACTTACTCTTAAGATTACACTTTGTTCTATTTGTCACAATATAGTTCCATTAACGACCTAATGAAGCAACTACCACAAGTAAAATTCTTGGTTCCATTCCCTTGCCATGTTTAGACCTCTTGACCTCATTTAAGGTCCTTGAAGCCATCACACGCTCACTTTCACAAACCTAGGTCCATGTTGCTTCATAAGGTTACATTCTGAAAGCCATTGCCTCATCTCCCAACCTAAGGCTTCTAAATTTTTTCCAAGGGTTTCTCTTATCTTCTTTTATCATATAAAGTCCCAAATCAAGTTTGGAACTAATTAAAACATCCTCTAGCTATCTCTAAGGGTTTTGACCAATTTATGCTTCCATTAAAGACCCATGGAGTTTGGGATTTTTCCTTAATGGATAAGGCACTTAGGAGGCTCCCTAAGAGTCTTAGAAACTCAAACAAACACTCACATATGATGGGGAAGTCTTGAATCAACTCAGATTTTAAACTATATTCAAGCACCCTACACTTTTTCAACTTGAAATTCAATGGCTTTTACTTGCTTCCAATGATAGATTCTTAATCCTTGCACTCCAAAACCTCTAATCCCTCCATGAATTGGGCAGAAAAAATCCCCTAAGAATTGGGCTCATGGTGGCCAAATTCGTGCAAGAGGAAGGGGAAGGGAGAAACTACCAAAGAATGGAAGTTTTACTTTATTTTCTTACTTCATTTGGCTTGTTCTTGCACTTGGTTGGTTTACTCCCTCAAGTTTTGAAATTTCCCTCTCTGTTCTGCCCCCAAAATAGCACCAAACTCTCCATTAAAATCGTAGAAAGAAAGCTTGAGAGGAGAAGAGCAAGTTTCAAGAAGGAAGGATATGGAATTTCTTAAAGTTTCTTACCTTTTTCTTGAATTTCTTCCTCCAAAATCTTCCTCCTCTTGTGTGCCTAAGAAGCTAGAGTTTTCCTCTGAAAATGGGCAGAAGCAAGTCAGTCTTAGAGAGGAGAGAAAGAACGTGGCATATAAAGAAGAAGAAAGAAGCTTCCTTTAACACTTTAATGCCAATTTTGCCCTTCGTTCTTAGCATTTTCGTTTCTCCTTCGTTTGAGCTCCTTTTTTAGGACTGTCTTTTCCATTATAACATTTAGATTCCCAATTTAATAAAATTCCTTTGGAATTACTCAAATTGAAGCTAAAACCTTCCCGAACGAATCAGTCAAAATTTAGGTCAACTAACGTCAGAAAGAGTACATCGAAGGGGCTTTACTGGTCCCAAGGCTTCCCATGGTTTTTGGGGCCTCTGAGAACCCTGGACAACTCAAATTTTCTATTTAAAAAGCCCTCCTAGGTGGTTTTTCAAAATTAAATTTATTTACGAAAATGCCACTGGCCTTTCGGCAAATTTTTTGAACTACTCTGGCCCCAGTTTCTGGGCAACTCAAGGCTCAAATCCTCATTTTATATTATTTAACATTTTATTCAAATTTTATTTGGCCTTGAATCACTCATCTCAGGAGACTTGCTTTTCAAACTGGCCCGTTTCTATGTTTTTACAACGTACCGGGCGTTACAATTTTTTTCATGGAATGTAAGGAACAAGTAATTGAAATGGGAATGAAAGCCTAGGAGAGTATGGTATCACAGTGTGATAAAGAATACATAGTAGTTTTTTATGCTAGGCACTGCATGGTCTACAATGAGGACAAAGCCTTGTTTGTTAGCCAAAGATTTGAGAACATAAACACTCTAAGTTATAATAATCTTAGTTCAAAAAATGTAACTTGTCTTTCCTGAATATATAATGATCCTTGGGTGTGGCATCAAAAGATTAGGCATAAAAACATACATACTATATTTAAATTTTCTAAGCTAGATCTTATAAAAGTTCTACGAAAGGTGGACTTTGAAAATGATCATCCTTGTGATGCATGCCAAATGGGAAAACAAGGTAGATCTCTTTCAAGCTGAAGGAATTTATCTCCTCCTTCAGTTCACTCCAATTATTACATAAAGATCTCTTTAACCCTATACAAACTTAAAGCTTTGGTTATAAAAGTTATGATTTTGTAATCATTGATGACTATTTTAGGTTCATATGAGTTCTCTTTCTTTCTCACAAGGATGAAGCATTTAAGAATTTTGTTGTCTTTTGTAAAAAGATTTAAAGAGAGCAAACGTATTTAGTCTCTAGTATTTGAAGTGATTATGATGGCAAAATTTGAAAACAAATTATTTGAGGATTTTTGTGATGGACAGGGCCTTAGCCAATAACTTTTTTGCCCTAAGAACTCTATAATGAAATGGAGTAGTTGAAATAAAAAATTGTATTCTTCAAGATATAGCTAGAACTATATTCGTTGAAAATGATCTTTTAAAATACTTTTGGGTTGAAGCAGTTAATACTGCTTGCTATATTTTGCATCATAGTCTTATAAGAATAATTCTTAAAAAAACCCTATATGAATTATGAAAAGGTAGAGAACTAAATGTTAGTTATTTTATGTATTTAGATATAAATGTTTTGTTCATAATAATAGAATAACCTAGGAAAATTTGATACTAGAAGTGATAAAGGAATCTTCTTAGATTACTCAACATCTAGTAAAACATATAAGGTTTACAATAAAAAAAACCATGGTAGTTGAGGAATCTATGCATGTTGTTTTCAATGATACTAATCCTTCTACAAGAAGAATAGTGTATACAAATGAAGATGAGAATATTGTAGGAAGGAGTCAGCCATTCCACCAACTAAACTCTGGATCAACAAGTAAAACAAACAAAGGATGTAGAGAAAATTACACAATTCCCTATAAAATCGCTGACAGAAGTTGGAGTGAGGTTCATCCTCCAAATAATTGAGAGATTCAAAAGTAGAACGAAGAGCAAAATTCAAAAAATGCATCTCATTAACAAATTGAAGAAAATAATAGAAGTAATTAGGATCATCAAAATAAAGATGCTAGTGCAATAGTAAATGAAAAAAGACCAAATCTATCAGATTCTACACTAAGAGATATCGAGCTTCCAAATGAGTAGAAATACTCCTCCACTTATCCATCTTAATTTATTATTAGAGATCCAAATGAAGGGATGCAAGCCAGATCATTGTTTATAACCAAAAGGAATAATCTTACATTGCTATCCTAAATTGAGCCCTGAATCGTAGATGAAGCATTAGGAGATGAAAACTGGATAATTGCCATGGAGGAAAAACTGCATCAATTTTAGAGAAATCAAGTATAAAGTTTGGTAGAGCAACCTAGAGGAGCTTCTATTATTGGAACCAAGTGGGTATTTCGTAACAAACTCAATGAGCAAGGTAACATAGTTAGAAATAAAACCAAATTAGTGGCCCAAGGTTTCACCTAACAAGAAGGTATAGACTTTGATGAAATTTATGGCCTTGTTGCTAAATTAAAATCTATTAGAATGTTGCTTGCATATGCTTTTCATATGAATTTTAAGTTATATCAAATGGATGTTAAAAATGCATTTCTAAATGAATATATAATGGAAGGGATGTATATTAAGCAACCCTCTGGATTCAAAGATGAAAAATTCTCTAACTAGGTGTACAAGCTATCAAAAGCTCTTTATGGTTTAAAACAAATGCCCAGAGCTTGGTACAAATGGTTAAGGACTTTTCTTCTAGAAAATGGGCTTTCAAGTGGGAAGCTTGACACTACACTTTTCATTAAGAAAAGTGATAATGAATCCTTACTTGTACAAATTTATGTACATGATATAATTTTTAATAGTGCTAATGATTCTCTATGTAAAGGGTTTGCTGAGTTAATGAAAGGAGAATTTGAAATGAGTATGATAAGGGAGATGAACTTTTTTCTCAGATTATAAGTAAAACAAACAAATGAAGGAAACTTCATTAGTCAAGCAAAGTACACAAAAGAATTGATCAACAAGTATAGATTCAAGGGTTATAAACCTATGGGGACTCTTATATGTCCCTCCTTAACTTTGGGCATCGACGAGAATGATAAAGATTTTGATTAAAAAAAAGCACCAAGGTATGATTGGCTCATTACTATATTTAATGGCTAGTAAACCTGACATCATGTTTAATGTATGCAAGTGTGCACCATTTCAAGTAAATCTTAAAGAGTCAAGCTTTACTATTGTTAAAAGAATAATTAGATGCCTAATAAGGATACAAAACTGTGGTTTGTGGTATCCCAAAACTAATGATTTCAATTTAGTTGGATATACAGATGCAAACTTATTGGAGACAAGCTAGACAAAAAAAGCACTAGTGGATGTTACTTGTAATACCATAATCTCATAGACCTCATGCCATAGTAATCAAAGCATTTCATACTTATTTACATGGAATTTGCAAACTTTGGCAATGGAATTACGCGTATTGAATACTGAAATAATTCTTTTTTTCCCACATGAGCCATTTAAACTAACCTCAATTCATTGTCACCCATTACATACTTAAACATATAAAAAACAACACAATTTGAGGCCTACAACACAGATCAAGAACCATTTCTCACATATTTGTATTTTTGATCTCGGATTGCAGAGACAATTTTCTGATATGAAATTTGGAAAATCATAACTAATTCTAGAAACATACAAATCATGTATATGATAGCTTTCTAGAAAAATCAAGATGTTACCTAATGACTAAAAATAGTTCTAGACCAAGACAACATCATCTAACCTATGGGAAATAATGGAATATTAATGGGGTCACTGATGCATCTGGCAGTAAAACCTCAACTTCAAAAATTCCATTCTCTCTCTATAGAGCTCCAAATGAGGTTCTCTTAATTCCTATAGAAAAATTATATTATCTAATTTATGCCTATAAAATTTTATGAGTATTGGACTTCATATGACCCATGAAAAACATAGAAAACCAAATTGACCATATGAATAGTATACATGCCAAATTTACAGAATTTTCTCAACTTTGAAAATTCATAATTAATTCTCTAGAGTTTCAAAAATAGTGGTTCTTAGCTCAGTGAAAAGCTCTAGATGAGACCTATAATCATGCCAAATTTCATGCCTAAATTCATCCATTTGGTCAATTTAGGGTGTAGGTTGCAAAAGTTAGATCTCTTTTGGCACCATATAGAGTCAAAATGTGACCAATTACTCTCCTACTTTAACCACAATCACTTAGGCATGTCCAAATAGATAAAAGCAATATATAAAGCCTACCCAAGTGGTCCGAGTACTCATATATCTTAAAATCACTTCCCAACTTTCATATATATATAAGAACTCATAGGCATACCTAGGTATTTAAATGTCAAAATTTCTTATATATGCACATATGGTTCCAAAATCCATTTAGACATCATAAATACATGTTTTTTCATATGTCCATGTATTTACATCACATTTACATCATTTGTACAAAATTCATGACCTTATTTTACAAAATCTCCTATCCTAGTGTCAAAAGCTCATCAACAAGGGACTTAGCCTCCACTTCTTGATCCTTGGGCTTCACCTAGACATAGTAAGCATGTGGGGGAATAGGTGAGATTCAAAGAATTTTAATAGCTCTTTTACACTTTTAAACATACATATATGATGCATTTTCAAGTCAAGAGATGCAAGCATGCCATAAAAATTTCTAAAACATGCATAACCATTCTTTTCATGTCAAACAAGTTCATACAACTCAACATAAGCTCTAAGGATTATTGGTTCAGCCTCACCCAAATCTTTGGGACTTTTGGATTTGCCTCACCTACATCTAGGGACTTCATTTAGCCTCTCTTTTTCTTGAGACTTTTGGCCTTATTTCACCCACTTTTAAGGATTTTTGATTCACTCTCACCCATCTCAAAGGAATTTTGACCTTATCAAGCCCATTCAAGCCATCACATAACAAAACAAGTGCAAAAATTATATTATGGTACCAAGACACTAAACTAATGGCTAAAATCATTCAAATAATTCAACACACATGTAAGCAATCTGAGACAAGTAACAAATCAAGAAATGCATGTGAAAAAGGTTAGAAAGCTACCTTATACTAAGAAACACAACTTCCCCTTTACTTCTCTCTTGCTCTTCTCGGGCAAACACCCTTAATTAGGGAGATCTTGATTCTCTTGGCCTAGACACATCAAATGAGACTCAAATCAATCCTTGGAACCAATTCTATCGTCATACAACACTTATGCTTGCTCACTTGGTTTTAAAACTCTAATATGGTCCATATATGACATAATGAAGCAACCACTTGAAATCATGCTCTTGGCTCCCAATTCTCATTTTTTTTAGGTCATATGACTCTATATAAACTCATTGAAGTCATCATAAACTCAATCTAGAAAGTCAAACCCTATGTTGCCTCTTTATGTCTAAATGGGACCTAAATTACCATCTCACAAACCAAGCTTCCTAAATTCAATTTATTGGCTCTTCTAGCACCTATAATTCATATCTAAGCCTCTTATACCTTTGGAATGAAAAAAAAAAATCTCTCCTTAGGTGATTCAATCTCTTTGAGGCTAAGACTATCACCATAAAAAAGGAGCCCATGGATTGCTTGATTTTTCTTAAAGGGAATGGCTCGTGTAAAACTTCTTAGAGGTCTAATGGACTCATACAAAGTCTTACATAAGCTAAAATGTCTCTAAGAAAAATCAGATTTGGTCATTTATCTCAAAACCCCAAGATTTTCTAACTTGAATTTCTTTTCTTCCTTTTGATTCCAATGGACTAATCTTAATTTACACACTCTAAAAAAAATGTTTCTCTCTTGCTAAGGTCAGAATTCATCCCCATCTAGAAGAGCTAGGTCTGACCAAAATTACACTAAGGAAGACATCCAACAATAAGCAAAAGGAAGCTAAAAACTATACCTTATTTACTTGCTTTCACAAGGTGCTTCCATTTACTTTTAGTCTCTCCTTCCAAAACTCTCTTGTTCTAATTGAGCTGACCTCAAAACCTAACCAAATCAATTTTGGAATCCATAGAAAAAGAGAAGAGAAGGAGGAGAAGGAGCTAGACAAAGGAAAGGTAAGAAAAGGCTTGAAATTCCTCACCTTAAACTCAAGTCCTCTTCCCTCTTCTTCCTCATAATGGAGTGCCCTAGAAGCTCTCTCCCAATTTAACTAAACCAGCACATTTTGGTGGAGAGGGAATGTAACACCATAATGCCTTCACTACCATTACTCTCCTTCTAGGCTCGATTCCATATGATTTCCAAAGAACAAGTACAACCGTGGCATTTTCATATTAAAAACGGGGTTTAAACATTCATATGTTGCCCCGTGGGTCCCATAAACCCATTATTCACATTCTCTACTCAAACTCCATTTATTCAACTCATACATAGCATAAAACAACCCATGAACCATGGATATGAAGCCAAAAACCAAGAAAGTGCAATTTCTTAAATGGGCCAAAAAGTCAGATTTTTGGCTCTAACTTTGGAAAATCATAACTAATTATAGAAAAATGGGAATCTAGCAACCCATAGCTTTCTGGAAATCTATAAGTGCTAAATTTACACTAAAAATAATTCCTTAGACCTTCAGTAGCCCTTAGACCTCAAAAAATGATGGAACAATAACAAAGGTCGGATGGCTTCCCTGATGTTGATATAGAACTTCAGAAGGTTCGTTCTCTCTCTATAGACCTCCAATTTAGGTGGTTCTAGTTGGTATAGGTCTCTGTGGTTGTCTAGTTTATGCCTATGAAATTTTATGACAATTGGACTCCATTTGGTCCATGAATGACATGGATTCATTTTTGGACTAGTTACACAGTACCATGACCAAACCATCAAAATTTCCTAACTTCAACAATTCGCCAAATATTTCCTAGACCTCAAAATATTACCCACTTTAGCTTCTCAAGAAGCTCTCTACAAACTCTAGAAGCATGCCAAATTTCATATCAAGAAGAGCTCATTTGGTCATACTTTGATAGAGCTCACAAATTTGGTAGTTTTGGCACCCAAAACGGTTCAAAGTGGGTCCAAGTAGCCTCTCACATATTCTCACACCTCATAGACAAGTTTTAAAGCATGAACATAGTATATATAATATGTTCAAGTGGTCCAAATCATCATATATTTCAAACTCACTATGCTACAGGCTAAAATATACTATCGCATACAATCCACAAAAAGGGTAAATCCCACATTTTCATTACTTTGGCTCTCTACATAGTTTATACATCATTTTTCCATACATTTACACTTGCTTCAACATTTACATCTAAAAAATAATAGGTGAATATTCATTTTGGCACTTCTTTACATCAAAAGAACTAAAATAAACTAACATCTATCTAAACATGCTCCTAGGCTCCTCGGTGTGTACTTGAATCTCCTTGAGCTCAACCTAACATGTTAAGATGGGAGAGGGAAGGGGGTGAGATTCATGGAATCTCAGTAGCTCATGCACTCATTCAAGGAAGCAATCGATGCATATAAACAAGTCAAAGCATGCAAATAAGCATCTAACCATTTACAATTATACAATACATGATTCACATGCCATGAAAACCATATCAATGCCAAGAATGAGCTATAGGGACTTTTAGTCTAGCCTCACCTGATTTTAGAGACTTTTGGATGGCCTCACCCTTGGTTTAGGGACTTTTGACTTGGCCTCACTCAGTTATGAGACTTTTAGCCTTATCTCACCCAGCCTCAGGGACTTTCAGCTCTACCTCACCCATCTCAAGGGACTTTTGGTACTACCTCACCCGAGTAATTTTCACAATCCAGCACATAAGCATATTGGTACCAATGCATCAAGGCACTAACATATGGCATGTCTCACACAATAAGCATATACACAAGCATACAATGACTATTACATCCAAGAATGCAACAAGAAAGAGTGGAGAGCTACCTTATGAGCCAATACAAGCCTTTCCTTTTAATTCCTTTTCTTCCTTCTTGGTTTCACAATCACACCTTGATGGAAGTGCTTCTCTTGAGTCTAAACACAACAAAGAGCATGGAATTACTCTCTTATAACTCAACAAATATTAGGGGTTCTTCAGAGCAAACCCTTCTCACATATAAGAACCTAGGGGTTCTCTCTCTTTCTCTCTAGAATTTTACCAACTCTTCTTCTCTCTCAAGCTCTCATGGTAGTAGAATCAACATACTCAAGGAAAGCAAAGAAGTTCAAGAGTGGTTTTCCACTTTTCCTCTTCTGACCCATGCCTAAAACCTAACTAATTTAATTAGCAAAACCATAGAAAGAGAGGGCAAAGAGAGAAGAATAAGATTCTAAGAAGAAAAGAAAGGGAAATCTCAAGCTTGCTTACCTTTTCTTTGTTCTTCCTTCCTTCTTAGTCTCTCTCTCTCTTCACGCCCATTTTCTCTCTTTTGGTAGAAGCCTAGGTTAGTTAAAAGAGAAAGAATGAATTGGGACGTTTTAAGAAGTCAAATTCTCCTTTTTTACGCTTTTCCAGACTAACCCTCGCTATAGCGAAAATTAACCTTCGCTACGGCAAGCACGTATCAGTCCCATACTCCTATTTTTGCTATGGTGCGCTACGGCGAGCAGTTCCCTGATTTTTGTATGGAATGCCCACACTCGCTATAACTAGAAGCATTTTCGCTATAGCGAATAGGTATATTCGCTATAGCTAGACCATTTCTCGCTATAGCGAACAGATACATTCGCTATAGCTAGGCCAATTCTCGCTATAGCTAGCAGACTTAGAAAAATTTCAGGATTTCAAAAATTTTCAACTTTCTTCTTTCTTTTTCTTTTCTTTTTCTGGTTGTTATAGGGAGTGGTTAAGTTTGAACATGCTTATAAGACCAAAAAGGTAAAGTTATCCTACTTTTCATTTTTAATTTAGTACATAAATCATGGTTTTTCCATTTGCCCTCATTTTAATTCCTTTTTGAGAACCATCTTTTCCATCATAAAATTTAGGTCTTCTAACTTATAAATTGCCTTTGGTTTCGGCCAAATTGTATTTGAAATCATTCCAAACCATTCAGTTAAAAATTTGGTCAACCCTTTACCGTAATTGCTCACCAGAGGAGTTTTAACTGTTCTAGAGATTCCCATGGTTTGCAGGGCCTCTGAGAATCTCAGAGAGCTTAAATTATTCATTTAAAAATCTCTCATGTGAGTTTTCTAAAATTTTCTACAATTATGAAAATACCCCAACTTATTTTTGCAAATTTTCTTAGCTCTTCTAGCTTAGGTTTTTAGGTAACTCAAGCATTCAATTTTTATTTTTAAAGGTCTAGATTATCACTTTAATTTTATTTGGCCGCTATCCCCTTGATTTAAGAAACTTCCTTTGAAAATGATACATTTCTGGCCCTTTTTTGACAAATTAGGTGTTACATCGCTAGTTTCTTAGTAACTCATTAGTGTCTTAGTAAAGTAAAAAGCAAATTTCTATAGCTCTCTCCACTACTAAAGCTGAGTACATGGTAGTAGAAAGTTGTTACACTCAGTTATTATGAATGAAGCATCAACTTGAAGATTACTCACTCAATTTTAGCCGTGCTCCTATATTCTGTGACAACACAAGTGCCATTTGCCTCATCAAAAATCTTGTACATTACTCTTAGACCAAGCATATTAAGATAAAACATTACTTTATCCGAGATCATATTCAATAAGGAATTATAAAGGTAAGTATGTCCAAACTGAGAACCAACTTGTAAAAATATTTATAAAACCTTGCTTGAGAATAGATTTATGCATCTGAGAAATAAATTTGATATAATTGATCATACATAATGCCTGTTATGAGTTGATTAAAGTGGAGCGCACTTGCTCCTCCACTTTCTGCTATGTTATAGAAGTCTCCTCCACCTCATTTCAATAATGTAATTTATCACATGTTATTGTCATATTATTTATTATATTAAAAATACATGTTTTGTCTTTTATTGGCATTCTTTTTGCATTTATCCCTATGATGACACATGTTAAGTGTTCGATCTTTAGGAAATTAAATTGTTTTGGCATTATTCACCATGTGTACTAAGGCATTTATTACAGCATTACATATTCTCAAAAAGGGGCCTGGCCAGTGGCTAATAATGATTTCGAGCAAAAAAGTGATGGTTATAGAAAATCTCTTTTTCAAAATTCAAAAACTACTCAGTGGCATATCCAAAGCATCTTTTCATAACCCCTCTCTCTCTCTCTCTCTCATGAACCTATTTTTTTGCCCTAACCCTACTATAGTAAATAGAACAACACTTCAACTATTTTACATTTCACCTTCAAAGATCTTAGAGGCTAAAAAAGTTCATCTTAGTTGAGGGAGTTATAAACATTGAAGAAGAAGACTAAAGAGAGAACTCACATTACAAAAACTTAAAGAGAAAAAGATACAACATGAAATGAAGAAAGAAATGAAAAAAGCAACAGCCTAGAGCAAACAACCAAAGGGAAAGAGGGTTTTTTATGAAGACCCAGAATGGGAAGAATATGAAACAATTGAGAAATTTCTCGAGAGATCAAAAGGGATATCTATTTAGGAAACCTTAACTAAGAAGATTACTAAAGCAAAAGGCAAGGCAAGCAAAAGATGGGTGAAGCAAAAGAAAGCCTAAAAGATCATTCTCATTTTTTGCCCAAGTTCTGTACCGAAGAACACCTTGATTGGTACCTTACCAACTTTCAACATTAACCCATTGCTACTAGAAGATATGTTAATTTCTCTAAGCTAACTCAATTAAACTATTCTCTAGAATTGGAATTCAAATCCATGGCATAGGCACCTCTACTAACCATTGATGAACTAGTATATAAGGATTTCAGTTGAGAGTTTTATTGTAATCTGGTTGTTGTCAAATCAAGGAAGGCTCTGAGTTTTCTGGTAAATGGCAAATTCATTACTATAGGAAACAATATACTAGAGAATATTTTTGCAATATCCTTGAGTAACGAGCCTCAATACTACTTTATTGGTTACTTCTAGTCTACCAAAATAAAGTCATCATATGCTGATACTTATGTTGTTATTAAGAGAAAAGATTTAGTATTTAGAAGAAAAACAAATGTTCAAGCCCATGCTCTCTCATATTGGGTTGTTGCATATATTATTGGGTCTACAATGTTTCCACAAATCTAGTCATTGGAAGTAGTATTGTGGAGAGATATTTTCTAGGTTTATAATCTAATAGCACGACAAGGTATTAATGTGTATTAGTGGATACTCAAGAATATAGAAGAAGCCACAAAGAGTTCTGGTTAAGTATCAAGCCACCCTTATGGAATGCTCCTTACATGCATTTTCAAAAGAAGGATGTAAATTTTAAAGGATATTAGTCTCAAGAAATTTCTGGAACATACGACGATATGTCGTCACACAATATGAAGTATACACTTGTAGCAATTGAATGGATAAGGAACTATAATCTTAAGGAGTTCCAAGTTGATCTTAAAACCTTTTGGTTTAGGTATAATGGAACCCTCAACATTTAGCAAGTTCCTCCCCTTACAACTAAACAAACCATAAAAAAGTCTATCAAGTCCTCCTCCTCTAAGAGCAAGAAGAAGACTACGCCATCTAAAGCAAATAAGTCTTCCACCTTTAATGATGTTGATGCATCTTTGTCTGAGGATACTCATATCTCCACCACTCTTGATCCTCTACCCCAATCCTCTCCTGTGCCTCATCCTTTTCCTCTACTTAATGAACCTCCTCCTCTACTAAGTGTTGACCATCCTCCACCCAGCTCTCCCAATCAAACAAATCCTCCACTATCACCGAGCCAAGCTCATCCTCCATCCACCTCACCAAGTCACCAACTTTGTCCACCAACTTCAACTGAACCCATTCATCCTTCACCACCTCACCAAACTTATCCTCCATCATCCCTAACACTCGTCCTCCACCTTCACCTATACCTCCATCCTACAAAAAGCAAAAAACTCTTACATATATTCCTTCCTCCATTACTATAATCCTTTTATCTCCAAAGAAAGAAATTTTTTACTTTCTTCCTCCATCTCTTTCACCTTTTCCTGCTCCTCTAACTCCACCACTCTCTCTTCTAACTCCTCTAAGCCCTTTACTCCTTTACTTCTAACTTTTCTTCCACCAATAGATACTCCTCCTTTTACACCTCCTCTTCCAACAAACACTCCTCTTCTCACATTGCCTTTACCACCAAACTCTCTTCCATATACTTCTTCTAATCCCTCAATTGTTCCTTTGTCCTCGAGTCCTCTCGTCCCTTCTTCCACCTCTCATCCTTCTTCTTTTTCAGTGCCTCCACCAACCTCTCCTCCTCAACCTCTTATAGAAGAACATAGGTCCCTACCTCATTCTCCTTTACCTTTTCCACCTCCTCTAGTTTTTGCCCAACCATCTAACAAAAAAGTCCTTTAGCTTCTTCATACTTTGAATACCAATGTCCAATTACCTCGTGATGATTTTGACTCACTAGCAACTAATGTTGGCTCCATTCATAACATGATCAGTAATTAGGGAGTAATTTAGTAATAGTTGGATTTTGTAAGTATCGAGTTGCATGATACAAAACAAGCTTTTAAGAGTAATTGCAATGTGTTCTTGTGGGGTCTTCAAGGCATTCACTTCGTAATTATACAACTCACTGATCAAATATCTCAAGTCTTTCGCTATCTCAATTAGTAACTTCAATATGCCCTTTGATTTTAAGTACACTTATAAAAGTTTGTGACAATTGCCAATGATGGCCTTAATTTTTTAATCATTCTGCATTACTGCATCTTACTCTGTAAATTTATTGTTGAATTATTTAATTGTCTAACAATTGATTTATTTCCTATTTTTATCTTACACCTTTTTTGCTGTTGACAAAAAAAATGGAGAACAATATCCAAAATGTTTGATTCGGTTTGATTATGAGAATCTTGTGCTTAATGATATTGCTTGTCTATTGTTGTTCTATGACTCTTATAACGAACATAATTTTCTGTAAAATGATAAAATGAGTTGTATAAAAGTAAGTCCTCCAAAATGACCTAAATAGTGTCCCAAAAAATTTAGGTAGAGTTCTAAACTCATAAAAATGATAATTCTAAGCTCAGATAGAAAGAAAAATAGAATTAGAATGGAGAAATAATTTGTGACGGAAACTAACAAAACATAATGGCATTTTCATAAATAAGTGTAACTTTTGGAAAAAAATATAGGAGGGCTTTTTAAAATGAAAGTTTTGAGTTTCCCAATGTTCTCAGAGGGCCCAAAAACCATTGGAAGCCCTGGGACTGATAAAGCCCCTCCAGTGTATGTTTTTCAACATCGGTGAGCTTGAAGTTTGACAAAGTCATTCGATAAGGTTTTAGCTCCAAATTGAGTGCTTCTAAAGGAATTTTATTAAATTTGGAATCTAAATTTTATAATGGAAAAGAAGGTTCTCAAAAAAGAGCTAAAATGAAGTAGAAACAAAATTATCATTATGGAAGGATGCAATTAGAATTTTTGAAAAAGTATGCTTTTGGAAACTCCTACACACTTCTCCCACCTTCTTAAGCATGAAATTTTCTGCCCAAAATATAGAAATTGGTCTGCTCTCTTAGGGGCTCCAAAAAAGGAAGAAAAAGAGAAAGAAAACTAAGGAAAAACTAGGTAATCTCATAGAATTTTAAGCTCTTCCTTTTTCCAATTCTCTTCCTCTCCTTCTTGGCTTTTTTCCTATGGTTTTTTTTAGATGATTGGTTTTATTTTTGGTCCAGAAAGAAGGGGGAGAGTTCAAATTTTTCAAGGAGAAGACAACCAAGGAAGAAAGGCTTTGGAAGCAAACTTGAAACCAAGGTAACTACTCGTTGTTGTTGCTTTTCCTTATTGCTTCCTTCATAGTGGATTTTTGTCCTAGACCAGAACCATATAAGGGAGGGATTTTTTGTCCAAAACCAAGAGGGAAACAAGGGTTTTAGACCTTAGGGAGACCCTTAGAAACCTCCCCAAATGGCTCTTCCATCAAGGAAAAATTTTGAACTCCAAGAACCTCCTTTGATGGGTGTGCCTCAGCCAAGCATAGTTCATAGGGCTAGGGAGTGTTTTACTTTGTTCTAGCCTTGGTTTGAGACTTCATATAATATTAGAAGATGAGAGGAACCATTGAAAAAAATGTAGGAATCATGGAAAGAGAGATGAAGCAATGGTGTCCATAATGGTACTTTATGAAGTAACTTAGACTTCCAATTGTGCAATTGAATGTGTGATGGCTCCAAAGACCTTCAATGAGTCCAAGAAGTCTAGAAATAATAAGAGAATGGAACCTAGGAATTAAATTCCAAGAATTGCTTCATTAGGCTAATTATGGAACCATAATGCCAAGTATGAAATCAAATGCGTGTTTAAACTTTAGTTTAATGTCTTAGCTTGCTTCAATTATGTGATTATGTGTTCCTTGTGATTTCTAGGCCAAGAGAATAATCAACCACCTAAGTACTCTTGTGAAATCAAGGAAGGGAAGGAATTAGCAAAGTAAGCTTGCATAAATTGAAAGGTAGCTCTCTACCTTATTCTTCATACTTTCTTGTGTGCATATGTATGTCATTGTGTACTTGTATGTGTTCTTATGATTTGGTAATATGCCACATGATCTCATGGAATTACATTGGTACCAATGTGTTCTCTTAAATGCCTTTGAATGTAAGATTGGCTCATAAGGGTGAAGTGATGCTAAAAGTCCCTTAAAGTGGATAAGGATGTGCCAAAAGCCTCAAGGCATGGATGAGACTAGACCAAAAGTCCCTTGGATGGGTGAGGCTAAGTAAAAAGTCCCTAAACCAAGAGTGAGACAACTCCAAAAGTCCAAGAAATAGGGTGAGGCAAAACCAAAAGTCCCTAAAGCATGAAAATGATCTTGATATGTAGATGTGACATGAATTGGTAGCCTTGCACACCTTATGTTTCATAATTGTGTCATTGATGTATGTATGCCTTGAATGTATGTGAATGGGTGTGTGTGAGCTATTGGGATTCTTGGAATCTCACTCCCCTTCCCCCTTCCATCTTGAAATGTCTAGGTGGCTCTCAAGATACAAGGAAGGCAAGCCAATAACTCTAACTAGCTACACTTAAGAGATGTTGTAGTTTTCTTTGTATTTAGATATCAAAGTAGTCTTGGATATATTATTTTGGTAATGTAAGACCTTCAGTAATGGTAATATGATGTATGAATATTATGTAGCCTATGTATGACATTAAATCAATGCAAATCATGGAAATTGCCTATTGTATAGTTATGGTTACATATGTATTATTGGATGTAGAGTGGCCAAATTAAGATGCATATGGTTTGGAACCACTTGGGCAGTTTCTAGAAGTTATAATCATGTTTTTAAACTTGTCCAAGTGGTGCCAAACTCAAGAGGAGGCCATTTGGACCAAAGTAACTCTTGATAGGAAGCAAAAATGACTATTTCATGAGGCTATATCACTTTTTGCCCAAATGAGTTCCTCTTAGTCTGAAATTTGACATACATCTAGAGCTTATTGAGAGCTTTTTGAGAAGCTAAAGTAGGTACTTTTTGGAGGTCTATGGAATATTTGGCGAATTGTTGAAATTGAAATTTTTTCTGATTTTGGTCATTGGTATTGTAGCACTAGTATGAAATTAAATTCTGTCACTTATGGGGAAAATGATGTCCAATTGCCACACTTCTATAAGGAGAAACTAGACATTCCCAGTGCCTTGTGCTAACTAGAAGCACCTCATTTGGATGTCTAGAGAGGGAGATATGAATTTTCAAAGTTCCTATCTAGTACCAGGCATTCAGATTGACCTCAAGTATTTTTTGCTTAAGTTTTGAGGTTTAGGTGTGCCTGAACTGGTCGAGGAGTTATTTTTTCCCTCTAGCTAACATCTATAGCTTTCCAAATTGTATCATTTGCATGGATTGGATTTTTGTGGAATTAATTGGATATTTTTGAATTTTGCTATAGAAACCTATGACAGTACCAATAGACAGCCAGACCTCTGGATATTTTTGAATGTCAAAAGTATTTTGTGATATGTTTCATGGTTTGGACATATTTTTAGTATAAAGTATACATGTGTAGCTTTCCAAAATGACCAAGAATGCATGATTTCGATTTTTCTAAAATTAGTTATGATTTTTCCAAATTTGTGATAAAAATGACAAAATTCTAGCCGAAAATACAAGTATGAGTTTTATGTTTTCCTTTGGTTTCCACAAGTTGTGGGCCACTTTTAATGATAGAAATAAGTTGTATTCATATAATTAAATATGAGAATATGATACATGAGCTCATATGGTCCATGTGACACTGAATGAAATTTTTATACATTACACAACGCTAAAATAATGTATTATTTTAATGTCATTTTTCCTACCTTCTTGCATAATTCATTACATGAGACATGAAAATAGCATAGATTGAGTTAGGAAATTATGGTGTTACAACTCCACTGAATTTTGTTTATTTTTTCTCATACATAGATTCAAGTGGAGCATAAAGTGACATTGTTTGCTTGTTTGGTTATTCTTGTGCATAAATTTAGGGGAAGCATAAAATGAACTTTTACATAAACATTAAACCTTTTGTGTAATGGTCTATCATCATCAAAAATGGGAGATTGTTAGCCCAAAGATATTAGCCCAGGACTTTGATGATAACCAAACCCAATCAATATTTACATAAAAGCCCATTTAAAAGTCTCTAGCATGTGAATTTTATATGATTTAATTGTTTCGACCCATAATATGTATGAAGCTTTCAGTCTTTAAGTCTAAATGAGGTAATAAACTAAACGAAAAGTTAATTAATGCATCAAAGACAAATGAGCTATGGCCTTTGTATAAAAAGAGCATAAAACAAAAAGGCTTTTTTTGCTAGGGTTGTCTCTGATTATTTCGTAAAAATGAATTTTTTCTCTAACCTATGTTTTAAGCCCTGTAATAGCATTTATGATAAGCTAACTAGATGAGCTACATAGAAGAATATCATTAGCAATAGAAGACTACAACACTAAAAGCATTTGAATGTTAGAAACAAAACGAGATTGCTCCAACCAAAAAAAGATCATTGAGTTTCAAAATTGTCTTTAGCAGGCAAGAGATACAAAATGTCTATAAATACAAAGCAAATTTGAGTGCCAAAAATATAGAACAATCATAGAGAAAAATGAGTTATATCTTATTCAAATTCTTGTAAAATATGCTTACTTAGTTTTTGATTTATCTACTTGCTAAAAGCAAAAGTTTCTTAAGTTTAAAAGAGTCTCGAAAGAGATAAAGTGGTCTTAATGAATCTGAGAAAAATACTAAGTGTTAAAGTTGAGAATCAGCTGTATAAAACTCCTTTGAAAGTTTGTAGCAAACTCTGGAAGCAAGTGTTGGTGGTAAGCACAAAATAAAAATCATTATCTCTATAAGTGTGTTGTTTTTTGGTGGAGAAAATCCTTTAAAAATTGTTAAGGGGATTAGACGTAGACCAAGGGGCTAAACCATGATAAATTTTCATATGACTTCTCTCTTTTTGTTATATTCTTTAATTTATGAGCTTGTCTTCTCAACTTTTGAAGGACCACATTTTAGTTGAGAGGTTACATAAGTACTAACTTTGTTTATATCTGTTGCTCCACTTCATTATTAACTTCATTTAATCTTGGTAAAGATCATTTATTTGTTATATTTTATTCAATTCTTTGGTCTTGTACTTAATATTGTATACATCCTCCACTTTTGAAATAATTAATTTAGATGACAGTTGGTTCTCCACCTTTGTAATTACAAAAATTTTATTTTTTATACAACATACCTATTCACCCTCCTCTAAATGTGTTTATCATACGTTATACAAGTACAATTCTCGAGCATTGGCTTCTTCATTTGTCTTCTAATGCAGATGACCATTCTCCAAAGTCTGGTGCTTTAGCCTCTTGCAGATGGAAAAACCCCTCTTCTTTTCCATATGCACTCCTATTTTTCGCTCTCTCACATTGCGGAGCTGTCCTCCTAACACAACCACCAATCTAGTTTTGTCTATTCAATTCCTCCCTATTGCTTGGTTCAAACCTTCTCAAACAGTTGCAGATTGGTGAACTCTCTGAATTGCAATTTCCAAATGCCCCACAGATACCATAAAAATCGCAGTCTAAATTTTGAACAAGATAGGTTTCTTACCATTGCTTCTTGGCATCATTCCATTGTTTACGCAATAACTTGCCTTTTGAATTTAAGACCACCATTTCTTTGATGTCAGACGTATCTGATAAAATGAAAGTAAAATTATAACACCATACTTCTAGGACTCAATTCATGCAATCCCATGTCTTAACTTATGTTTGTTCTATGGAAACAATATACTGGCATAGAGAGTTATGAATTAAATGCATTTCCCTATAGGTAAAAGCTTTCTTTCGGAGTCCCATGGGCCATATGAAAGTATCTATCACATTCTCATACTTAAAAACATGACTATAGGTCATTTCCATCATCGCATTTGGTCTACAACTAGTGGAAAGCAAAGGAACACATAAAATCCATGTTTACATTTTCGGCCAGAATTTCCTCTTTTCTGTCACATATTTTGGAAAATCACAACTAATTCTAGAAAAATCAAAATCATGTTTTCTTTGCCATTTTGGGCTTCAGATGTCTACTTCATACTAAAAATATTCCCAGACCATAACATTCATCATGGAGAACGTATGACATCCGAAAAGCTACTGAGGTCACTGGTTGCCTGGGTTGCTGTTCAGATTACTGATATAAACTTCTAAAATTCATAACTAATTCTATAAATATAGAAACCACACAAACTCAGTCATTATGGAAATCTAAAAATGTTAACTTGATACTAAAAATAATTGTAGAATGAAACAGATATGTTTAGACATCTGGAACTGATGGAACAGTAACTGAACTATAGAGGCGCCACTGTTACTGACAGCAAACTTCAAAAATGCATAACTCTCTGCTCAGACCTCCAAATGAGGTGATCTTGGTGGCCATAGAAACCTTGTGATCTCTAGTTTATGCATATAAAATTTCATAAATATTGGACACCATTTGGCCATCAGGTGACACAGAATTCAAAACTGCCAGTATAAATAGTACACACACCAGAATCCCAAAAAAAATCCTAACTTTGAAAATTCATCAAATATTCTCTAGACCTCCAAAAATTATGATCTTTAGCTTCCCAAAAAACTCTTAACAAGATCTAGATGTATGCCAAATCTCAGATCTAGAAGAGCTCATTTGGACAAAAAGTGATATAGGTTTTCAATATGGTTAATTTTGACCCATATTAGAGACTAAGTGTGCCCGAATGGTCTTGTTTGGTATTTGGCACCTCTTGGACAAGTTTAAAAGCATAAATAGGACTTGTATGAATTGCCCAAGTGGTCCCAAACTACATGCAGCTAAATTTGGCCATTCCACTTCCATTATTACACTAATCTATCTAGTCATTCAAGAACTAAACTTGCCATTCAAGACCCAAAACATGCTATCTCATACATTTGGCATCAAATTTCATTCATGCACCACACATTTGGGTATTTACATATGTTGATCTAATTACATACCAATTTCATCATGAGATTACATCATGTGCCATGTATATGGCTAAAAAGAAGGCAAAACTAGGCATATTCATATACTTTGATACCCATCTTCTTCCTCTAAACTTGGTGGCCTCCAATACCTTGCTCAATTGTTTCACCTAGCATGTTAAGACATTAGAGAGGAGGGGATGAGATTCAAAGAATCCCAATAGCTCATCTCCCATTCAATTATACATAATATGTACAAAGCAAGTTTCACAAATACATACATGGAGGAGATAGAAATCGTAGACATTTTAAAAGCAACCTTGGCATGTGAATCAATCATATAAGACATTCAAGAGCTCACTAAGTGTTTGGATTAGCCTCACACTTCTCCTCATAGATTTTGGACTTGCCTCACCCATTCTTTGAGCACTTTGGACTCAACCATACTCTTGGGAGCCCACTTTGCTTTTGGGAGACTCTTTACTTTGTCTCAACCAAGTTTGAGAGTTCTTGGCTCATCCTCACCCAAAGGAAGAGTTCTTGGTCTCTCCACACTCAAGCAAACTCATACAAAAATCATGTAATCATTTGAAAACATAACATGGCATCAAGTATCATGGCATATAAAGGCATGCTAGCATACTTTTCAAAGCTTGAAAATACACATACAAGTATTCTAAAACAAGCTAAACATACATCCATGCATGAGAGAAGGTGGAGAGAGCTACCTTGCTTGCATTTGCATACTTTTTCCTTAAGTCTTGAATCCTCTCCCTTGACCTCACACACCTAAGAAGGTGGAGATCATTCCTCTTGGCCTAGACACATCATATGGAAGGTAATTACACTCTTGAAGCAAAGTCTAAGGCCACACAATTACTAGAAAGGCTAGATGACTCATAAGGCTCTTTTATGATTCCATAATGCACTTAATGAAGCAACCTGAAGAAAACATCATTTTAGCTCCATTCTATCTATTCATTCATGATTCTTGACTCCATTTAAACCTCTTGGAGTCATCATATATTCAATTCTAGGAGCCTAACTAGGTGTTGCTTCTTTAAGTCATATTATGGAACATATAAGGCCATCTTGCTATCTATGACTTTGAAACTTCTTCCAAGGCTTCCTCTCATACTTTCCCATCATACATGATACAAAACTAAGCTTGGAAGGAATTAAAACACTCCCTAGGTGCATGAACTCTCCTTGACCGAAGCTATAGTTTCATAAGGCACCAATGGAGTTTCCTTGCTTCCTTTGATGGGAGAATCATGTAGGAAGCTCTCTTGATGTCTTAGGAACTCATATGAACTCTTACACATCATAAAATATGGCTAGGGTTCATGATAGAGCTTAAGGTGCAATCAAAACCCTAACTTTTCTATCTTGCAAAATCATGGTTTTTACTTGGATTTCTTTGCATATTCTTACTCCTCTCCATCAAATACCTAAGAATCACCTTTGGTTTGGTTAAAAATCTGACTCCTTAGGTCTATCTAAGTCTAGGTCGAAATGGAGGAGAAGAGCCTTGGAAGATATGAACCATATGATGCATTTTTACCTTGTTTTCTTACTTAGTTTGGCTTGAATCTTGATTTCTCCAAGCTCCTCTCTTCAAATCCGAACTTTCCCATCTTGGTCTAACCCTAAAATAGCACCAAAAACTCTAAGAAAGCCATAGGGAGAAAGGGAGAAGGAGGAGAAGAGATTTCCTAAGGAGAAGACTAGGAAATTCTAACAATTCTTACCTTTTTCTTGAAAATTTCCCTTCTCCCTTGCCTTAGTCTTGTACGCCTCCTTCCCTTGAGCTTTCTCTGGTTTTTGGACAGAGTTTGGTCGATCTAAATGAGGGGTGTAGAAGAACGCTTCTTATATATATAGGTTTAAGAAGGACTTTTTCAAAAATTCTTATCTTGTCCTTCATACTTTGTATTTTCGTTTCTCCTTCGTTTTAGCTCCTTTTTTAGAATCGTCTTTTCCATTATAAAAGTTAGTTCCCAAGTTAGTAAAATGCCTTTGGAATAACTCAAATTGGAACTAAAACCTTCCCGAACGAATCTATCAAAGTTCGGGTACACAGATGTTGGAAAACGTCCATCGGAGGGGATTTAACTGTTCCGGGCTTCCTATAGTTTTTAGGACCTCTGAGAATCCCGGAGGACTCAAAACTTTCATTTAAAAAGCCCTCCATACTCAATTCCAAATCACACAAGTTTAACATATTTTACAAGAAGACCTTGTACTTGCTGGCGGAAACCCTGTTGACAAGGTCTTGGAAATTGCACTACAGATTGCAGGATCTTGTCCACAAGATCTCCAATCCTAGTGATGAGATATTATTTTAGCCCTTAAATTAACTTGGTTCACTGCCATACTGCATATTCAATACACATCTTAATGGTTGAATAACATAATCTCTCATTTTCAAAGAGTCGGATATTACAAAAATAAATAGTTTCATCCCTGTGAGACAGTAGATTGGCATCATTATTATACTCAGAACTCATCATAGGCACCTTCGTAAGGACTCGGCCATTCCATGGACCACTACACCAGTATGGGCTAGTTACATTCCATATAAACAATTCAGGAAGATTTAGTCGTTCAAGATTCTAATAAAAATTCCCAAGGGACGGATCAGATAGACTTTTCCATGACGTAAACTTCACTTTCTCACCTATTCTTTTGTTGTCGGTAATTCCCATGCTTGGCAGCAATGTATCTGAAGGATGCTTGAAACTTTGCCATATGATGTTTCCTACTAAGTTATCAAGTAGGACAAGGTTTCTAGAATCTAAAAGCTAGCAAGTAGTGCAATGCAATATTTGACACATTTGATTATTAAATGATTTGCTTCCTGTCCATTTAATACCACGAGATTGCCATCCTTAGATATTGTAATAATGGCTGAAGAATCCCTTGGTGGTCGATTTTTGTTAGCTACCTATACGGTGGTGGATTGAGACATGTGCCAAATTCCAACATAGCAATTTGTAGAATTTTCAGGGCTGAAGAACCCCAGTGTGAACACACTCCCATTAAAGCTTATAATTTCAAGGGCCTTGATGAAGTGAGATGATGTGATGGTACTTGTGGTTGTGCATAATGAGGAGGAGGGAGATGAATCCAACCTGGTGTTGGGGGATGGACAAAAGGTGATGCTATAATCTGCAAACGCACATGTGAATGTGCTTGTTTGGTTGTTGCAAGCATAGCTGTAGGCGCGTGGGCAAGCACTCTTGAAAATCTGTAAGAAGATGGCTTACAGGTGTTAGGAGATGCATTCACGTCACCGCAACAGTACTGCGGTGACCCAAAAGCCTCGCAAGTGCTCTTGCACGCCAGTCGCCCCCACTTCTTTTCCATCCACGCTCATTACCTTGAGCCCTGAAGGTAGGGGTATACATCGGCCCGGTTGGCCCTAGGGGCCCGTTCTAGCCCGGTCTAATCAGGCCGGGCCGGACCAAGCTAAAAATATAAATGGGTAAAACTTTAAACAAAACTATATCAGGCTGGGCCGGGCCACGGGCAAAGACATTCTGCCCAACTTGCCCTAATAGTTATGTTTTTTTAATTATTAATATCTTGTCATCTTATATATATATATATATATATATATGTTTATTTTATCTGATTCTCTTTACATGCTGTAATTTTTATTATCTATTTAAACTTTTCTTATTTCTTAATTATTTTCATTATTGATGTGTATACTTACTGACATTTCTTTTATTAAATAATGAAAATACACGTATTTACCTAAAGCTAATTATGTTAATATAGGTTATATTTTGCTTAATAATTCTAAGCTATCTTTTTATTATTGATAAAAACATGAAGGTTCCAAAAGCTTATTGTTTTGACATATATGCCTATGAGTTTACAAAAAAATATTTTTATATTATGTATCAATTCATAAAAAAAAAAATTTCGAGCGGTTTAGGGCCGCCCTAACCTATCCTAAAATCGGGCTTGTTCGGGCCGGGCTGGGCTACGGGTATAAAAACAAACCTGATGTCTTAATCAAGTTGGGCATCAGGCATACCCTGTCTGGGCCTGCCCATGAACACCCCTACCTGAAGGGCACGCGCCATTCAAATCCGCCGCACAACCCATGCTCATGCAGTTGTCTCCGCAAACAACTTAAGGAGCGAGTATCATAGGCACCAAGCTCACATCGAAGAAATAAAGCCCTCCGACTCCATTTAAAGAGAATTCCACCAGTGTCACAGGCGGTGTGGCTCCTTTGCCTTCACATTCCTGCTTCCCGGAGCCACAGCCCCGGTGACACAGGAGAAATTACTGGTGGAGTCTTTTGTGCATTGAGTTCGACCCCAGAAGCGGCCACCCCAAGAAGTGGTTGCAGAGACGATCATAGACTCACCCATTTGAAGAACAAAACTAGTGGTTGAAAAAGGAGCACCTCCAGGGACTGACAGAATGCTTGGCCATGTTGTGTAGTTGCATTTGTTGACTATTGTGAATGTCGTTGAAATTTCTCCTGCAAGTGTTATTCTTAAGATACATTAGACTTCATCGTTGTTGACAAGGAACAAACGAAAACAGAAATTTATCTTTTTCAATTTTGATGTCACATAGTTATAATTTTCATTTATAATCTATAATTACCCAATACGCATAGGTGAAGCGTTAATAGAAACAAAAACAATAGTGTTAGCTGATCCATATATATGATCATAACAAAGAATAACCATAAATTCTAGATGCCAATGCCATGAATGAAGGCTAATATCTATCGAGAGTTTTCCATAAGGTCACAACTCTCCTAAGAGTCAATGGACTTTGTCTTCTCATAGACGGTTGCCAATTTTGATCACTTGTTTTTATTGGGACTTTGTTGAATAGGCAGACAACTAATTGTGATGAAGACAGGCAGACTTGAGAATATTCTCACTGGCATATATGACCAGCCATGTTTTTCCCAGTGACTACGGCAAAACGCTCAATCAATAAGCATGAGGCTGATTTTATTTTTTTTTGGTTGTTGAATGATTTGATAATGTCAAGTCTTACCATGCTTAAATTCATTGTTCATATTAGGCCAAATAAAAAGTTCATTGTTCATAATATTTTCCTCAAAAAATATTTAAGGTCTTGAATATTGAGACTCATCCCTCACTCAATCTCATGAAATTTAGAGATAATTTTAAGCAATAAAATCAAGTATACTTTGCAGAATGGCTCAAAAGCCAATGATATTCTAATTTCACCATTATTTCTAGGGGTGTACATCGGCTCGGTTGGCCTTAAGGGCCCGCCCTAGCCTGGTCTAATCAGGCCGGGTTAGGCCGGGCTAAAAATATAAATAGGCAGAACTTTAAACAAAACTATATCGGACCGGGCTGGGCCACGGGTAAAGACATTTTGTCCAACTCGCCCTAATAGTTATGTTTTTTTAATTATTAATATCTTGTTATCTTATATATATATATATATATATATATATATATATATATATACACATATATATATATATATATATTTATTTATGTTTATTTTATCTGATTCTCTTTATATGCTGTAATTTTTATTATCTATTTAAACTTTCCTTATTTCTTAATTATTTTCATTATTGATGTATATACTTACTGACATTTCTTTTATTGAATAATGAAAATACATGTATTTACCTAAAGCTAATTATGTTAATACAGGTTATATTTTGCTTAATAATTCTAAGCTATCTTTTTATTATTGATAAAAACATGAAGGTTCCAAAAGTTTATTATTTTGAAGTATATACCTATGAGTCTACAAAAAAATATTTTTATATTAAGTATCAATTCATAAAAAAAAAAATTTTGAGCAGTTTAGGGCCGCCTAACCTGCCCTAAAATCAGGCTTGTTCGGGCCGGGCCAGCCTACAGGCATAAAAACAAGCCCGATGTCTTAATCGAGCCGGGTATCGGGCATACTAAATGCCCTGTCCTGGCCTGCCCATGAACACCCCTAATTATTTTAATCAAAATATGTAGAAAAAGTGTAGTCTTAACTTTTCATGCCTCAAATCGGCTGTTCAACAATATTATAAAGAATGCATTTTCACCATTATAAGAAGATTAATGTCCCCTGATCTGCCATGGATACTTCTTGCTTCATGCATATTGGTCAGTCTGACCTCACAACCACATGAATTATAGATGTGAACTCCGGTTCCAACCCACTGCACATCTTATTCAAAATTCAGTTGGATAGTTTAGATTTTAGTGTTTTTTATTTCTTATTTAAATTATTATTATTATTTGAGATTTGCAAATGAGAAATCATGTTTATTTTATATTTTGCAATCTTTTAAGTTATTAAAAAAAACTCAAAATCATAACAAAAGATTGGAATTCAGATCTAATCTAAATAATTTAGATCAAAAAATACATTCCTTCCATTTCTTTAGAGATGGGCAAGAACCTGAACTTATGTGGACCCATTTGGCCCATGTCCTCTATATATTAATAGACTATCTATGTTTATATTGGTTTCAACTTGTAATGTTTATAAAAACAATATTTTGAAATTTATACTAGACCTGATCACGGGCTGAGAAGCCCACCCAGCCCGATAGGTCCGGTCTGAAAAATATGGATATGAGCCCAAAAAAGAAAACCCAAAAAAAAATGAGCCCATTTTTAAAAAGCCCGAATATAAAATGGTCGGGCTTGGGCTTCTTTTAAAAGCCCGGCCTGAGCCCTAGCCCGAACCCGCTTGTATTATAATTATTTTTTATATATTATTACTAAATAATATTATTAGAACATTTATTTATAACTATAAATATAAGTAAAAAAGAATTATATAACATATGTGATTATTATTATTTTTACTTTTACTTATTGTATAATATATTATTAGGAATAAATTATAATTCAAATAAAATAAATTATTAATAGTAATATTATTAAAAAAATTATTATTTTGAGAGGTTTTACTATCTTATATAGATATAAATAAATAAATATATATATATATATACAAGTTATTTAAATTTTTTGTAATTTTTTAATAAGTTATTTGAAATTTAAAATAAAAATAAAAGTATACTTAATAAGTAATGAAATATATAATATTTAAAACTAAAAAATATAAAAAAAAAAGAGTTACGCAAAACGAGCTGGCTCGAGCCTAACCCGATTTTAATTGGGCTTGAGCAGAGGGTAGTACTGTTCAAACAGTGCCGGTCTGGGCCCGGGCCCGGGCCCAGGCCCATGCTTAAAAAAATTTATAAATTATTTTATGAGCCCGACCCGTTTTTAAACGAGCCCGGCGCATGATCAAATCTAATTTGTACTTCAACACAGAAAGACAAATGTACGGAATGGAATGGAAGTGGAGGAGACTCGCTTTTTCCATGTTGTGGTTTCTCGTCCATTTTTGAGTAACCGGAGTCTTCTCTCACCGGTGACTCATGTCGAAAGGCGAAAGATATTGTTTATAATAAACTAATATAAACATAATCATAATAATGAATCAACGCCATGTGTGTTGGGGGTCAAAAAATCAAGAGTTTCTTTTAAAGTTATTATTTAGGGAAATATAATACAAAAGGAGCATGTTATCTGTCATTTTTAGGCAAATGGGAGTGAGTTACATGGCAAATAAATAGTGTGAGGCGGTATTTCTATTAACAAGACTAGCAGGAAAATGAGGATAAGGATGTAATTTTGAAAAGTGATCATTGAGAATGTTTTTTTTTTTTTTTAAGTTGAAAAGGATGTTTGCAAATAACTTAAAATTAAGGGAGCATATTTGCATTTTTTTTTTTAATATTAGATGGTTAGATGGTAATCAATTAAATTATAAGAAAATTAAATAACACACTTCATATAAATTACACCAATGTTTTAAACCAAATTAAGTATAATTTACCTTAAAAAAATAAAGCATATCAGTAATGGGCATGTCTCTGTCAGCTTTTTGTACCTTGTACCTCTCTCTCTATATAATTTTGCTTGTTCATACTTAATCGCTCTGCTACTTGTTTGCTCGTGGCCATGAGTTTGATTATGCTTCCTGCTTGGCGGTAAAATTTTTTAGAGTTTTGCTTATTCTTTTCAGACGGAAACTTCCCGGAAATGGGCTTTTTTTTTTTTGGGTAAAGACAATCGTTAGTGTTTCTAATTGAATATAATTGAAAGCATATATAAAATGTCCATATTAAATGGACGACATAAAAATGTATGAGATAGTTATTCAGACTAAATCGTTATCATTTTTTTCTTCATGTTTCGTATATTTTTCTCCATTTATATTCTTGATCTGTCTGTTTTATTTTATTTTATTTTAATATATTATTAATAGGAATCAATAACATTTTCATGTAACTTAATTTTTTATGTTTATTTTCATTTTATCAAGGTAAAAATTATATATTTTTAATTTATATTTATGTTATTTTATGTAAAATAAGTGAGAAATTATTGAAGGTATTTTATTTATATTATAGAAATAATAAAGGTGAGGCCATGAAATAAAGCCACACGAATAAACGACAATCAATGTGTTTAGATATCTGTTTGAAAAAATTAAAATCATGTTTGTTAATTATTATTATACAAAAGTAATACATTATTATTTTGTACAATACATTGTACAATACGTGATTTGAAAGGGAAAAAAACTTTTTCAAACATGCATAGTATCATTTGCTCATAGGCGAAAGTAGTCGCTGAGACAAAGACATGATAGTCATGGGAAGCCAACTTTTGTCAGCGAGGCAAAAGGCTGTAAGGTCAATAAAGCAACTTAACAAAAGTCTATAAGGCAACTTCTCCGAGAAGGAATCTCATTTTCAAAATTTATGTATTTCTTAAAAGTAAATAATACTACAAATAAGATTTTGCCGTCTACTGTATTTGTAAGTCAAGGGTGAGTTAGATAATTATATTTAAGGGAAAATTCTTATTTGTTTAAAATGTTTATTGGAATAGTAATAAAATTCTCAATCTTGAAGTTGTAATAGAAAATTTTCCCTAAAAATAATAAGAATTCTTGCAAGTTTATGTAGGCCTTTTCTCATTAACAGAGGGTAAGAATTATTCAGTATCACTGTCGTCTCTCAAATTTTGTCACAATTTACTACTCCACACATACACACACACATATAGATATATATATTGTATTCAAATCCATCTTTTTGTCAATACTCTATTAAATAAATTAGATTAATTATGATGCATATACTTTTTAAATGATATGTAACATTAATATGTGTCACTTTAAATTACACATTATCAATTTTGTTAAAAATAAATTATACAAATTTTTTTAATTTTATTAAAATTATAAAACATCTTTTTTATTTTTAAAATATACACTTCTTTTATCTAAAAGAAAAAGTTGTGCTTTACTTTAATTCAATTCACTAGAGTTTCGGTAGAATTACACAAGCCTCTACTATATTTTCAAAATATATATTCATCTCTCATGAAACTAAGATTTGCTTTGCACTTTAGTCTAATTGACTAAAATATCCTTATTAGCTTAAATACATATTTTTTTTAAAATTAAAATACTCTCCTTTAGATTTAACAACTCAAAATATTCTCTAATAAACCAAGTATGAACAAGACATCAAAAAGTTATATAGAGTTAAAAATTCTAATTTGTAACAATTAACAATGAATTAGTCAATTTGTATCCAAAAAAAAAAAAGAAAAGAACTTTAAAACTATCATCTTTTTACATAAATGATAATTAGTTTAAAACTTTGTTAATTTTAGTGAAAACAATCTACTCTCTTTTTTTAAAAAATATTTGGACATAATTTTACAAAGAATAATAAAGAAGGTGAAAGGATTTAGATTAGCAAACAACATGACCTCTAATTCTTAAAAAAAAAAAAAACCAGTATGTATTTATGAAGGAAGTTCTAAATACTTTCCTATTGTGGAAACAAGTTTTCTCAAAATTCTGCCCTATGCGTTTTATGATTGAAACCACCAAAGGAACTTTAATTTTTTTATCACAACAGGAGCACCATAATAGTCAAATGAGGAGAATCTTTTTGGTCTCTATTCTGTGTTCTTTTTATTTTTCTGAGTAAGTGAGGAAGAAGAGAAAGCGTTGCTTTCAAAAAAAACAATGATATTATTCTCTTCTCAAACCATGATCAGTTCCAACAATGCTAATAACTTCCTCTCAATAAAATCAAAACCAACAACCGATTTGAATTTAAAATTTAAAAACAAAATATTTAATTATTAATTAATTAATTAAATTAGGTTGATAGGTTGAATTATAGGTTAGTCATTATGAACGGCTTATTTTTTTAACAAGGTTAATGAAAGTTATTTTACTTAAAAATTTTAAAATTGAATTAAAGTATCATACAAATTCTAGTTCCATAAAAAAAAAATGTATATTTTAAAAATAGAGGAGAGAGTTATATAATTTTAACAAAATTTAGAGAAAGTATTTTAGTCCATTGAACTATACTATAATGCAACTTTTAGCTTTAAGAGAGGAGTATATATTTTAAAAATAAGAAAAACTTGACTAATTTCAACAAAATTTAATGGAAGCACCTGTAATTTACACCATAATTAAACACTAATGGCACCTCTAAGGTGACTTTGGAATTAGCAAACTATAGCGGTCTTGTTAAAGGAGAAAGTGGTGAATGGAGGATGGGCTTTGCTCGTAATCTGGGCACCTGTTCTGCTTTCAAAGCAGAACTTTGGAATTTATTTAGTGCCGTGGAGTTGAGTTGCAATAAATGTTGCCCAAATTGGACAACTTATTGGAAGGATCAAAAGACTACTCACTTTGGATTAGCAGGTTCAGCTTTGTCTCATCTACAATGAAGCTAATCGTGCTACTAATTGTGTGCTTACCTCAGTCTTAATTTGAATTGGGGTCCTCATTATTTTCATAATCCTACAGTGGACTTGGCCTTTTGTTGCTCGGTAACACTTCAAGACTTTTTCTCTCCAAAAATGGTGCCTAGTTAGTTTTTGCTTTCTTTTGTTGCTTTGGGCTTTTTAAGCCCTTTTATCAAAAATTAAAAATGAAAATACTTCTTGGAATGTAGGATGGGTGGAAATAATTTAAAAATTATTCTATTCCATCCTATCTCATTAGGTTTTAAACTATTTCTATTTTTAATTGTCATGTAAATCTTAAATTCTCCTTTTAATTAGTTTGTGAATTGGTACAATGTATAAGATGTTACAACAAGATAAGAATTAATACGGGAACGGATCCTCTGAATTAAGCCAACCATGAAGTGCCTTTAAAGTGAGCCAAAATTGGGTGTTTCGATTATTGAAGGGCGACGTGGCAAAACTGGAAACGTAGATTAAAGCAATGGCTAGGATTTTGACATGATTTACCACTTCTAATTGATGGTATTCGACTATGGTGAGTATAGGCTCAACCAAGGGGAGAAGAAGCACCAAAGGAGTATTTTAATTTCTTCCAAGCTTAGTTTTACATCATATATGATGGGAGAGTGTGAGAAGAAGTTTTGAAAAAATTTTAGAAATCATAAATAGTAAGATGGTATCATAGGTTTCATATTATGGCTTAAAAAAATAACACCTAGTTAGGCGCCTTAAATTAACTATGTGATGACTCTAAGAGGCTTAAAAGGAGTCAAGAATCATAAATGGATAGAAAGAATAGGGCCAAGATGATGTTTTCCTAAGGTTGCTTCATTAAATGCATTATGGAACCATAAAAGAGCAATAAGTACCACTTAGTTTTTGAAATGATTGTGTAGTCTTAGAAATGATTCCAAGAGTGTAATTGGCTTCCATATAATGTGTCTAGGCTAAAGGAAACAAGTCTCACATCCTTGTGAGTGTGTAGCCATGGGAGAGGAAGCAGTTCAAAAGGAAAAAGTGTATTGTTACAATAAAGGTAGCTCTCTCTTCTTTCTCTCATACATAAGTGGATGTTTATCTTGTCTTGAACGTGTGTATGTATGTTTTAAGCCATAAGAAATGTCTTAGAATGCATCCATATACCATGATACCATGATGTTACATTATGTCTTCAAATGATGTTTTGTGACTTTGTTTTGGTTTGCTTGAGTGTGGTGAAGCCAAGAATACACTAGCCATGGTGAGAATGAGCCAAGAACCTTCAAGAATGGTTGAGACAAAGCTAAGAGTCTTCCAAGAGTAAGATCTAGTCCAAATCCTTTAAGGAAAAAGGTGAGGCAAGTCCAAAATCCTTGAAAAGAACGGATGAGGCTAAACCACTAAGTTGGCAAGCCCATGTATGTTTTGTATGACTTTTTGAATGTTAGAAATGTTTCATGAATGACTACATGCTCCATGATGTCCATGCATGTATTTTTAGACTTGGATTTGCATTCTTTATGTGTGATTGAAAGGGAGAAGAGCTATTGAGATTTCATGAATCTCACTTCCTTCCCTCTCCTATCTCATATGGCTTAAGTGGAACTGTAAAGCCAAGGAATGGAGGCAATGAAGCATGAATAGCATTGTTTTGACAATGATGTAACTTATATAATCTTAAAGTGTGTAGGAATGTCAAAATACTCATATACATATTATTTTTTAGTTGTAGACCAATGAGCAAATATAATAACATGTATGAATGATGTATGAACCACTTTTGGTGCAAAATAAATGGAAATGTGAGATTTGGATTCTTGATGGCTTGCATTTTCTATTGTATTCATGGATGTGAGATAGCCAAAATGAAATGCATGGTATTTTGGACCACTTAGGCCGCTTTTATATATTGTAATTATGCTTTCAAATTTGCCCAAGAGGTGCCAAAACCCAAAGAAGGCCATTTGGACGTAGTTGGTGCCTTATAAGATGTAAAAATGACCATAATAGTGAGCTATGGCACAATCTATCCAAATGAGTTCTTCTTAATCTAAAATTTGGTATGCATCTAGGTCTTGTTGAGGTCTTTTTGGAAAGCTAAATTTTATAATATTTGGAAGTCTACAAAATTTTTAGTGAATTTTTGAAGATGGCTAGAAATTCAAAAAATGATAGTAGGACTGTTCATATGGTCCAAAAATTTACCTCTATAATTCATAAGTCAAACGATGTCCAATGGCCACGAAATTTTACAGAGAGTAAATAGACATTCACATGGACTATACCAACTAGAAAAACCTTAATTGGATGTCTAGAGAGAGAGATATAAATTTTTGAATTTTCTATTATGCTTTAGATGCATAGTCAGACCTCTATCATTGTCCTATTAATTTTTAGGGTCTATATGCTTTTGAACTGGTCTGGAACTATTTTTCTCCTCTAGTTAATATATGTAGCTTTCTAAATCAGTATAGTTTTCTTAGATATAATTTTTGTGGAATTACCTATGAATTTTTTAAATTTATATCAATAAGCTATATCAGAAACTCTAAGTAGTCTAACCTTTGTGCCTTTTCTATTGTCAAACATAGTTCAGATGAGATTTTCATAGCTTGGAATTATTTTCATGAAAATTTAACATCCAAATCTTTTCAGAAGACTATAGGTTGCTTGATTTTTATTTTTTTAGAATTAGTTATGATTTTTCAAAGTTCATGACAAAAACCTGAAATTTCAGTCCAAGGCTGTACACATTATTTTTATGTATACTTGACTAGTCCAAGTTCTAGGCCACTTCTTGAGATGGTTATAAGTTTTATTTGTGTATTTAAATATAAGAATGAGATGGATGATTTCATTTGGTTCACGGGACATAGAATGAAAAATTTGTACATAACGTAACACAAATTAATTGATTATTTTTAATGTTTTCCTTGGAACTTTTGTGTAATCCATGGTAATAAGCCTAGAAATAACATGAGATGAGCTAGAGAATTATAGTGTTACACTTTATTAGTATCAGAGCAAAGTTTCAGACCTTTTAATGTCGTATATGGCTTAAGGAGTTGGCAATGAGGCTATAGAGACGCTTGTACAGTTATGTAAAGCCTTGTATGAGGCATTTTGGGTGTGTGAAGGTAGTTCGTGGCTATGTTTATGAAAAGTAAGTTGTTGAATGGCCTTAAAGTAGATAGTGAACATCAAGAAAGGTTGGCCTCTAAAGTAGCTTGAGCAGAGTCAAGCGATCTGATGACTAGAGCTTTATGAAGTATGATAGTTCGTCGAGATCAATAGCAAGCCTTGGGTATGAACAATGAGAGATGACCTTATTAATACAAAGAGACTTGCCCAAAAAGAGCATGTGAGGCCTAATTCTCTCTGGTGATCATACTCATACCATTCCAAGACGTCTTGCTTGATGCAGAGATAAGCAGTGATGCAGTATAGTAGAGGGGAAATGAGAAAAAGAATTACTCCCTCTAGCCATGACACCTAAGTGTCTTGGTGAATTTCAAAACTTGAAAGGTTATTCCCTCAAGCCAAAATTTAAGTTACAAGATACACTTCATAGAGGCCAAACAACCCAAAAGTGATAGCTAGTTATGCATGAATGAAGCAAGCGGTGGAACCCTCTAGCTTTGATAGTGAGCTACATACAAAGACAGTGAGGCTCGGATTAAATAGCTAAAGAAGCTTCCAGTTATAGTGGAGTGTATTGTAGTACAAACTTGTTGGTCATATTCAGGCCAACCTAAGAAATGAGCTGCTATGGGATCAATCAACCCACAGAGAGTGGAGACCCCTAGTATAAGTAAAGAAAAAGAGCAGTAAATGGTCACGGAAAATCAGTAAGTAACATGTGATCAATGGACCTAGCAGTTGACATTGAGAAAAAACTTAACATTAGAGAATGTCAGACACAAGGACAATAAGGTTATTGAGACCTACCTATAAGGCATTAACTCTAACCTAAAATACTACTCTATAAAACACTATGGCTTATATGATGGGTTTAAGATATGGTAGACACTGTTAGGGAAACCTTGTTAATAGAGTCTTGAATTTTGCATTGCAATATACGAGATCTTGTTAAGAAGATCTTGGACCCTATTGACAGGATATTAATGTAGCCTTAAAATTAACATAAGGTAAGACTAACAGCAGTGAGGAATATAAGGAGTGCTTTAGAAGGGTGTACCTCATAGATAACACCTAAAGATGAGTATGATTAGCCCAGTGATAGAGGTTCAGAAGAAAATGAGAATAGTTTAAAAAGTACTAAGTTCATTATAAGCCCATATGGGTTAATGGGTGTTATTGTAAACTATAGGTCTGATGAGATAAGCAACCCAAGCTAAGTATAAGCTGAAGCATGAGAAAAGTGACTAGTAGCATCGTCCAGGTGAGATGAGATGTGTAGAAAGAGAACACAATGTAAAAGGAGAAATTAATTTAACTAAAAGCTTAATGAAGGTTCTTCCTGAATTGATGAAGGGAAGATAAGATATCCTAAGTTGGGGAGACCACCCAATAGTGGTGAGCAAATTCCCCTGGATAGATCTCCCAAATTGTAGAGTATAGTAATAAGGAAAAGCGAGGAAGAATTGAGAAGCTAGTCTATCTAAGAGATGCCTTCACTTTAGTAATGACTAAATGAATGGACTAAGCAGAGAAAAGTAAATAAATAGGGGTCTAATAGTTAGTCAGACAAGTTCCCTAATTTGAGAACAATGTAGGGTTAAGGCATGTGAGTAATTAGAACACCCAGTGGAGCATAAGTCCTCAGTAAGGTAAAATTCGAACATTGAGAGTACTTGTTTGGAATTAGGTTAGTAAAATCTTGAAATCAGTGGACTATGCTCCCAAAGATGAAAGTAAGAGATTAAACAAAAAGAAAGCCTAACTCTGATTCAAAAGTAAAAATGAGTAGAGACAAATAATTAGTGCCTTAGTACTCTCAGGGAAGCTCAAGGGAGCTAGAGATTGCCTAAAAAGACGAGTCTTTGTATTATGCAAAGAATGAGTATAAGCCAAGAGCACTATAGAATGCAAATTTTGGGGTTATATAGAATAAAACTTTCCCTACAGAGGGATATTCTACTAAGGGTATAGTAAGAGTATAATAGGAATTAGACCTTCCCTGATGTTATAGAAAGTAAGAAAGTAAAGGAACCCAAAAAGAATGCAGATGCTCTTGAGCATAAAGAGATATAAAATAGCAAAGGAATAAATAAGCAATAAAATATCTTTTTTCTTGAGTAAAAGGATAGTAAAAAAAAAAAAAGAGAGTATGTAATGATGTTTAGGATAAGGACATAATAGATAGAGATGGGATATCAAACAGATAGGGTAGAGTGCTTAAGAAAGCATAATTGTCCTTGACATAGATATCCTTTTAACATGATAATGCCCGAAACAGAATAGTCAAGCAATGTAAAGTGACCTCGGGTTGAAGTAGGGGAAGAGTCCTATTTTTCCCAAGTATCCTATGAAAATAAGGAAGATAAAGAAAAGTAAGAGAGAAATACTTTATTGAGAAACTTGTAATATACTAGTGACAGTGGCTTTAAGCTCAGTTATAAGGCACCTATGTATTAGTGTTTGATGTTATGGTTTACTCACAACAATAGTTACATGATATTGGGTTTGGCTAACCTAGTAGTAATGTGACTTGTGTGTGTAGCAAACGATAGTATCAATCATAAAAGTGTCCCGATAATCGAGGGATATTCTAGTTAATTAAATAACAAGATAAGTGAGGAAAGAAAAGTGAAGGGGATCCCAGTAATAATAGAATAATAAGAAAGGCATGCAAAAATGAAATTCCCAATAAAGAATAATAAGATAGAAAAGAACATGCTAATAGTATAGAATGTTCAAATTTAGATAGCATGAATTCAGTATGGATAGTATGAGTCCTTTATGACATATGTAAATAAATGAGAAAAGACCAGTGTATGATCTCTATCCTGCGAGAGATGTTAGGCACACTCAATGTGTGAGATGCCCTAGTACTAAAGACACCCAAGAGCAAAATGTGTGCATAGTCAAAGATTGCAGGATATGAGAGAAAAGATAGAATGAAGATAAATAAAGTAAGCAAGTCGATAGAGTAAAAGAAGAAAGCCTAAGTAAAAAGGGTTGAAGTGGGAACTTGAGAATCCCATAAGGAGTAGTAAAGGAAAGTTAAAATACTCCTGAGTATTAGTATGATAGGATCATAGAGAATCAGATGATACAAAACCTACTTCACATGAAGAGCATAAGAAACATCTGAGCTGAGCCTTAAAAATTATGAGCGACAGTTACCGAACTTAGTGAGCATGTATTTTTATTTTCAGATACAGTAATCTTAGGCTTGGATATTTCTCAGAGATGGATCACAATAGATCTTAGCATAATACAGTGGGTTGCAGTAGAGTTCTAAAAGGTCGTAGTAGATCTAGGGGTCATAGTAGATCTCACAGAGTTACAGAGAGCCCCGGTTACAACATGATAATTTTCTGGTGAGATGACAGCTTGAGATAGTTTTACAGAGCAGTTAATCTCAGATACTAATATAGTTTCAGTTAGCTTTTGTCTCAGAGATTAGAGATCTCCTAAGTTTGGTAAACTATTACCATCAGAGGTAGTAAGGATATGCTCAAATAGTTAAACCACTGATTATACCCTTGCTAGATAAGCATAGTATGCGAGATGAGGAAAGCAAGAAAATAGCTTTCTAGAGTTAGAGTCAGATGAACGACTACCCAGCAGGTGTTAGCCCTGACTGAAGGTTAAAGAAATCCCTATATGCTAGATTATGTATTCAGAAAGGTGTTAGGTGTAGTTTTATATGAGGTAAATGGTAAATTATGTCCCCAATGATCGAGACTATGAGTATAGTTAGCATCCCACCAAAAATTTGGCATTAGTCAGTGGTAATTGCTCTTTAGTGCTAGTATGAAGAATATGAGTTACGCCAATTTGTGTTGAGATGAGGGACTAAAAAATGCCACTTGTAAGTAAGCAAGAAGAGTAAGGAAAAGTCCTGGCCTACAAAGGTAAATATGTTAATAAACAGAAAAATTAGGATAATTAAAAGTGAGAACTCCTTGAAGGAGTTGTGATCCCATATGCAATTAAGATGCTAGGCCTATAATAGAAAGAAATATGAATTATGATTATAGGATGAGCTTGTGACGACCCTAACTTCTAATTATCATAATTAGAGTTAAGTATGCGATTAATAATTAATGATCAAGGTTCGGGGTTGCTACAATAAATTACTTTGCGGAAATACGGAGGAATTTGAACCTTGATATTGTTAGGGTCATCAACTAATCAACTATAAACAGGGACATGTATACAAGCATTTGTAATTCATCCCTCTATCATTTTCAACACCCAAAAACCTCCCACGAGTGTTCCTATATCATTCCTTAGCATTAGCATTCAAGAAATCCGGGTGTCTAGGTCAAAAACTGAGTTTTTAGCCCTCCGCCGCGGCCTGGAACTCTTGCGTCGCGGCCCAGTTACTCTCTGGAATTTTCCTGACTTTCGCCGCGGCGATAGCCGCGGCGAGTTGGACCTGCGCCGCGGCCAACCTATGTGGCGCCGCGGCGAGTTTTGCCACTGTAACCTCCCAAATTAATTTTCTCGACTCGCGCCACGGCGAGACTTCTTGCGCCGCGGCGAGGTTACGTTCTGTCACCCCCTGGGCGATTATTTTCACTCCGCGCCGCGGCGAGATTTATCAAGCCGCGGCGTCCCTCGCCACTGTCACTCCCTAGGCCGCGGCGAAGCCTTCTTGGCCGCGGCGTGACTCCCTTATGTCACTAGTTTCACTATGTTTCGCCTTCTACACTCCATTTCTCTTCTTAGGGACACTCTAAGGTCACTTCCCCTCAGTTTATGTGGCTCTAATGACACTTATCTACCTTATTTACCTAGTTATTCTTCCATTACCAATTCAAAACTTATATGCCCATTTCTTTCCTCTAATTACCTCCTATTAGCAAGTTTATGGAATAATAACAACACCGATCACACACCGTTGATACTTAACATTAGATACACTTTCCGTTATTAGCCAATTACAGTCATAAGGTTCAATTCCATGATAATCGAATTACATATACAATCCCTATACTTGGCAACTCATGATGCAATGCAGCAATGATACAAAACCAACAATTTAATTACAATACATTTTTGCCAAAGCTCCTAAACCTATGCATTACCAAAGCATTTAATGGTCTTCCATTAATTTCTTCCTCGACACTAAGAGGTCCGGTCCCTGAAAATGTTAGCCCACAACGGGGTGAGATATACAATCTCAGTAACAAAAGGAAATTCCCATGTATATGTACAAGTCAATCAATTCAAGACGATCTCATGTCATCAATATCAGAATTGTCAATTCAATTGGCAAATGAACTAGTTGAACCACTAATGACTACTGTCCCATACCAGCAATCATACACAACATGTTAAAGGCCATTAACACTGGGAGAGGCCCGTCCACGGCACCTACTCCCCATTGAGCACACCAGGGCTCAGTGCATCTGGGGTTGATCATACCCGGTGCCCGATCGTGGCACATGCACGGGTGGCAGCCGCACCACAGCTCCACCATGGACTCACAAGGTCCAATTACAATAACAATTAAGTAGTCAACCAGTCATTTAACATTTCAAAATCAAGCATGTGTAACAAATAGCAGATTAACATGAGCATATACATGGAATTAGGAAAATAACCCAGTTACCTCATTGAAGCCAATTACTCTTGCCCTAGCTACCATAATGATCCAAGTGCACACCAAGTCTATAAGAAGCATAATTATCACCGTTTCCAGTCATAATCAAATATCCAAAGAGCTGAACTACTAATGATGACTAGAGGTTACTTACCTAATTACTAAAGGATTTAATTTCGGACTCCAACTTTCCCACACCAGAAATTGCTATAGTTCACTCCAATTTCTGGGTAATTTCACATGAAACCAAAGCCCATGTCATAGGTTAACTACAGGGGTCTCAAACTAACAGAGAATGCATTAAAATGGGAAGGTAATACTCACTTAACAGCACCAATAGCCCCACCTCCGAAAATCCGCCATAGAAGCACCAAAATTCGCACTTCAACCACCAAGCCCAGAAAATTTAGTTTTCCACCATTATCTCCTTGTAATCTCACACAATAAAAGAACCCATTAGGATAATCCATCCTTAGGGGCATTTTCCAGCAAAGTAATACACCAAATGGAAAGGAAAAGCTTACCTAATCCTCCCTCTACCCTCCAAGTCCGAAAATCTTGCAAGGAATCACCCAACACCAAATTTCAGATTTGAGATGAAGATGAAAATACTTAAACCCAGAAATTAATCGGACCAAAATGAAGAGGAGGATGAGAGGGTCAAGTTATATATAACCTACCTTGGCTAAATCATCCTCTAGAAGTGAGAAATGGAGCCTCCATGTTGGTGGAACCCTAGCCTCCCTCAAACCTCCGAATTTTCTTCCTTGAGTTTCAGCAAAATGAAGGAGAGGCTGAAGGGTTAGGGTTTTAGATGAGTTTGGGTCAACCCTAAAGCCCAAAATCCACTTAGGTTCAGATATGTGCTTATTGGGCTTTTGTTTGGTGAAGTGGGCTGCAGAACAATTTCAGTTTAAGTGAGGTATGCTGACCCAATGGCCCAATTCCTTGTAGGTTCAGATTTTGCACTTGTTGGGCTTTGTTTCATGAATTGGGCTACAGAAATTTGATTGGGTTAGGCTAACTTCCAAGAGTCAATCCAACTTGGGTCTGCATAATGTGTGTTGGGCCCACTATAAGAGCTCATGTGAATTGGGTATTGGGCCTTTATTTCACTAGGTCAAATTGGGCTATTGCTAGGGGATCCCTCTCGGCCCAAGTCTCATGATAAGGAGTTGGGCTTGCATCTAGAATCATTGGGCTTTTATAAGCCCCTTCTCATGATCCCCCTACATTAAGTTGGGCCTAGATATAGTTTCTATCCCAATTAATTCTCAACTCATATTATTAATTTATTTCTCAAAATTACCATTCTCTAACCTTGCCCACTTATCCTATATTAATTATCCCTAATTAATCTAAATCCATGATTAATACCTTAATTAATTTTGGGGTGTTACAGAGCTAGTGAAAAAGAACACAGAGATAAATAGTAGACAACATATTTAAATAAGTAAGTAAATAGAAAGAAATCTCCAATGGCTGTAATGATCAGAGAAAGATAAGGAAACCTTATGAGAAGCTACTGGGAGATGATACGAGAGATTTAATACTAAGTAAATTACCTCCCGAGATACATAAATGAGTCCACTGAGAAAAATGTTAACCCCTATGAACAAGTTGAGACTAATCAAATATGATTAGTAAGCTCTCCCATGGAAAGGCCTCCAAAGTCATACATTTCTTTCCCTCATGAAAAGAACTAGTATGTACTCTATGATAATAGAGCCTTCACTAAAGGCTAATAATGAAAATTTCTTAGTAGAAAGAAATTTAAAAAAGGGTAATTGCTGAGAGAAACGTATAAAACCAGGAAGAAGGGAAAGAAAGAACTAGATAGCAAGAATATAAAAAGTAAAAGGAAAAGGTACCCCTAAATTTTGAGGACGAAATTTATTTAAGGGAGGAGAAATGTAATATTTAGTTCTTCGAAAGTATGAAAAAAATGTGAGAGACGTAACGTACAATTCTCCCATAAGTGTACAAAATTCACCGGATACAAAGAAAAGTCCCCCAAATAGAGTGATTTAAGATCTAATGAAATTAAAACAATATTCTAGACCTCAAATAATGAATTTAGAAAGCCAAAGGTGCCATGAAACAGAGGCTAAAATAATTAAACAGAATTTAACGAAAATGCAACGAAACGTAATCACATTTTCGTAATTTTGAGCACTTTTTGGAAAACTCATAAGAGGGCTTTTTAAATAAAAAATTTGAATTCTCCAGGGTTCTTAAAGACCCTAAAAACCATAGGAAGCCCCGGGAAGGTTAAAATCCCTCTGGTGTATGTTTTCTAACGTCAATTTACTATAACTTTAGCTGATTTGTTCGAAAAGGTTTTAACTCTAATTTGAGTAATTCCAAAGGCATTTTATAAGATTAAAAAAACCTAAATTTTATGATAGAAAATTTTGTTCATGAAAAGGAGCTAAACGAAACTAAAATGAAGATGCCACAAATGCGAGACGTAAACGTCATTTTCAAAACAATTGTTTCTTGAAACCTCATTTATAAAAATGTCCCCACTTCTGTCCTACTCCTTATGACCAACTTTTTTAGGCTAAAATAGAACCAAGGGAAGATGAGAATGGCACATAAGATGGAGGGAAGAAGGAGAAGAGAAACCTAGCAAAAAGTGTAAGAATTTTATAGTTTTTCGTGCTTTCTCCTTTACCAATCTCCTTCCCCTCTTTCTGTTCTTTCTTTCTATAGATTTATTGAAGTTTTTGGGTCTTTTCTGAGCTCATACTAGAAGGGGAAATTTTGAAATTGAGGAGGAGAGCTAAAGGAAAGGGAAGAGTATTCAAGAAAGCTTGAATTCAAGATAAAAATCCTTAGTTCCATGCCTCTTTTTCCTTGTTTCTCTTCTCGAACATTTCATCCAACATATGGCCAACCAAAGGGAGAATGTTTTTGGACAAAACTAAGAATGAATCTTAGGAATTAAGGTGTGGGAATTAACAATATGCAAAGAGAACAAAGTAAGAACTATGAAATTATAATACAGAAAAGTTAAGGTTTCAAGTGTTCCTTTAAAATTCTAAAGTAAGTGTTTGTATGAGTTCCTAAGATCCCTAGAGAGCTTCCCATATGCATCTCCTATCAAGGAAAGCAAGATAACTTCCATTGGTGCTAAGGTGAGCATAGGCTCGGCCAAAGGGAGAAGAAGCACCAAGGAAATGTTTTAATTTCTTTCAAGCTTAGTTTTACATCATATATGATGGGAGAGTGTGAAAGGAAGATTTGAAAAATTTTAGAAGTCATGGATAGTGAGATGGTATCATAGGTTCTATATTATGGCTTAAAGAAGCAACACATAACTAGGCTCCTTAAATTAATTGTATGATAACTCCAAGAGGCTTAAAAGGAGTCAAGAATCATTAATGGATAGAAAGAATGGAGCCAAGATAATGTTTTCCCAAGGTTGCTTCATTAAGTACATTATGGAACCATAAAAAAGCCATAAGTACCACTTAGTTTTTGAAATGATTGTGTAGTCTTAAAAATAATTCCAAAAGTGTAATTGGCTTCCATATGATGTGTCTAGGCCAAGGGAAACAAGTCTCACATCCTTGTAAGTGTGTAGCCATAGGAGAGGAAGCATTTCAAAAGGAAAAAATGTGTTGTTGTAACAAAGGTAGCTCTCTCTTCTTTCTCTCATGTATGAGTGGATGTTTACCTTGTCTTGAATGTGTGTGTGTATGTTTTGAGCCATGAGAAATGTCTTAGAATGCATCCATATACCATGGTACTATGATGTTACATTATGTCTTCAAATGATGCTTTGTGACTTTGCTTTGGTTTGCTTAAGTGTGGTGAAGCTAAAAACCCACTAGCCATGGTGAGAATAAGCTAAGAACCCTCAAGAATGGTTAAGACAATGCTAAGAGTCTTCCAAGAGTAAGGCCTAGTCCAAAGCCTTTAAGAAAAAAGGTGAGGCAAGTCCAAAATCCTTGAAGAAAATAGGTGAGGCTAAACCACTAACTTGGCAAGCCTATGTATGTTTTGTATGACTTCTTGAATGCTAGAAATGTTTCATGAATGACTACATGCTCCATGATGTCCATGCATGCATTTTTAGACTTGGATTTGCATTCTTTATGTGTGATTGAAAGGGAGAAGAGCTATTGAGATTTCATGAATCTCACTCCCTTCCCTCTCTTATCTCATATGGCTTAAGTGGAACTGTAGAGCCAAGGAATGGAGGCAATGAAGCATGAATAGCATTGTTTTGACAATGATGTAGCTTATATAATCTTAAAGTATGTAGGAATGTCAAAATACTCATGTACATATTATTTTTGAGTTGTAGACCAATGAGCAAATATAATAACATGTATGAATGATGTATAAACCACTTTTAGTGTAAAATCAATGGAAATGTGAGATTTGGATTCTTGATGGCTTGCATTTGGTAGTGTATTTATGGATGTGAGATAGCCAAAATGAAATGCATGCTATTTTAGACCACTTGGGCAATTCTTATATGTTGTAATTATGCTTTCAAATTTGCCCAAAAGGTGCCAAAACCCAAAGAAGGCTAGTTAGACCTAGTTGGTGCATTATAAGATGCAAAAATGACTATAATGGTGAGTTATAGCACAATCTATCCAAATGAGTTCTTCTTGATCTAAAATTTGACATGAATCTAGTCTTGTTGAGAGCTTTTTTGGAAGCTAAAGTACATAATATTTAGAGGTCTATAGAATTTTTGGCGAATTTTTGAAGATGGTTGAAAATTCAAAAAATGATAGTGGCATTGTTCATATGGTCTAAAAATTTACCTCTATCATTCATGGGTCAAACGATGTCAAATGACCACAAAATTCTATAAGGAGTAACTAGATAGTCACAGTGAATTACACCAACTAGAAGCACCTCAATTGGATGTCTAAATAGGAGATATGAATTTTTGAAATTTTTATTCTGCTCCAGGCATATAGTCAAACCTCTATCACTATTCTATCGATTTTTGGGGTCTAGATACTTTTGAACTGGTCTAGAACTATTTTTTTCTTCTAATTAAATCTGTAGCTTTCCAAATTGGTATATTTTTCCCAGATTAGATTTTTTTTTAAATTAGTTATGAATTTTTGAAATTTATATAAGTAGGTTGTATTAGTAACTATGGGCAGTCCGACCTTTGTGCTTCTTCTATTATCAAACATCATCTAGATGAGATTTTCATGTCTTGAAATTATTTTTAGTGCAAATTTCACATCTAGAGATTTCTAAAAGCTATGAGTTGCTTGATTTTGATTTTTTTTGAATTAGTTATGATTTTTTAAAATTCATGACAGAAACCTAAAATTTCAGTCTGAGACTGCACACATTATTTTCATGTATATACTTCACTAGCTCAAGTTCTAAAGCACTTCTTGAGATGGTTATGATTTGTATTTGTGTATTTAAATATGATAATGAGATGGATGACTTCATATAGTCCACAGGACATGGAATGAAAAAATTATACATGACATAACACAAATTAATTGATTATTTTTAATGTTTTCCTTGGAATTTTTGTATAATCCATGGAAATAAGCCTAGAAATAACATGAGATGAGCTAGGGAATTATGTGTTACACAAAAATACAAAGAAAGAAGCAGAAAAGAAGTGGAGAGAGTGAGTGAAAAAGGGGAAGCAATGACTAGGGAGAGAGAAGGACAAGAAGAGTAAGGTAAATCCCTTTAGCATTTTTATTCTCCTCCTACTATTGATCTGATTCAGTTTGTAAAAAATTTTGAGTAAATTCGATTTAAAGAAAAGGAGAATAAATTCATTTTTATTCTTGCTATTCATCCCACTCTTATGCAAAAGCATTAAGAAATTTTGGAAATGTTCAGGTTGTGGTTCTATGTTTGGGTTCTACAAAATTTTAAAGTTTAGGATCCTAGGCTATTTCTTGTCAAACTTGGTTTTGATTTTAGGAGGGAACTTGGTTGAAGTTTAGATTTGTTCCTTTATTGTGGTTATTTCTTCTTATGTTCTTTGTCATTATATTGGCATTTGTAATTCTCAAGGGATCTAGATTATTGGATCCAATTGCATTTAATTCTAATGGTTAATCTTTGCTATTGGTGCTACATTTATAATTCATTGAATTAGGATTTAAATGCTGTTTCTATTGTGCAAAAGATTATGAACTATTTTGCCTTATTACATTTATCAGTTGCCAGTATAGTAATTTGATTTGGATGTGGCCCATTCTGAAATTATGCATATCTCAATTTCTTGTGTTTACTTGATTTAGTGTATTGCTTTGGTCTCTTATCCACTGAAGTCACTTGATTTTACTTTATGTGATTGTTTCCTATGTAATGCAACTAAAATTCATGATTGGCTTTATGTGAATGGATCTAATGTTAGGCTCTACATCAATTTGCTTGCATATATTTAGTGCATAGCTCATTGATGTCTTGTGTTTTTGTGACTTGAGCTTGCTTGTATATATACTAGAATGCTAATGTCCTATATTTGGTTGCAGACTTACGTGCATTTTTTGTTTAAGTTTGAATGTTTTGCAAAGTGAAAAGAATTTGTAGCATCTACATATTTTATTCGTTGCTTGTTGTCATACCTTAATAGATCTAGTATCACATTACTTTATTCAAGATGATTTGCATGTGTTATCAAAGAAATTCCAAGAGAAGACAATAAAAAAATGAATTTAATTGTGTTACGTTAGGGTTTACAAATTCATCACGCGTCTCGTGGACCCCATGAACTTACTAACAATATTCTCTATTTATTTTCCATCCATACAATTCATAAAACATCCCAAAACTTTGCATAAACCATGGATCAAGAGCTAAAAACCAAAAATATTTATGTTTTGCCTTGGGTCAGAATTTCAGTTTTCCACTTGCAATTTTAGAAAATCATAACTAAATCTAAAAATATTGAAATCAATCAACCTCTAGCTTTTTGGAAATCTCTAGATGTTAACTTTGCACTAAAAATAATTTCAAGCCACGAAAATCTCATGTAGACCACGTTTGACAATAGAAAAGTGGCAAAGGTCAAACTATCTAGCATTTCTGATATAACTTACTGATATAAATTTCAAAAATTCACAACTAATTCTAAAAAAATAAAATCTGGACAAAATATACCAATTTAGAAAACTAAAGATGTTAAATAGAGGGATAAAATAGTTCTAGATCAATTCAAAAGCATCCAAAGTACCAAAATCGATAGAACAATGATAGAGGTTTGACTATGTGCCTGAAACAGAACAGAAAATTCAAAAATTCATATCTCCCTCTCTAGACATCCAATTAAGATGATTCTAATTGGTACATGCCACTGTGAATGTCTAGTTTTCCTCTATAAAATTTTATAGTAATAGAACATCATTTTCTTTATGAATGATAGAGGTGAAATTTTGGACTAAATGGACAGTATGAGTACCAGAATTAAGAAAATTTGCCAACTTCAAAAATTAGCCAAATATTTTGTAAACCTCCAAATATCCTGCACTTTAGCTTTTCAAAAAGCTCTCAACAAGATATATATGTATGCCACGTTTCAAGTCAAGAAGAAACTCATTTGGACAGATTATGCTATAGCTCACAATTATGGTCATTTTTGCATTTTATAAGGCACTAACTTGGTCCAAATGGCCTTCTTTGGGTTTTGGCACCTCTTAGGCAAATTTGAAAGCATAATTACAACATATATGAACTGCCCAAGTGGTCCAAAACACATGCATCATATTTTGGCCATCGTACATCCATGAATACACTAGCAAATGCAAGTCATCAAGTAACCAAATCTCACATTTCTATGATTTTATGCCAAATGTAGTTCATATATCATTCATACATTATATTACATTTGCTCATATGTTTACAACACAAAAATAATATGTAAACATCCCTTTTGACATTTGATTACAAGAAAACTACATAATTGTCAAAGTGTAGTCTGTCATGTCCCTAAGCTTGCATTTCTCTCTTCATGAGCACCACCTAAACATATAGAGATGAAGGAGGGAAGAGGAGTGAGATTCATGGAATATCAATAGTCCACACACCCATTCATACATACATTCATGGCATATACACATCAAAGGCACAAGTATGGAAAGCAAAACAATAATAAATTATACAAAGTCACATTTCCATGCCACCATTTCATATCAAATTCAAGAATAAGCTCTAGGGACTTTTGATTTTGCCTCATCCAATTTCTAAGATTTTTGAATTTGCCTCACCCTTGGCCTAAGGGCTTTTGACTTGGCCTCACCCATCCAAGAGACATTTGGCTTTGTTTCACCCATGCCTTAAGACTTTTGGCATCTCTTCACCCACATCAAGGCACTTTTGGGCACCACCCCACCCTTATAAGCAATTTTCACAATCAATGCTATTCAAGAAAGTATATTAGTACCAATGCAATATCAAAGCATCAAGTGGCATGTTCGTAAGTCATAAAAGCACACACAAGCACACAATGATATATATGTAACCAAGAATGCAAAGAGAATGAGGTGGAGAGCTACCTTGTTATTTATGCAAGCTCTACTTTGCCTTTCTCCTTCCCTTTTTTGGTTCCACAAGCACACTTTGATGGGGTTTGGTTTCCTTGGCCTAACATCATCAATAACACTCAATTATATTCTTGAAGCAAGGTAGAGCATTCAATTTACTCTTAAGAATATACTTGGTTCCATAAGTCACATAATGGTTCTATAAATGGCCTATTAAAGCAACTATCATGATTCAAGTTCTTGGCTTCATTCTATTCTCATTTCTAGACCACTTGACCTTATTTAAGGTCCTTAGAGCCATTACACATTTATTTACAAAAGTCTAGACATAAGTTGCTTCATAAGGTCACATTATGGAAGTCATTGCCTCATCTCCCAATCCATGACTCTTAAATTTTTCCCAATGGTTTCTCTTACCTTCTACCATCATATGAAGTCCCAAATCAAAACTAGAATAAATTAAAATACTCCCTAGGTTAATCTTCCTAGCTTGGCCGAGACATGAAAGGGGGAGAGCGTTCATGGACTTCTTGATTTTTCCTTTGGAGGCTTTCTAGAGGTCTTAGAAACTCAAATAAACATCCACACATGCAATGAAATTCACATATTAAATCCATTTTCACAAAACATTTAAGAGTTCTACACTTTTCTAACTTGAATTCTATTGATTTTCCTTGCAATTTCTTGGCATATTCTACTTCCCCATGATCCAAAACCCAAGTTTCTCTCTTGTTCTTGGACAAAAAATTCTTCCTCCTTATGGTTCTGTTCTTGACCGACGTATACACAAGGAAGAGAAGAAGAGGAAGAAGCAACAAGAGAAGGATGTTACCTTGCTTTCCTTAGTTTCTCCAAGTGTACTTTCACTTGGCTTAGCTTCCTTCTTGAATTCTTACACTTTCCCTTCTAGTTCAAGGCCAAAATAGAACCATTTCAATGACCAAGACCATGAAAAGAAAGCTTAAGAAGAGAAGAACACATTTTAAAGAAGAAGAACCATGAAATTTCTCAAGATTCCTTACCTTTCTTTAGCTTTTTCTGCCTTCTTCCTTGGTCTCCTTGTGTGTCTTTATTGGTAGCTCCCTTCTCTATTTTGGATGACCTTAAGTTAGTTAAGAGGAAGCAAGAAGATAGGATGCACAACTTATAGAAATTTCAAGAAACATTTGTTTAAAAAAATTCCATTTATGTCCCTTGTAATTGGCATTTTCATTTTAGCTTTATCTTAGCTCCTTTTTAAGAACCGTCTTTTCCATCATAAAATTTAGGTTCCTAATTTTATAAAATACCTTTGAGATCACTTAATTTAGAGGTAAAATCTTCCTAAACAAATCAATCAAAGTTTGAACTTACCATAATTGGAAAATGTACACCAAAGGGGTTTTAATTGTCTCGAGATTTCCCATGGTTTTCAGGGCCTTTGAGGACTTTGGACAACTCAAATTTTCCATTTAAAAAGCCCTTCTGTGAGTTTTTCAAGAAATATCCATATTTACAAAAATGCCACTAGCCTTTCAGCAAATTTTTTAAACCACTTCAAGCCTAGTTTCTAGACAACTCAAGATTCAAATGTTCATGTTCTAATATTTAAAATTTTATCCTAATTTTATTTAACTTCAAATTATTCACTTTGGGAGACTTCCTTTTATATACAATGCATTTTGTACGTTCACGGAGAAATCAAACATCATGTTTCTTATGTTCGTGGAGGGACCGAATATTACATTTGTTAAGACAAGACATTTAAAGCCAAATTCCAAACAAGATAAAGACAATTCTAGTTTTACAAGAATAACAACTATGCAAGCAACCTGCCTAAAGAGAGTACTGAAGTAGAAAAATGAGCATGAGGACCTGAAGCTATATAGAAAAAGGAGCGTCAAGACCTGAAGCTATAATGAAGTGGATTACATATAAAAGCCTTAAAAGTGTTTCATAAACTTATGTATATGGTGTAATGAAACTGTATAGACAAATTTAGAATAGGTGTAATGAAGCTATACAAACTTAGAATGGACTTATATACATATTGTACAAACCTTGGTGCAATGAAGCTGGGCAAGCAAACTTAGAAGAAGTGTAATGAAGCTATACAAACTTATAGGATGTAAGGAAATTGTACATTATCATCTTCCAACTATAATAAAGTGCTACATTTTTATTGCAAAAAGTGTTGTATTTCTTTCTACTCTTGTAATAAAGGTTTACATTTCTATTGATATATTGAACAAAGCAAAACACATACTAGCAGTAACCCCTAAAATTCGGGGGTTTTCAAAAAAAATGCAAGTCCCACACTAAAAATGAAAAAAAAAACATGAAAAAAATTTTAATAAAAAAATATGGTGTAAACAGTATCAAACAGTGTATAAACAGTACAAAACAGTGAACAAACAGTACACCGATGACGTGACATTATGAACAGTCTATCAACCGTGCTTAATGAATAGTATTCATCCACAGCTTTTTATATATATAAATGATTGCTCATCACATGATATATTACATTACAAAATACATATATATTCTATAATGCCTCTATATTAATCAACTCTCTAGATTGTTGTGATCTGTAACATTATCATCAAGGTTGGGTACTGCAAGTGACTACATAGGATGATCAAAAGGTGCCTATATTTCAAATAGAAAAAAAATTAACATCAAAAGTATGTACTAAGCAAATGTTAGTATTTAGCAAAACTTACCATCAAGAAATTAGTAAAACTAGGCTGCATTTGGCTAGCAGTAACTTCATATTCCTACAAAGTGAGCAAAAAAATTTGAACTTTTGAATGATAGCAAAGAAGTTGTGCTTTTTTTTTAATGATGACCTAATAAATTTTACAAATCATAGTTGGGTGAAAGTAAGCACTGATTGATGGAATGTTGAATGAGATGGTCTAAATTGCATTTAGCTCAATTCATTTCCCTACAAAGTGAATGGCAAATTTAATATTTTTAAATTTAGCAAAGAAGTTTTGATTTTTTTTTAATAGAAACCTAATAAATTTTACAAACCATATATGGGTGAAGGAAGGCACTAATCGTCAAAGTTGTAGAATGAGATGGTCCATGTTGCATTTGGCTTAAGGTAGCTTCATATCCCCTCAAAGTGAAAGACAAATTTAACCTTTTTAAATTTAGCAAAGAAGTTGTGAGTTTTTTTTAAATGGAAACCTAATAAATCTTACAAACCATAAATGGGTGAAAGTAGGTACTAATTGCCAAATCTATTGAATGAGATGGTCCAAGTTGCACTTGGCTCAAGGTATCTTCATATCCCTACAAAGTGAAAGACAACTTTTTAATTTTTTTGCAAAGTTGTGATTTTTTCAAATAGAAACATAATAAATTTTACAAACCATAGATGATTGACTTTGATCAATGTCGACACTTGGAGCCTTCTTTTTTTGTTTTGGTTGTTTCTCAACCCAACTTTTTTTGTGTTTTTTTACCCTTTCTCTTCTTGAATCATTTTATTTGTGGTACTCTTTCAACACCGCTTACATTCATTGTGACTTCCTCCATGTCATTGCCCACACTTGGAGGCCCATTACAAATCTCTCTACTTGTTTACTCAACTCACTGACAGCTTTACTTAGAATTAAGAATGCTTCCTCATGACTAGATGCTTCAATTGCTAGCCTTATAAGTTGGGGACAAATTTGTCTACATCTCCTTCAATCTCATAGCCTCTAATATCATGTACAATATCACTCCTAACTTGTTTAGTCCACCTTTTTAAAATATACTGTTCGGACATTAATTTAACATCTATGATATTAAGTATTTTCAAAGCATGACAATATAGTATACCAAAAGTCTTAAACTTTTTGCAACTACAACAAATTGACTTGTCATATGGGTCAAATGAAACTTTCCATTCTCTTTCCTTACCAACCAAAGTAATAACATACTCAAACAATAATGGACTTTCATTCTTATACTTCACACACACAACTAAATATTTGTCCTATTCTTCTTGAAACAAGTCAAAAATTGTGAATATGTATATCTGTGAAAGTTGGAGTAACATAAACGAATGCTGACTTTTCAAGATTGGTAATTTGTGGTGCGAATTAAATTCACACTTTAGTTGATTGTACCTTTTATCTTCCAATACCCTTTTAAAATGCCTAAAGAATTGAATGATATTTAAATCCTATTTCATCCAATTTTTGAAGTTTGAATTCAAGCTTTCACTAAGCTATGTACTGTAAATGCTAAGGGTTAACACTTTCTTCATGTAACAAGTGGCCCATTTTTCCTTTTTGCTATATAATGATCTCAACCATGTATTATCATGCACCTTATATGTCGAAAGCAAGAAACTCTAAGTGGCTTCAAACTCTGTTTTATCATTGTATCCGTATAGGCAAGCCTTGAAGCCACTTAAGAAGTGAGAGCATTCTTTCATTAAATTGCCAAGATGTTTGATGCCATTTTGCATCAAATGCCATCTACATAGCCCATGCCAAGTGTCAAGCATCACCTCATTTATTGCTTTGGCCATTACCTGATCTTGATCAGTAAAAATAGTTTTTGGCCTTTTTCTATGGTAGACTTCTAGAAAAGTTTTGAATAACCACTTACATGACTTAACTGTCTCATCATACAAAAATGCTTCCCAAAGATCACCACTTCTTTATAATGATTGAATCTAGTGAACAAGGCAAGTGGTCTTTGTTGATGGTTAGTACAATATATTGTGTCAAGGCAAATCACATCACCAAAGTAGGCATAATCAATAATTATTCTTGCATCGACCTAAAATACATTGGTTATTTGTTCATCTAAATCCATTTGATATGCATGATAAAATGATAGATTTTTTGACAACTGTTGTTGGAAGTATTGCAACAAACATCCTGCTTCCCCATACATCAAGCTCCTTTGTCTGCTAGTGTACAAATAATTCTTTGATCTAAATGAGTATAGCTCAAATTAGTTGTACCTCCCACTTGCCTACTCATCAACTTAAAAGAAGATCTTTGTTGAAGCCTAGAATCATCTACCAACTCAATCTTATAGGCTTGAACCTCATATGCCTTATGTTGGGATGATAACATGTGTGTGGCTTCTGGGAGGTGGAGTTCATGATTATATTCTTCTACAAACTCATACACTCTAAATTTTTCACCTGTGTTCGTGACTCCCATCTTTGCTAAGCAATTAGTTCTAGTCTCTAATCAAGGATTGATAGTTAGATGATCTATTTTGTCTTTATATCAAACTCTCTATTTGCAACAAACAAATCTATAAGTTAACATGAAGCCATCTTTCTTGCTCTTGTTGGTATATAATTTTCTAACTCCATATCCAACTCTTCCGCTATAATCAACCCAAAACTTCAAAGCAGTCTCTATAATATCAAATATCATCTCAACTTTAGGTTTCAAGTCAATGATAAAAATTAGCATTTTCGACTAATGGTTAGCTAGATGCACTTGATTCCCTGAAAATCAAATTTCAAAATTATTTCATAACATTATAAACAATTTTCAAGCACACTTATATAAAAAAAATGCCTAACACTTACATTATGGAAGAAGCTAAATATTTGGTCACTAGTGATTTTCAAATTCCTCATACAAGTCTCAAACATAGTCTTAGAGAATAGTTCTAATTTAGAAGAAAGTTTGTTTGATTCAGTCTCCTTCTAAATCTATATTTATGATTGAGCTTTAATGAACAAAAAACAAACACAACTTTAGAATCAAAAGGTTCACATTACTACAAGAAAAGCCCTCTTTGATAATCTTTTTCATCTTAGTAAATTCATATTATCCAGGAAATCTACTTTAGAAATAGTGCTAATTTAAAGAAAGTGTCCACTGATAGTAAATTCATATTATTGGTATTGTTAATGATATTTCCTTCTAAATGCACTATGCTTCAGAATGGAAAGCATGCAAGGCTATCAACAAATAATGCATCATGCATTATGCTTCAGTGTCCATAAGATATGCAAAGCTATCAGCAAATACTTTCACCCATAATGTAATTTGTGTCGTATCATGCATGTGAGGGACATTAAACTCTATTTAAATAGATCAAACTAAGATTCAATTGTAAAATTATTACATTTCTCTTTTATTAAATAAATAAATGGCTCTTCTTAGTTAGTATTACAACGAAGCATGCATTCACATTTTTCTTTTCAACACATAAAATTTACATTCACAAGTTCTCTCTCATATAAGAAGAAAAAGTAAGATTTTTATACATTGAGTAGCTATCTAGGTTAAGAAGAAGCTTCTAGGAGAAAGAAAATCTCCTTTCAACCATTTAGATTCTTCTTGCAACACAAAGGAAAAAATGGCGCTAAATGACGGATGAAACTCGAACAAGAAAAATGCACTGAGATAGGATGACGCAACTCTGTTTCCCTCCAAATTTTTGTATCCTACTTCACTTAATCTATTTCCCACATTAACTCAGCGTTTTAGTCTTGTTTTAGTTCACATTAACACACCGTGCTTCATCTTGTCAGTTCACTATATCAACACTGCTAGATTTGCCACATCACTCGTTACTCATCAAAACACACCGCATTGTGGGTTACTTCAAGCGCACTTCAAGGCAGAGTAATTCAGAGGATCTGTTCCTAAATTAATATAGATTTTATGTGTCAATTTTAGATTTGTATTAATAAATTATTAAACTAATTAATATATTAATTTTAAAAATATTAAATAATTAATTTTAATAATAGCAAATAATTAATCAAATCTAGCACTTTGTCACTTGAAAAATGAGATTTAGAGTAAAAGAAAAACAACTAAAACAATTTGCAATGTTGGCCATGAGTTTTTCTAGACATTCTAACTCTAACATTGTCAAACATAGCATCTTTTAATTGAGATTTAGGACCCACTTTACAGACAATTTTTGTCATAGGCACTATTTAGAATTGAAAAAGGAGTGAAAATATAATAAGAATATACATCAAAATTAAATTCAATGAGAAAATCGATTCTGTAAAATCCCACCACGGATCCATCTTAACTGGGATTCGAAGAATATTTTATTGCAAAACACCAAATACAAACAAAAACAAAGGAGAAAACTTACAGCTTTGAATGGCTATAGAATCCAGGCCATTCCAATAGGTTCCTCAAAAAGCAAGTTGATTGTAATACATATTTTCTTGTCGAGCAACTATGGCACGCAACGCACATAGTCAGAGAGAGAGAGAGAGAGAGAGAGAGAGGTTCTTGTATTAATATAAGAAAAACACATATCTAAAGTGATGTTATATGTATTAATTATCAGAATTATGCCCTCTGATTTTTTATTGAACATAATTCAATTTAAAATTGGTAGAGACCAAATCACCTTGTTTAGAAAGAAAATTTTACTTTAATAGTGAAATTATTAGATGATTACATCTTCTAGTTTCTTCTTTTAATAAAAAAGTGAAAAGAAATCTTTAAGAGTAGGAACTATATTATTTTTTGTTATTAAAATAGTTTTCTGTTTCTAAGAATAAAAAAATAAAAAAAAATTATTTAATAATATATTTTTAATAAAGTGTTTTGTAAAACAAAAAAATAAAATTATATTTTTAAAAATAAAAAAATTAAAACATTTTTTAAATGATTTATAACCTTTCTTCTACAGAATTTAAAAAAATAATAGTAATAATTTTTTAAAATAATAATTTAAACATATTTTTTAATTTTTTTATTTTTAAAATTTATTCTAAAAAATATTTGTTTTAAATACATCAATCGTATGTTACTCCAAAGCCAATGTATCAGTGGCACAATCAGTCAACATTGTACGTTCCACTACTTTTAGAACAAATAAACAAGGTTTAATATCTGAATAAACTCCATGACACAGGATCGAGATTTTTTTTAGAAAGATTATCAATTTTGTTTACAGGATATTAATAACTTTTTTAGTTCAATAAAAATTTTGTTATATTATTATTATTATTATTAAATTTTGTTTAGATTATTTAACCAATAGATTTATAAAAATTAAGTTTATTTATAAACAAGTGCTTTTTGCTTTTATTAATAAAATAATTATATACTAATTTATAATTTTTTTGTAGTTTGAACTTAATTTTTCTTTTGTTTTTTTATGCTTAATCTGTTGCGTCACTCCACTTCCATCCCGTTCATTATTCAGTTATACATTCCACTGTTTCCATCTCTATGAAGTTATGCCTTCCCTGCATCGATGGGCCCGCAAGAATATAATTACAAAGCAAAACGAGATCTGTCCAAGTCTAACCAATCCATAAGTTTTCTTCCTCCCATTTTCTACCATTTTTTCTGGAGAAACAAACAGAAAAAAGGGAATTTACCTTGATCTTGAGTGCTTGCTGCCTGGCACTGCCGAACAGAAGAAGCGGAAGCGATGAAAGAGGAGAAGCTTCTAATTCTTTATTTCTTGTTCTTCAAAGTAAAGCTGTCGCACTCATTCTATCTAACAACCGAATAAGCGGAAGGAGAGGGGCCACGTGGAGAGGCATTCTTTTGAACCTTTTTTTTCTTTTAATTTTAATATATTTTATTTTTGCTTTCATGATTAATAATATATCTTTAAAAATATGTGTTACAAACTTCAGAAAATTCAAAAAATTAAATGGCATAGATTAAAACTTTTGGACAGACAATAACATTATATACATATATAATACATATTAAAAATTTTCTTTAGAGGGCGGTTGCCCCTAATTTGTGGAATGCTTGTTGATCGTTAGACGTGTGAAGAGTCTAAACGTTGTTTAATTTCCAATACAAATAACTAGTTCAACAAATATTTGAATATTTGAAAATAAAATAACTTTAAAATTATTTTAAGTAATGAATAAATTTGAAAATACGAAAAGCAATAAACATGCTTATACAAATAACAAATTTTATTTGTCAAACATGGTTGCACGAATAAGAAAACACTTGAGCAGCCCACTAATTAACTTGCGTTTTCAATAAAGATAACAGATTTTAGTAGTCATCGATGACAGCAGCATTGATTAGCTTGTGTTTCTAATTTAAGTAGTGTGAATAAAAATAGGTACAGTTATTTTTTCCCATTTGAAGTGAAAAAAGAGAATGCGATTGGCCAAAAGTCTCTTTGACAATTAACATTTGAGCAGCACAATAATTATCTTCCATTTTCAATAAATATAACAAATTTTAATAGTCATTTTTGACAATTAACATTGATCAACTTGTGTTTAAAGTAGTGTAATTAAAACTAAATGTATATTATAAAACTGAAAATATAAGAAATAGAGTAAGAGAAAATTGAAAAAAATAATAATAAAAAAATTATAAGAATACTTCTCATTCACTTAAAGTATCAATCGCTTGGTAAATGGTCTTTATTTATATGTTTTTAATCTATAAAAACCAATTTAAAAGTTACAATCATATAAATATGAAAATTGATTTATATAACTATACCAATATTGAAAGCATCCAATGGATAGCTAGATGCCACGTGATGTTCCTTATCTAAAATTTAAGTAAAATGGTGTGTTCTGTCTTCAAAATTTGGATGATGATTTTTAGGCGACGTAACACTTCTTGGATACTCGATTAAGTGAATGACTGGATAAATGAAGGCCTCAAAATTGTATGTTTTGATGGACAGAAAATGCTAAAAAAGATTATGCGTGTTTCCTTGCATTTCAACATTTTTCTCCGTGACATTGGCGCCATTTTCTCCTTTGTGTTCAACATTTTGATGTTAAAGCTTTGATTACCCTCCCTCAAAGCTTCCTTCTTTCTTGTAGACATGTGTCAAGTTTAAGGTAGGAAATTTTTGATACCTTCTTTTTTTTTTGGCACTTCTTGTATGAAAAGAAAACATGTAATTCTTCATGTTTTTTTTTCCTTTTACTTTTTTTTTTTCATAGGGCAACTTAAACTAGTAGTAATATCATTTTTTATAAGATTATTTGTAGTCTTTTTTTTTTATTATTATTCCTTCTGTAAAGACCTTGAGGTAGCAGCACAATAATTACAGTGTAATGGTAACAAAAGTTGAGTATTGCTACCGTGTGATGTTTTCGTTGTCCTTGCTTCATCATTTTGGCCTTTATATTATGGTGTTCTAGGATTAGCTCAAAATGTTAAAATTTTTCAGTAGAAACTTTATAGAAAAATAGGGAAATAAATTTTCTTTAAGAAAGTTTAACTTGAAGAAAAATTTTTAGTAGAATGCATTATATAATTGACAACCACCACAAAATGGAGTTGGTCAAAATTGATATAATGCATGAACATATCATTTTCTCTTTTAATATTAATATGAATGCCATTTCTTAATTGGGTGACCATAAAAATGTACATTGGTTATGTTTGATGCTCATATATTTAATTAATGGCTTACAGCATGCATTACATTAATATGAAACATTCTAAATGCACTTCTTTTCAAAGTTTTGAAATTGTCAACATAATAGAAAATTACCAAACCATTGGTCTCATATAATTAATTATGCGGTCTCCCTACAAAAATTCCTCCAACATAGTTTTTAAGAGATTTGCAAAGGATCTTGGAGGTGACCGATCACCCTATAGAGGTTTTCCCACTTTGTATGGTATGACATTACTTATATACAAATGATTCAATTTTGTTTAAAAACAATATCGTATATGATATGCAAGGAATTAGCTATGTCTAGCTTTCCTTTAGTTGAAAATGTTAACTTGGGAATGTTATTTGATAGCTTAGAAGTTGTTTGGAAGCTTTGGATTGATTATGACAAGAGAGTTAGATTTGGAGTGAGGAAACGATAATCCAACAAGAGAAAAAAAAAAAGGCTTCCATTGAGACATGCAGGTTTGTTTGCTACAAAGAGAGTTTACAAAAGTACTAGTCCGAGACCTAAAATCAAAACTAATTGCAAAACAAGAAGGGCATTCATCAACATGAATGGAAAATTTAAAATGCATAACTTTGTAAAAGAATATAATTAAATTCTTTATCTTTCAAAGACAACTTATATGTTGGCATTTTGGCAAAATTTATTTGAAGTTCAATGCCACAAGATTGATCTACGAGATGATGCTAGCCTTCAACAAAAAACCTCATTTAAGTTGATGAGTAAGCAAGTAGGAGAAGAAAATAATCTTGACCATACTCACTTAGATCGAAATAACTATCTCTGAACTAAAAGGCAAATGAGTTTAGTATACATGGAAGCAAGTTGTTTATTATAGCACTTCAATGATAGTTGATAGAAAATCCATCCTTCCATTATGCATATCAAATGGATTTCAAAGAACAAATAACCAATGTGTTTTAGGGAGATGTAAGAATACTTATTGATTATGGCAATATTATCTCCTTTGACACTATGTATTGCACTAACAGTGCATATAAACTATTTGCAATGTTCTTAAGATTCAATCATTATTGGAGAGTGATGATTTTTGGAGTTGCATTGTTATATGATGAAATTGCAAAGTCCTTCAAGTGACTATTTAAAACTTTCTTGGAAACACATGGGCAAAAAAGGCTTTAAACCATTTTCAATTACTAATATCAAGCCATGGCTAAAACACTATGAAAGGTAGTGCCAAACACTTGCTATAGAATATGCTCATAGCACTTGATTCAAAATGGCATTAAGCATCTATGCAATTTGATAAAAAGTTGAACCTTATTTCTTGATTCACTTCAAGAAGTGCATGCATATTTATGAGAATGATGCATAATTTAAAATAGCTTTGATCAACTTGCTTGCAAGATATGATGTGTATGAAAACATTTGGTTAAGATTAGTCTACAACATAAAGGAAAAATGGATAGCATATCACATAAAGAGAGCTTTTAAACTAGGCATGCAAAGCACATAACTAAGTAGAAACATTAATGTAGACATCAAAAGTTTTATGAATGTAGACATGGACATCATTAAGTTTGTTAAGCAATTCCAAAGGATAGTAGAAGACAAGCAATATAATGAGTTGAAGTGTGAATTTAAAGAATGACAAAAAATACCAATATTGAAGATTCAATATTCTCTTACATTGTGACAATTTGCATGGATTTACACTTCCACAACTTTTTACCTCTTCCAATAAGAGTCTGAATTATATGAAGCTACTTGTACATAGCATGGGAATAAGACTCCTTTATTGTTTGATTATATTATTACCATGGTCCATGATGAAGGAAAATAGAAGGTTTCATTTGATCTCAATGATAAGTCAATTGCTTGTTCTTGTAGGAAGTTTGAGACTATTGGCATAATATGTTGTCATACACTAAAGGTATTTAGTGTTATGGATGTCAAATTAGTGCTAGACCAATCTATTTAAAAGAGGTTGACGAAAGAAGCAAAAAGTTCAATGATGTTGGGGGAAATGAAGTCAAAATATCAAATTAGCTACCACATAACATTATAAAGAAATTTGTCATAGCTTATAAGAATGGCCACTATAGCATTTGGTAGCCAAGAAGCATTTCTGTTTCTATGTAAAGTTGTTGCTGAGTTGAACAAACATATAATAAAGATTTGTAGTAGGCAAATGGGTGCGGACAATAATATAGGTGATACCATAGTAAACACAAATAGTAATGAATGTGAGGCACAAGTGAAAGGATTCAAGAGAAGAGAAGGGTAGAAAGGGTAAGAAATACTTAAAAAGTTTGGTTGAGTGTCAAGCAAAGAGAAAAAAAAGAAAGCTTCAAGTGCTAATATTTCACCAAGTCAACAACAATCTGTAGTAACATAAAGTTATGCATCTGACTATTTACTTAACTACTTCTTTGCTTTCATTAAATAAGTTATATTTTTTTCCTTATTCCTTGTGGGACAATGAAGCTGCTCAAAGTCAAGTGCAATCTAAAATATCCCATCCAATAGTTCCTCTAAGTGTTAATATTCCTTACAATCAACAATCCATGATATGTAAAATTGTGCTTGTCACTATTCAATTATTCTACTTCTTTAACTTCATTGAACAATTCAAATTCTTTCATTTTCTTTATAGGATAACAAAGCTACTTTGGGACCACTTAGTTTTACTACTTTTAGTAGTTTCTTGATAGTCAATTTAACTAAATACTATTTTTCTATTTGGTAATTAATTTGGATGCTCTAATTTGTTTCCTTTGCAATATAGGCACCACTTGATCGTCTTGTGTAGTCACTTTAAGTACCAAGCCTCTGTAGTAATGTTACAAGTCTTAGTAATCAAAAAGGTTGATCAATATGGAGCCAAATAGGTATTTTGTAATATAACATGTGATGGTGTTACAAATCTTAGTAGTTTATGTTTTCTTATGTACAACATATCAATATATGCAGCTAAAAGCCAAAAAAGAATGGTACACCTTCATTAAAAGAGAAATACGTCACTTTTTTGAAAGGAATATATTCATTACAGTTTTATGACTATACACTTTTATTCCTATTCTAAATTTCCATGTATAATATCATTACAATTCAACAATACATAAGGCATTCTCCTTGTAAATTCAATTTCAATTTTATTCTAAAATTAGTTTAATTAGTTTTTCTTTAATTTGTTGGCTTGAAACCTGAAACTTTGGTTGCTTCTCAATTTGTTAGCTTCATTGTTGTATCTTCACAATGCCTTAGCGCAAAGGAACAAAGAACCATGTCATAATATGACAAACATATATCCAATCATGTCATAACAAGAAAAGTTTTGTTTCCATTACTTTGCAATCAAACCTTTTTCTTCTTTTTGTTTTCTTTTTTTTTCACATTTATCAAATTATATCTAGCCTTAATTTTGAGTATACAAACGTATGTATAGAATAATTTAGTTCATCAAACCAAAAGGACAATACATTAAGTTTTACAAGACGATTTCAATCCAGATAATAAAAATCGCCCTGTTCCTTCCCTTTCAAATGTGCACTCATTGTTATAAAATGGTCACAAAATGCATGGTACAAATTTTCATAGAATCTATTCCTAAAAAGTTAACACTAAAAATAACTAACTACTAAAATCTAGAAGATATCTATGATATTTTTTTAAAGGTCATATAAATTGTACATGAAATGTTAGCTAGTATATATATTCCTCAAGACATTAATCTCATAACTTGCATCAAAATAGAGAAAGTTTCCGCAAATAAATATTTGTAATCTTCCTTGCTAAGCAGCATGAAGGGTCAAAGTAATTAATGTGTGGGACTCCTTCATGGTATAAAATGACAGCTCAAATTAGTAATTAATGTTGTAATAGTTTCCAATAGCTTCAGCCTTTATCCTCATCAATGTAAGGCAAATATGCCAATATTGCCAAATTAGTAATTAAAATTGTAATAGTTTTAGTTGGCTTTAGCCGTTAGCCTTGTTAATGTAAGGCAACAAAAAAATTTTAAGCACCAATTACTAAAACATTCCAAGAGCCAATTATAACTCAATTTTAAAACCTCATCACATACTATATTTTTTTGTAAAATAAGTTGTGTATCATAAGCATGGCCTAATATAATGACATATCATGCCACGTGAAGTAGCATGGGACCAAAACACCCATATACCAAGAACCTCACTTAATTTTGAAAGAATAATTTAGCTGGTATTTGGAAGCTCTAGTTTAACAAATTAGACTAGAAAAAGGTGATGGTGGTTGTGCAAAAAGCAAAAGCATGGAAAATTGCATTTGAATGTCTCGTCATACTCTTTTATGGTAGAAACATAAAGCTTAAAGAATAAAAAACCAATTCAGATCATGTCATTCATGATTGAACTAAATCCAATGAATGTCTTGGCCAGAGTCAATAATTACCTTTAATTAAAGCTCTTAACCTACTAATACTTTCAATCATGGCTCCAAATACATTTGTTTTCCAAAACTATATAATTGTCATATTATTATTGAAAATTATGAACTTGTTATATTTTAATTGAAATACTTGATAGAAAAGATATAAGGAACTAAAATAAAGATTTGAAAATATTACATGCTTTTAGAGGAAAAGTTAATAATTTGGGCGCTATTTGTTTGTAGATGGGTGAAGGCAATAACAAAGACCGCTGGAGGTGCCTGATTATTGATAGATAGAGACAAGAAATGATAGGAAAAGTCTAAGTACTTTGACTCAAGCATAAATCCAAGAGAAATTCAGCACCAAATGTCCAAGACGAAGATGCAATCAAGGCCCATGTGCATACCTCAAGCCTCGATCCATCTTAAATGTGGCGCCCCACTTGAAGAGGAAGTTCCTGGCGCCACAAATAGAAAACTCTCTGAGAAGGCTCTTGTAACTCAAAATGGGAAGGTCTTTATAATACAAGAGTCAATAGAAAATAGCTTATGCGTAAAGGCCTATTTTTTAATTTTTTGGGACATTGTAAAGGCTTATTCAAAAAATGAAAGTGTGTGGAGCATGAAAGAATGTGAAATTAGGAAATTCTTATTGCATAAGGGCTTGCACAAATTAAACAAAGCAAGTGGTGCCTAATATTCTTATTACAATAGGAAACTCAATTTTTGTAACCCTAGTTTGGCATCAAATATAAATCGTTGTCTAGGACTATGCTGTTGAGTTATAAAATACGAGAGAGAGGATAGAAGAGAGCCTAGAAGAGTGCTTTGTGACATAAGGCACCTTGTAACCCTAACTATCATGCCTTCTTGGCTAATCACTTAAGACACTTATTTTGGATAATGTATTTTATCAACGTTTTTGTTTTCTTTTCTTTTTGCATGTAGTAGTGTCATTTATTAAGGTGTAAAAAGCAACAAATCTTATGTTAATTTGACTTTTTCTTTTCAATTATTTATTCTTTCATTTCAATATTTGCCATTGTTTTCATTCTTTTGAGTGGTCTTGAATTTAATTGGTACCAAAAGATGAAACTTTCCTTTAAAATCAAGCAAAGTAAGGAATTGAAAGATGAAACTATATTATTTGTTCAATTTTTTCTTAAACTGTAATGATATGCCAAGGATTAATATTACTGTCAAGTGATCTATAACATATATTGTAATTTTGAGGTATCAAAAGGTGAAGAATTTTTTTTGTGGCAATTAGTTAAATGAACAAGGATCTGAGAGGTAAATGTACTATAACAAAAAATTTCGTAGAGCTCAATAACTTAAAGAAATTAATCTTGAATGAAACAAGTATATTTAATCTTAAATCAACTAGATCAAGACAAATAATCATATCATAGGCAACTTAACAACCAATGATTGGTAAACATTTTCACAATATATAGAATTAAAGTCAAAATTAATTACGAAGGTGAAATTGAATCCTTAACTACGTAACTTGTCTTGTGTCAATTTATTTATGTATTTGCATTGCAATTTGCATTCTTTCATTCTTACATTCATTGTAGTTAAAAATTTAACTAATTAAAAATTCATTTGTTCAGTAGCTAAGGTAGATAGATGAAAAAACTAACCATTAGAAATTTTAGAATAGATTAAATAACTAATTACTTGTAAATACATTTGTATTGTAAAATAAATTTTAACAAAATTTATTCATTAATTCTTTAGCCTTTTTGAACTTAACTCAATACTTTTTATTCATTCCTCCTTAGATTGACACATTGACGCAATAGTCATTACATTACTTATTACTTGTGTGCTTGCTAGTTATATAAGAGTTGTTACACTATAAAAAATCGTAATTTTAGCCATGAGTTTTTAAGGATTTTAGCGATTGTTATAATATCAATAGATGAATTGTTTGTCAAGAAGATTTTAACCATGGTTTAAATAACTGTGGGTGACAATTTGCATTTTTATGGTGGCAGTTTTTACCGCTGCTACCAATAATATTTTCAACCTTCTAATATATATTGTTCTATCAATTTTTTTCCCAATAAATCTATAAACAATAACAACAATATACTATTAAAATTACAAATAGATTCATATTTTATCAATTTATAAATAATTTAGCACAAATGTAATTATAAAATCTATTTAAACAATATGTTCACTTTTATGGAGAATGATTATCATCAACATGCATGTATTTACTATTCTGATCACTTAGTGCTTAAAATTCAAAACAAAATGTTAGTAGTAATAAATTAAAAACCAAAAATAAAAACATTCATTTGTATGATGTAATGAGAATAGAAAGTTTAAAAAATTACCTTATATAATTGCAAGCTTTGGTGGCAATAGACCTTGAAAACTTTGGAGAAGGAAAGTCATAATTGCTTACATTTGTCATCACCACTCATCTCTTTCCATCATTTGTGCTTCAAGTTGAGCAACTTTATTTTGTAATTTTGTATAAGAAAACCCAAATGATGAACTTCTATGAGTTTGACGTTCAAACACTTAGGATGAGCAAGCACCCAATCCCATTTCTTGAACTTAACCATAGTGCTCTTAGGTTCCCAAAGTCCTACCTAATGAATTATCTCAAAGTTTCTTGTGAAGAGAAGTCCTCGACCTGATACATAGCAAATCATTTCCTACAAATTCAAATAGAAAACAATAAATTTAAAGAATAAAGCCTTTTAACAAAATTAAAAGTCAACACCCACATAATTCAAATACTTATATAGATACCTTTAGTTTTATCATTGATATATGATTGATCATCATATTTATGAATTGCAATCCACACATCTCCTTATGTGACTAGGCTCCCATGTGTAATTTTCTGCAAATTTGAAAATACATGTGATGTATATCAAATTACATTTAAAATTCAAAAGACTTATTTATCAAAGTGAACTTGTCATCATAGCCTTCTTTCATGCAAGACCTTTAGATCCACTACTATGTAGCATAGTTAATTTCTTCCTATTATGTTTATTTGTTTCTACAATTTCTTAGGAATATACATTAATAAAATTATCCAATAATTGATACACTCAAAAAATAAGTGCAATTGCTTGAATCTTTTCGTTAAAATAATAGTTTATTGACGTTGCTTGATGATCCTTGTTGATGCCCTCTAGGACATCTTGCATTATCTGCTCTTTGGTGCAAGTCCCATCATTTTGATACAATCCATATTATACCTTTCTCCACTTAGATCCTAGTAAATATAAAATAAATCTCTTGTGCATGTCATTAACAACAACCTAGGTTGTAAGATAAAATACAATGGCTAGTAAAAATATGAACTCAAAGTGCTTAAAGAAATAAATAATCAATGTGTTATTATTTGTATAATGGTTTTATACATGCCATCCTTATAATATTGTGGAACATTCCTCAATTTGTATAACTAATTAGAAATGCATTGAAGTCAGTTCCAAACATATCTAGAAAACACCAAGTAATCCACTTCTATCTCCAATTGATTGAATGCAGTCATTGAAAGGTACTATGACCCTTTGCCTACTAAGAAAGGTCCAAGCATCACGCATTGTCAACTGCCTGGGTCTCACCACATCTTCCTCATTTTTGGAATTAAAGTTTGTACACAAATTAGAAATAAAAAAATTCACACCAAGATACTTGTTAATTTACTTACAATTAATGTTAACCAACTAAATTTGTTTTTGTTGTTGCCATGTGAGTTGTGCAAGTTGTTTAGGTTGCTCCTAGTTAGCCTCTACAAATAGGTCATTAACATCAAAATTTGACTGGGTGCCCTGGACATTAGGAAAGGGCAATGTGGATGAACCAAATGGATGAATAAAAGCCAGGTAACACAGATGTGCACCATCACAAATATAATGCATGCATACTAGGAATAGGGACAATATGGATTAGTAACACCATTTTATCTGTATGTACCTTATATGGGTGATGATGTGCTTGGACTTGCCTTTAGGACTATAGCTTAATGGGAAGCTTCTAATTGTGCTTATGGCATTGCAGGATATTATGGCCACACGTCGTGAAACTGCTAAGATGTTGAGAGAGGTGTAAGAGGTCACAGCTGTGATGGCCAATTGAATGAAGGAGCAAGCTGAGGCCATGAGGCTACTGTTAAAGCAATGATTGACCGACTTCAAGAGCAAGCTGAGACCTATGCAACAACTATTCAAGTGCTGCAACAATTACATGAAACCATAAACAAACAGAATCAAAAGTTGCCAATTGGAAATTGGGTTGGTGCTGGTTACAACCTTAGTGTGAAGCATCAAAAGTAAAATGATGACATCTTAGTTGACTTGGCCAAGTTCTGGAAGGCTAATCCTCCATCATTTTTTAGGGAGTTAAACAGTAAAAAAGCTAAAAGATGGCTAAAGCAACTGGAAAAGATTTTTTAGGTAATGACATACACCACTAAGCAAAAGGCTAGACCAGCCATCTACAAGCTGATAAGTGAGGCAGAACATTGATGGCGAAGTACCTAATGATTTTTGACTTTAAAAGGGATACCCTTAATGTAGGACAGCTTTCAAACCACTTTTAAGGAGAAATACTTCCCACCATCAATGAAGGTTGATAAAGAAGCTAAGTTCAACTTCCTTGAGCAATGAGAAATGACTGCAAACTAGTATGTAGTAAAATTTATTCAGTTGTCCTATTTCTCCTCATACCTAAAATGGTTTGATGATGAACCATAGAAGGCCAACAAGTTTGAAAAAGGCCTTAAACCTGAGCTAAAGGACAAGATTATACCCTTCTAAATTTGTAACTTTAATGAATTGGTGGAGAAGTGTAGGGTGACTAAAAGGGCATTGATTAAAAGTAAGGCTAAAAGAAAGAAGGTCATAGAGGGTAAGCGTGATTGAGGCATGGAGTCCTTTAGGGGTGGAAATAAGAAGGGAACCCGTAGTGGTAGTAGCTCTTGGGATAGGAGGCCACCCTTAAGAAGTGTTCTTTGAAGGAAGAATATAGGACCCCCAAAGAGTTTAGTAAGTGTCCTATCAGTATGTGGCAAGTGTAAAAAGAACTATAGGAGTGGACCATGCCCTATGTGCTATAATTGTGAGAAGCCTAAATACTATGCACAAACTTGCACAGTGCCATGAGAGTCGGCTTCATCTGTCAAACTACCTGCATAAGGACAGGTGTTTGCACTTACATAGCAAGAGGCTAGTAGGCCCCCCTAATTTGATCCAAGATATTATTCTTGTTCATAATTATGTTATAAATACATACATTATTTGATTTATGTGCAACTTACTCATTCATCTCATATGACTATGTTAAGCGTCTAGGCCTTAAAATTAGCCTATTTCTATTTGAATTATTTGTGTCTACCCTTACTAGATATTCCATGATTACATCTTATATGTATCTAAATTATATTGTACAATTAGATAACCGTTGTACTACCTTTAACCTGATTTACATCCCTTTACATGATTTTAATGTAATCATTGGTATGAATTGGTAGTCAACTAATAATGTGATACTTGATTGTAACCATAAAACTATTTCTTTACGTGCTAATATACTTAAATCTTGTCCTATGATTGAGCTTACTTATATTCTACCACCTAAGCTTGAAGGTACCTTAAGCGTGATTGCCAAAGGTTTCTTATGTTCTTTTCGTTGAATGTTGAGGTAGAGAATAGGCTAGAGGATATACCTATGATTAAGGAATTCACAGAAGTCTTTCTGAAAGAGATTAGTGGTTTACCTCTAGAAAGAGAATTAGAATTTTTCATGGAATTAGTCCCTAGCATGGGATCAATCTCTAAGAATCCATAAAGAATGGTGCCTACTGAGCTTGTTGAGTTGAAAAGTTCAATAGAAGAGATTATTGGCCATTAACATAATGCATGTGATCGCTAGTATGGGATAGTAGTCACTGGTAGTCCAACTAGTTCATTTTTTACCATGATGATGCTTTCGGTAACTATGTTTCTTATGCATTTATGCTAATTAAATTATACATGTGTATGAAATTTTCCTTCAATTGCAAAGATTCATATCTCACCCCTTTTTATGGACTAACAATTTCAAGTAAAAGTTTCTCGAGTAAGAAAAAGAGGAAACAAGTGGATGAACATCCTTGATTTGAAGCCTTGTGTAGGATTTCTACACTTGGATCATATTGTTTTAAAGTAAATGCTATTATTTTGTAAGTTATTTTATATAGCATCATGGTGCATTTATATTACTAAGTGTAAGCTTTCTAATGTTCTGTAACTAAGATTGAATTCATTAGGAAGTCAGACTATGCAGTACTTGAAATTTGATATATGTACTTAATTATTATCTAATATGGATTATTACTAATGATGAATCATGACCTTTCCCTCAAAGTATGATATTGCTTTGCAATGAATGATTAATTTGAATATTGTTGTGTAGAATCTCTGTTGGAATACCCCCTTGAATGATATTATTAATGGCTTTGGGTACCTATTACTATCATAATATGTAAATGTGTTGATATGAAGTAGTAATCACTTAATGTGAATTCCCTCTAATCACTTGATGTGAATTCCTTCTAAGTCTCTAAACAATGAGAATTAGTGAATTGTAGTATTTAGGAGTTGGGAGGTCTATAAAATCACCCATGGTAGTTATAGGAGCCTTATAATTCATCTAGAGCTAGTAGTAAATGGTTAGGGATGTGAAATTAAGAGAATAGGATTAGAAGAGAGTGAAGTCGTGGCTCAAAGTACTCGAGTTATGGCCAAAAATGATATTCAGGGTAGCTAAGGCTAGGGGTGCCAGAACAAGGGGGTTTTGAGTCATGATGCGAGGTGAAAAAATAGGTCTAGAAGGAACCTACGCAGTCTCGCCATGGCACAATAGGAACCCACTATGGCGAGACTCGAGTTTTGGGGAATAAGAAGTTCTCAAGGGCATTTATGCCGCAGCGTAAGAGGCGTTAGCCACAGTAAGGGTTACATATTTTGGTTTTTGAGCTCCAATAACTTAGCTGCGGTGAGGGATTGCTAAGTCGCAACTTAAGATGTCAAACTCTTATTTAGCCTCTAAAACTTAGTTTTCATAATGTTAATGGTATGTAATAATTTGGGAATAATTATATTTGTGAGTATAGATTTAGTGGCAAAATGAATTAAAGGACGTAATTAGGAACTTAAATTCCTTATACACTTAAGTTGCCTTGTTTTCTAGATAATGATCCATTAAAAAATAATTAGGTTCAAATTTCCTCACTATCCGATAAATGGCAATTGGTACTGACTTTAGATCTTGAATTATGATTACTAAACATGGAATTATGCTTAATCACAATAATTAGAAGTTAGGGTTGTTATAAAACACATAGACACAACAATAAGAGAAATCAAGAGCATAAAAAAAAAATGTTACTCACAATATGTTTATACATAAAATGTTAGTTGACTCACTAACAAAACCTATACCTAGATATGTGCATGAGGAAAATGTAAAGCCTCTTGGTATGCATAGAATAGAAAGTATCACACTTGATATACAACTTAACTGTTTACTAAACAAATGTATTATTTCATAATCATAGACAGCATATACATACTAATAGTATGTTGTACAGGTTAAGAATGTTGACTTTCTCACATGAACAATTGCCTTTAGTACTCATGAAAAGTGAGCAATAATCGGACATTTCTATTCACCAAGTGAGACAACAAAAGCATCAATATGGTAGAGAAAGAAAACAAAATAAAAATATGTCACTACGATAAGAAGAAAAAAAAGTTGAGAAAAGATTCAAGCACATAAATATACATAGATCGAATTATAGATCTGCACCATCTATAATATAAGTAGCCAGATGTGAATTCTCTTTTATGTTCTACAAAAGGCAAGTAGAATGGTAGAATTCAGGTTAGACATTGTGTGTGTCTAGATTAAGATTTGTATAATATTAATAAATAAATCAAATTGACATACACTTTTATGAAATAAGAAAAACATCATAACATGTAATTTATATTGAATATACTTGATAACTATAATTAGTGAGCAAGTGAACAAATACTTGCTTCATTGCTGTGTGAGTCTAAAAAAAAATAAACCCTTTTATTGATGCCTTTATGACTTTAACAATATTATGAAAACATAAGTCAATGTTTGCTATTTTAACATACATCTTATGGTCACATTGCAATTTATTTAGCATATATGGAATGGAGCATAAAAAAGGAAAAACAAAATAATTATAGCTTGCTGAGTTTCTTAAAGCCATTCAATTTGCAAATTTATATTGTATTCAAAACTAATATAGTGTTTTTTGCATTTGTAAATCCCCTAGAATACAAACTTTTAGATAGGAATAGAAAACATTTTGAATAATTGAAGGAGTAGCTTGAGAGATACTCTATCTTCACAAAGATTTTAGACTAAACATTGTAGATAGGCACCTAAAGATAAATAATATCTTTCTAAATGGGAACTTGACTCAAAATATCATATTTTGGTATGGTTAGAATTTTTGGAGGGAGTGAAGATCAAGCTAATACTAGAAGAGTTATTGGAAAATAATAAGTATTCTTCTTTGTCTAAGATTATGATAAGATATTAAGAACTCTAATAGCTAATTATTTTATTCAATATTGTAGTATATATATATATATCCTAAAATATGTAATGGAATGATTGTTTTCAGAGAAATAAGCCTAAAAATTATGGAATCAAGAGAACATTATATTTTTAATAAATCCTGAAATATTTAATCCTAGCCTTGAGAAGGATATCTTGAGTTGGATACACATAGGACTTTTGTGTGTGCAAGACCTTACAATAGACAACCTAGTATGAGCATTATAATTTCTATGCTTAATTGTGAGATTGTCAATCTTCCTCCTTCAAGGCAACTTGCATTCATCCAATGGTAGAATATGTTGAGTTCAATATCCCATGAAGAAAGTCATAGATTATTCTCCAGTAGTAGTGTCAATGTTACAAACATAGAAGGCAAACAGCAACATTACAAGCTGTCAATAAAATAACTCAAGATTTAGTGACTTCTCTTTCCTAGATTTTGTTTTTATGAATGTACTATGAATAGTTTGTGGCATGTAGAATAAATAGTTCAAATCTTCCATGAAAAAAGTTTTCTCTCTTTTATTTTATTTTTTGTTAGGGTAAAAATTTCATTTGAAATCATGCTATGGATTGTTGGAAGTCATGCATGTATATGTGCGTGACTAAGTAAGGAATATTCTTTAGTTATTGACATTTTTTTTTTAAATTAAGTCAAATGTATTTTGTTTATTTCCTTATTTTTCACTTATTTAGGATTAAAGATAGTTTTGGTTCTATTTCCTAATTTTTTGGGATTTGATTGGATGGATTGTAGCCAACTTTTCCATTTATTTGTATCACTAACTTTGAAGAGAAATAACATAATACAAAGTCAAGAACTATGGTTTTCTTTATAGTATTAGAGCCCTTAAAGCCTGTTCCACTTAGATGGCCACCTTTGGCTCCATGAGAGATCTCTAAACCAATGCTTAAAAATCAGATTCAAGGTCCTTTGGCATTTAACAACTAAACACTTAATCCATTGGTTGTAATAGTTCTTTATCTGGCTCTACGACCTCTAAATCCTCCATTAATGATCACCAATCATCACTTCTATGGAAACAATTTCTTACAATGATCTTAAGGGGCTTTGATGTTCATCATTAGTAAAGGCAAGGAAATATCACCAAAAAGGCTGCTAAACAGGCAATAAGATATCTAAAACATAAAACATGAAGAGCAGAGACTAAAATGATCAAGTCATACTAACTTTATGATCATTAAGATAGGAGGGAATTTCCTCCTTCACAAATCTACCAAAGATTTATGAAATGTTATGAAAAAGTCATACTTTTCTATTGAATATATAGTAGCACTTTCAAATCAAAAGGCTTATCCATGATTTAAAGTAAGGAGAACAAAATGTAACCCTATACTATAATACCCTTGTGAAGCATTATTAACGATTGGACCTATATGAAGTACACCAATAGAAGTGCAGTGAGGATATAACACACTACAAGAAAATTGTGGAGAAAGAGTGTATTTATACTCTCCTCTTAGGATTCAACCCCATTTTTAAAGTAGTTAAAGGAAGAGTGATGTTTACTCGGCCTCTATCCTCTCTTGATGAAGTTTGTGCAAAAGCTTAATAGGAGGAGAGTAGCTAGAAAGCAATTGACACATGCTACTCCATTTCCTTAAATTGTATCAAAGTCCTTAGCCAAGGCTACTAGAAGCAACACTAGTCTAAATTATAAAAAATAAGGTGACAAACCATGATGTGATCATTGTAAGAAGGTTGGTCACACTAAGGACAATTGCTAGAAACCTCATAAGAAACTAGCAGATTAGAAACCCCACCAACAAAGGGAGTTGTATGGTATTATGGTGATTGGAGAGAAGCATAATCAAGGCCACAATAAACCTAATCTACCCAACAAGGAGTTATCCATCTTGCAAAGGATGCTTAAAAACAACCTAAAATTCTAAGCAAATTATTAAGATGGAAGTAATGGCTTAGACAAGTAATCCTCCCATGGCACAACATAAAACATCCAATACTTGGATAGTTGGTTTGAGTGCCTCTGACTACAGGGCTGGTAATATCTCTATCTTCGATGACTTTGTTCTAACTCTAAAATGTTCTTGGTGATAGTGGTTAATGGTTCCAAGGCTAAAGTTAATAGAAGAAGTGTTGTGAAAATTTCTAATCATACAACACTAAAGGATGTTATAATTGTATCCACATCAAAATACAACTTGTTGTCTGTAAGCAAACTTGATAAGGATTTAAAGTGTGCAACTTTGATGCTCCTGGTTGATATTTTTAGGACTTAAAGTCAAGGAAGAAAATTGACAATGCTAGAGAGTATGCTAGACTTTATTGGCTGAAAGGACCCAACAAGTACAACATTGCTTTGTCAAATTTTGTTTCTTCTAATAATGACAATTTTGTTATGTTATGGCATTATAAGCTGGGCCATCCAAATTTCATTACATGCAAAACTTGTATCCTAAGTTGATGAATAAAAGTTCCATTTTTCCTCAATGTGAAGTTTGTCAATTCTCTAAGCACACAAAGCCCACTTATCCCTCTTATCCATATCAACCTTCCAATCCTTTCTCTCTAATACACAGTGACATTTGGACCTCTCAAATACTAAAAGTATCATTGGTGCAAGGTGGCTTATCACTTTCCTAGATGACCACACTAGGTTGACATGGGTATATCTTTTTAAGGAAGAATCTGAAGTTGCTAGTGTTTTTCAAAATTTTCACAAACTAAAAAACTCAATTCCAAACTAGCATTCAAAATTTTCAAAACTAATAATGGTAAAGAATTTTTCAATGTTACCTTTAAATCCTACTTGACTTATCATAGAATGTTACCCTTAAATCCTACTTGACTTATCATAGTATTCTTTATTAAAGTTTATATGTTAATACCCCTTAATAAAATAGAATTGTTGAATGGAAGAATAAGCATCTTTTAGAAGTGTATAGGTATCTTCTTTTTACCTCTAATGCTCATAAATGTTATTAGCAAGAAGCTATGTTGATAGCTACATACTTAACTAATAAGATTGAAAGGTCTTAAAATTTCTTTCATCTTGTCAAAAATTCCTTGAAACCAATCCCACTAATCAGATCATGTCTTCTCTTTCTTATTGGGTTTTTGGTTGCACTTTCGTCATCCATAATGACCATGGGGGAAAAATTGAGCCTAAGGCCATTGAGTGCATATTCATCAGGTATTCTTCTACCAAGAAGGGCTACAAATGCTACTCTCCTTCTATCAAAACATTGTTCACAACCTTAAATGTTACTTCTTTGATATCATTCCCTTTTATTCCCAAACACCCATTCAAGGGAAGAGTTTTGATATTCAAAAGGAATGACTATTTAAAAGTGATTTTGGGTTTCCACATCATGAAACTAGCACTAAAATTAGCATTATAATTCTTTAAACTGAGCATAGACTTGAACCTAACCCAAAAACAAAAGGTATTTAATGCAATAGCAAGAAATGCTTGTTTATAGTAGGAAAAGAAGAAATTAATTAAACTAAATGACAAGATAGTAAGTTGAGCAAGATAAAATGACAAATCAAAAGATCGAATAGCATAATTCAAATGAAGACACACAAACTAAGCAAAGTCAACCCACTTCCCTTTCTCTAAATTTTGAATCATAAAAGGAGTTGGACATTCCTATTACTTTAAGGATAAGGGTAAAAAGTTGCACAAGACGCTCCATTAGTAATTTTATTACTTATGACTAATTGTCTCATAAGCTACAAGCATTTATGCTTAATTTTCCCTTTGAAAAAAAATTCCAACTAATGTTTATAAGGCAACTAAGAAAATAAGAGTGGAAAGTTGCAATTCAAGAAATGCTGAATGCATTTAAAAAGAACAAAAACTTGGGAAGTTGTTGATCTCCCTCCTAAAAAGATTCCTATATGTTGCAAGTAGATTTTTATTGTGAAATACGACCTTGATAGCTATATCGACCATCATAAAGTGAGCTTTTACCAAAAGGTTTACTTAAATCTAAGGCATCACTATTATTAGAGGGCCTTTGCCTCAATCTCAAAATTTATTAATATTTAAGTCTTACTCTCCCTTACTACATATCTTGACTGTTCCCTACATCAACTAAAAGTGAAAAATGCCTTTCTAAATGAAGATCTTGAGAACAAGATGTACATGGAATTTGACCAAGCCTAAAGAACACAAACACTAGCAATAAGGTGGGTAGACTTTATAAATCATTATGTAGGTTTAAGCAATCTCCAAGAATTAGGTTTTAGAGATTCACTATTGTTGTCAAAAATCAAGGGTATACTCAATATCAAACAGATCACACCTTATTTGTCAAATATAATTCTAATGAAAGATTAGCAATTCTAATTAATTAGATATGGATGATAATAGTTACCAAAGATTATAATAATGAAATTAATAGGCTAATGAAGTCACTTGTAACTGAGTTTAAGGTTAAAGTTCTTGGCAATTCGAGATACTTCCTAGGAATGGAATTTGCAAAAACTAAAAATAACATTTCTATATCTCCAAGAAAATACATTATGGACCTCCTTGGAGAAATGGGGTATGTTAGGGTGCAAACTAGCAAAGACACCTATGGAGGCTAATTATAAACTAAAACTTAAGCAAGAAAGCCCTTCAATTGATATTGGGATGTACTAGAGACTTGTAAGAAAGCTAATTTACTTGTCTTACACTCATCCAAATATTAGTTTTCCTATAAGTGTAGTCAATCATTTCATAAATAAACCAAATATGGAACACTTGGAAGTGGTTTATAGAATCCTTCAGCATCTTAAAATGACTCCTAATAAAGGCCTATTTTTCAAAAAAGGCATCCACAGAGATATTGAAATTCTTTCATATGCTAATTAGGCAAGGTTTGTGACTAACAAAAGATCCACTACAAGTTATTCTACATTTGCATGAGGCAACTTGGTTATATGGAGGAGCAAGGAGGGAACTATTATTACATGAAGCAGTGCGAGAGAAAAGTTTTAGGCATTGGCTTTTTGGATTTACGAAGGACTTTGGTTGATAAGGCCCCTCAAGGAGCCTAAATTGGTTCTTGACTTGCCTATAAAAATATTTTGTAATAACATAGCCACTATTAGAATAGCTAAGAATCATATCCATCATAACAGGATGAAGCACATAGAGATTGATTGTCATTTCATCAAGAAGAAAATTGATTCAAGTTTACTTAAATTAAATTATATTCCTAGCAATTCTCAAGTTGCAGCTGTGATGACAAAAGCCATCACTAAAGTTAAATTCAAAGAATTAATCTTCAAGTTGGAAATGATCAATATCTACTTCCAACTTCAGGAGGAGTGTTGAAAGTTGTGCATTTGTGTGTGTGTGGCTTAGGAATATTCTTTAGTTAATAGCATATCCGTTTTTAAAATTAAGTCAAATGCATTTTGTTATTTCCTTCCTTATTTTTCACTCAGTATTACAGATAGTTTTGCTTCTCTTTTCTAATTTCTTGAGATTTGATTGGCTAGATTCTAACCAGCTTCTCCTTTTATTTCTATCATTACCGCCTAAGAGAAATAACACAGAATACAAAGTCAAGAACTCCAATTGTCTTTCTGAACTGTAATATTTTGCTATTTTGAAACATGGAAGGTTCTTCTCCATAGTTTCTCTATCCTTTGGTGACTGTTGGGAAATTAGACCTTTTCTTTGAATGAATTTTTCCAAAAAATGGTCCTGCAGTAGTAGATAATCATAGTACACATAAGGCCATATAATATCTAACCTAATCTTTGCTTTAAATGTGGTGAAGTTCTGAACTAACAATGTACAGTTCTGAACATAGGTGTAAGTGCAATGTTATGGTTTTATTCCAGAAGTGCTCACGAATAATATATAACTCCGATAATAGATGTTGTTGGTATAGCTTGTGGCACGCTTTACCTTCATGGAGATTCTAAAGTAAAAGTTATACATTGAGATCTGAGCTCAAGTAATGTATTGCCAGATGAGAGATGAATCCAAAAGATACTTTGGTACGCTAGAGTGATCTAAATTAGTGAAAATCAAGCCAACAATCGAAGAGTTGATCGGAATAGACAAGAATATACCTTCTCCGTCCATGTTTCTAGATTAAAAAAGTCATACAGTTTCCAGAAATTCAAAAACAGATACATCAGAATGAAAAGGGGCATGTATTATGAATATAAACCACTGACAAAAAAATAGAAGCATGCCCAATCATTTTTCTTTAGTGGTGATTAAATGCTTCTTGAAGAAATTTCTAGTTTAAAATTTCGGATATCAAATGACAGAATATCTTTTAGGAGTCAAAATTTCAATCCAGTCATTAACAACAGCTTCAAAACTGTATAAAACTACTACTTTCTATTTGAACGGGAGGAAGATTTTAATAGAGTCCGAGCAGTTTTGGATGATTAGGACTTGGTCTAAAGCTTGAGTCTATGACATTATGATTTGTGGTCGTAGTGCTATGCATGATAGTTTTAATTATTGAAATATTAAAATAGCAAGATATCTAGCACCGGTTTAATTATGTCCATCCAAATGAAAACAAGCTACCTTATCCTTGCTTACCGTTTGTCTTGGCCCTTAGGAAAAAATATGATCGGTTATATATCCCTTCAAAATACTCTCAAGTCTTTGATGTCTTCGTCATAACTAGTTGGCTGTCCCTTTGAAAACGTAATTGAAATTAAATGGCATTATTGGAGGTATGGCCTTTCTCATGTTTCACGGCCTCTCCTTTTTTTCTTCATTTATCATTGAAAAACAAAATTTATTAAAAAAAAAAGAAAAACTTTCACTAATTTTTCTCTAATTACATAAATACACAAACATAAATATAAATTAAGAACATATTTTATATATTATAATATGATTAAAAAATTAAAAATATTGAGTTACATCAAATTATTTTTAGAATCGTGGTGCTGATAATGTGTTAAAAATTTAACAAAGAAAGACTAAGAACTCAAAAAGAGTGAAATATAAGAATCAGACAATTATATAATAAAAAAATTAAATATGATTCTACAGTTAAAAATACATTTTATACAAGATTTCAATTGTAAGAGGGAGGGATCCGCATTTAATTTGAAAAAAAAAAACACTAGCAGTGGTAGTTGTTGGCCCGACTTAAAGTCACTTGATTTCTCATAATGAATGTATCAGCTAAAAAATTGGTAGTTCCGCATTCTTTATAATATTGTTTCAAAGCAAATTTGAAGCATGAAAAGTCTAAAATATTTTTTTTCCCACATACTTCAATTAATATGATGGTGAAATTAGATTATCATTTGCGCTTTTGCGCTATTCTGCAAATTATACTCATTTCATCGCTTAAAATTATCTCCAAATTTCATGAGACCGAGAGACGAGTCCCAGTATCAAAGAGCCATAGATATTGTTAAAAATTGTATGTACTATGAATAATGAACTCAAGCACGGTAAGAATCGACAATATAGAATCATTGAAATAAACAATAAAGAGAAATATAGAAGAATAAGAAATGGCCCAAAAAATATATGGAAATAAGAATTTAAAAATAACACGCACAAGAAGAGCCGTGACCCATAGAAAAGTCTCATTCACGGCATTGGCATCCAAAGCCCACCATTCTGATAACAAGTTTACATCTTTGCAATGGGATTCTTCTGTGCTTGTACCAGCTTCTTCTTTGTCATGATCATATTATGTTTCTCTTTGGATTTTGGAACAGCCACAGACACCATAACATCATCTCAATTCATCAAGGACCCTGAAACTCTCAGCTCCAATGGGAGTTTGTTCACACTGGGGTTCTTCAACCCGGAAAATTCTACAAATCGCTATGTGGGAATTTGGTACATGTCCAAATCCAGTATCGTCTGGATAGCTAACAGAAATCAACCACTGAGGGATTCTTCAAGCATTGTTACAATATCCAAGGATGGCAATCTAGTGGTACAAAATGGAAAGAATCAGATCATTTGGTCATCAGAAGTGTCAAATATTGCATCTAATACTACTTGCCAGCTTTTAGATTCTGGAAACCTTGTCCTGCTTGATAACTTTTTAGGAAACATCATATGGCAAAGTTTCCAGCATCCTTCAGATACAAATCTGCCAAGCATGAAAATTACTAGCAACAAAAGAACAGGTGAGAAACTGAAGCTTACATCATGGAAGAGTCCATCTGATCCGTCCCTTGGGGATTTTTATATGAGTCTTGAACGACTAAATCTTCCCGAATTGTTCATATCGAATGCATCTCGCCCATACTGGCGCAGCGGTCCATGGAATGGCAGAATCTTTACAGGGATGCCTATGATGAATTCTAAGTATAATAATGGTGCCAATCTAGTATCTGAGAGGGATGGAACTGTTTATTTTACTTTCAATCTACCAGATAGGTCTGAGAGTAAAGTAATGGCTGTCTTAAATTCAAATGGCAAGATGTTGACTAAGCAATGGGATGATGCAAAGAAGCAATGGCAAGAAACTGATCTTATACAAAAATCAGACTGCGAAGTTTATGACATATGTGGGGCATTTGGAAGCTGCAATTCAGAGAGCTCACCAATCAGCAACTGTTTGAGAGGGTTTGAACCAAGCAATAGAGAGGAATGGAATAGACAAAACTGGATTGGTGGTTGCGTTAGGAGAACAGCTCTGCAATGTGAGAGAGGGAAAAATAGGAGCGCAGATGGAAAAGATGGGTTTTTCCATTTGCAAAAGTTTAAACCACCAGATTTTGGAGAATGGTCACCAGCTTCAGAAGACGATTGCAGAAGCCAGTGCTTGGAGAATTGCACTTGTGTAGCATACTCTTATGATACTGAGATTGGTTGTATTTCTTGGAGAGGAAAGCTTATAGACATACAGCAGTTCTCAAATGGAGGAATTGACCTATATATTCATGCAGCCTATTCAGATCTTGGTATGTTATCTTGTGTTTTAGAATACTTAGAATTTAGTTCTTTGACATAACCCTATTGGGTTTGGATTGAATTTTTTGTCATCTTCCATCTTTTTCTCTGAATACAGAAAAGGAGAGAGACGCGAATACAAATAAGAAGAGAGACATGACAGTCATCATAATCATCACTGTAATAATAGGAACCATTATTATGGCCACCTGTGCTTTTTTTTTACGGAAATGGATAGCTAAACACTCAGGTACTATGCCAATTTATATCATCTCAATAATTTCAAATGCAATCATATCTGTCAGGTTTTATATGGTGTAGGCATTAACAATTTAAATCTCAATTAATTCTTACTATATGAAGGCATTTTCAAAGGCAATCTTCATATGAGTAAAATGTTGTTTGGTAGTTCAAGTTACTCAATTTTCATATGGGGCATTTCCATGTCTTTCACTCTTGCTAAATTCATTCCTTTGCCATGAATCAGCAAGAAAATGGAAGAGCAAATGGTTCTTCTTATTAAGCAGAGGTGGTTTAAGTGTAGGAAAAACAAGTGACAACCTTATTGGAGAACTGTCAAAAGTTAAACTCCAAGAGCTATTGGCATATGATTTTGAAAAGGTTGCAATTGCTACAAATAACTTTCACTTGTCTAATAAACTTGGGCAGGGCGGCTTCGGTCCAGTTTATAAGGTACATTCATTCATGAAATCTTAATCAATTTCAAAGACATTGTGTGTAACTGCAGTTTCTTGGAATTTTCTTCAAGGGGAAACTACAAGATGGCCAAGACATAGCAGTTAAGAGACTTTCTAGAGCATCTGGACAGGGACTAGAGGAGTTCATGAACGAGGTGGTTGTTATTTCTAAGCTTCAACACCGTAATCTTGTAAAGCTTCTAGGTTGCTGTATTGAAGGAGAAGAAAAGATGTTGATATATGAGTATATGCCAAATAAAAGTTTGGACGCATTTATTTTCGGTAGGTTCTTTTGATCCCTTCTTTTCTAGTGTGTCATAAGCATTTTAAAATTTTTTGTTTTTTCTTTATTCAACATATATAGAATGAAACAAATAAAGGAAATAAAGAACAATTGCAAGCTAGCAAAGTTTCTTAAAGCTATTCAAGTTTGGGGATTCTTTTATTTTGTGTTCAAAACTAATATAAGCCTCCCTTTTGCTTTTGTAGATCCACCAAAACATAAACTCCTAGATTGGAGAAAGCGCTTTAGCATAACTGACGGAGTGGCTCGCGGGTTACTTTATCTTCACAGAGATTCAAGACTAAAAATTATTCATAGGGACCTAAAGGCAAGTAATATCTTGCTAGATGAGAACCTAAATCCAAAAATATCAGATTTTGGCATGGCTAAAATTTTCGCAGGGAGTGAAGATCAAGCTAACACAAAAAGAGTTGTTGGAACCTAGTAAGTTTTCCTTCTCTATCTAATACTATCATAGCATACTGAGAAGTGAGTGCTCTAAGAATTAATTATTTTACATGATAATGCAGTGGCTATATGTCTCCAGAATATGCAATGGAAGGATTGTTTTCAGAAAAATCAGACGTGTTTAGCTTTGGAGTTTTACTTCTAGAGATTGTTAGTGGAAAAAAGAACTCTAACTTTTATGATAATGAGCATTCTCTCAGCCTTTTAGGATTTGTAAGTCTCTACTATTCATTGCCTTCCTTAATACTTAATGGCTGGGCTCTATTGTTTGTCGCTGATTCAACTCTTAGCTTCCAGGCCTTTAATGCTAATATTCATTCCGTTTTTTTTTTTTTTAATTTTAGGCATGGAAATCATGGAATGAAGACAATATCATATCATTAATAGATCCCAAAATATTTGATCCTAACCTAGAGAAGGATATTTTGAGGTGCATACACATAGGACTTCTGTGTGTGCAAGACCTTGCAAGAGAGAGGCCCAATATGAGCACTGTAATTTCCATGCTTAATAGTGAGATTGTGTATCTTCCTCCTCCAAGGCAACCTGCATTCATCCAGTGGCAGAGTACGTTGAGTTCAGTGTCCCATGAAGAAAGTCATAGATTATTCTCCAACAATAGTGTCAGTATTACAGATTTAGAAGGCAGATAGCTACATTACAAATCTGTCACTAAGATAACTCAGTTTAGACAAGTAACTTCTATTTCCTGGTTGTTGTTCATGACTGTATGAGTAGTCTCAAGTAATGTTGGATAAAAAGTTCTTGTCATCCAAGAAAAGAGTTTCCTCTCTAGTACACTGTGAACTGTAATACCTAGCTATCTTGAAACCTGGGAAATTCTTCTCCATAATTTCTCTAACCTTTGGTGACTGTATGGAAATAAAAGACCTTTCAATGACATTTAAAAAAAAAACTATTGCTGCAGCATAAGATAATTATAATACATATATGGCCAAATAATATCAAACCTAATCATCACTTTAAAAATGTGGTGCTGTTTTTGAGCAATGAATGACTTTCAAATTTTGAAAAGCTAAGAATGTACAGCTGATGTTAGGTTCAAGTATAAGGTTTTGGTTTACTCAAAAAGCACCTATCAATAATATATAACTCTGATATTGGGTGTCGTTGGGATAGCTTGTGGACATGCTTGATTTCACAGAAATTCTAAACTAAGAATATACATTGAGATCTGAGCTATTTCCAGATGGAGAGATGAATCCAAAATATACTTTGGTTTGGCTAGAATGATTAGATGTAGTGAAAATAAAGCCAATACAAGAAATATTGTTGGCACATAGACAAAAAATGCCCCCCACCCTCATCCGCCGTTGACCCACCCTACCATCCCAACCATCCCAACCATCCCAACCAAATGAAAGGGAGTGCAATAGTTAAGATATATATTATTAATTTAAGTATTATGCTTCTTAACTATTGCACTCCCTTTCATTTGGTTGGGATGGTTGGGATGGTTGGGATGGTAGGGTGGGTCAACGGCGGATGAGGGTGGGGGGCATTTTTTACACCTTTGTCTGTGATTTTAGATAAAAAGTTATCCAGTCCATGAAATCCAGAAAAGATATATTAGAACCAAAAGGTGAATGTATTATGCATTATTGACACCAAAAAAAAGAAAAAAAAAGAGCATACCCAAACGTTTTTGTCTAGTGATTGTTAAATCCTTCTTGGAGAAATTTCTAGCTTAAAATTTTGGATATAAAATGACACAAGAACTTCAAGGATTCATAACTTCAATCCAATCATTAAAAACAGAGCTTCAGACTGTACAAAACTACTTCCTTCCTCTTTAAAGGAAGGAGAACTTCATAGATTTTTAGTCATTTTTAAATGATCACAAGCTTTTGAGTATATGGCTTCAAAATTTATGGTTTTCATGCCATGCATGATTTTTTAGATTATTAAATTATTGAAATATTAAGATATCTAGCAAATGGAGCAATTTAAATTTGATACATGTTGAGTCTAGTTAAATTTTAAAAACAAGATTTTCTGCCAATGACAACTCTTTGGAATTTGTGTCTCAAAATCCCATCTGCTAGCTTCTTTGCTTCTGTCAATAGCTACTTTCAGATGTATCAATTATTAGCAGTACTGTTTGAAACATAATATGCCCCGTGTGTTATACATCACCTATTGTACAGTGGTCATGCCTAAAACACAAGTTCCTATATCTGAAACTAAGTAGTTCCAGTTAAGAGGTAGAAGCAATGTTGGAACTAACTAGCAGTCCTTAGAATTCATTTTACAATTCACGGCCTTTATGTAGCCAGACAATTCTTTTTTTTTTTTTGGGGCCTATGGAAAATAAATTGATGACTCCAGAAATATTCAACAGAGAAAGTCATCCTTGATGCTTCAAGAGAAGTCAAATACTTAGAACTTGGAAGCCAAAGAAGACATATATATTCACATTTATCCAAAGTAAATTTGTGGATCATCTATCATTACTTATAGAAGAATGTCAAATGTCATGTAATGTAGTTTTCCTTTGGTTTCTTCCTCTCCTCTAGCTAAGATTTCAAACTGCAGCAATAGACCTAAGGACACATTACATATTTATCCGTCACTAAACCAACCCTTTGTAATAAACATAATCACATATTAACATAAGAAAGGAAAAACATAACTTTAAGCATTTTAGACCCATAAGTAATCAAGTTTGGAACTGCATTTTGACTATTACCATTATCACTGTATATTAAATTAAATCACCACCCATGTTGTACTCAATTCATATTTACTCAAAAAGTCAGTTTCTTGCATATCATAATCAATGTTGATTTTGTGGCCACCTTACCGTACCAATTATTTCCCTTATGGCCTCTACAGCCCCCTAATTTATGTGTCCGCAATACACCACTTTTAGGGCAACAATGACTTCCCTTAAAGGCCATTTGTTGGGATCAAATTCTCTCTTACCCTATTCAAGTCTAACAAACATAGGAAACACCACCAATATTGTATTTCACGCCTAATCAAATTAAAAGTACGATGTCAAGTTCCTAAAACAGAAGCATATTCAACCACTTTGGTATACTGGTCACAAAAGCCTTCTCAAAAAAATGTCAAAAGACATCCAATCAGAATAGTCTCAAATTCATGTAAGGCATCACTCTCTTTCATGGTAAAGGGGCATACGTTTAGAGGTTGGAATATCTTTGCAAACCCCAATTTTTCAAGACTATTAAGCAAGAGAAGTGGCACTAGATAACATATACGTAAAGTTTTGACTATCTACATTTTGTTATCATAGTCACATTTTTTTATCAGGGAAAGCCAAAACCAGAGAAGTGCCACAAGACTCTGAAATCCGCTGGACTGCAAGAATACTGAGCATGAGAAAACAAAAACCATTGAAATTTAAGGGGAGAATAAATTGAAACAAAAACGTTATAGGTACAAGAAAATAATAGGGAATCTTATAGTATCATCAAGTTTAAAGTCTGTCCTTTGAAAAAATTATGTGATAGGGTATTCAACACATTAGTTAAAAAATAGAAAATTCATGACAATTTATTCCGAAAAGAATTCGAAACCTTCATCAAGCAACTGTGGAAGCAGAAAGAATTTGAAAAATTCATCATCAACCTGCGAAAGCATTTTCACAGCTCTTTTCGTATAAATAAAATTTGATCAAACAAAAATAAATTAGAGCTTAAATTTGGGCTTATTTACATCCTTGATAGAATTACCTTCGTCATGTCCCACCTCCATGAATTTAGGGCTTGGCGATTCGCAGCATTTGCAGATGCAGAACAATAACATGATGTGGCAGATACGAAGCAAGATCATTTCTCGAGAAGATTGCCCAAATACCCACAGTTAGATTGAAGCAAGGCCGATTCATGCATTTTCAAAGCCTGGGTGTTTTCAGTAGAACTGAGTGGATCTTCACATATCGTAAAACGAAAGCTTGCCAAAAAAAAATGTGCATAGATTGAAGTGCATGCCCAGAGCAGAAGTGTTTCCATGACTGTCTTGTGACTTCTTCTACGCTCTCCTATGGATTATATTCATCGGTGTTCCGGAGCTAGTGGGGCAGTGATTTAAGTGACCTGAAATAGGGCATTGGAATTTTGGAAGTTGGAAAGGAAGAGATACCTATATATGAACCATTTCAATATATATATATATATATATATATTATGTGGATTTAATATTTAGGATCCTTACCTGCAAAATATTTACCATCTTTAACGGCGTATATTTTATATAATGTTTAATGATTTATATTGTAAATTATATTGATTAATTTTTTTATTTCTATTATTGAAACTTATAAATTTATTTTTATGATTAAAAGTTTATAAATAAATTATATATTAAATATAAAATATCTAAGCAAATAAAAAAAATTCTTTTTTATCTCAATTTTTTGTCATTATATTATTTATAATTTTATTAGTTTTACAACACATTATCAATTAGAACTTCTAGCGAATTAATATAGAGTGTCAATTCTTGTAATTTTTTGTTCATCACATTAAAATATAAAGAAATTTTTGTTTTTATTTTATATTATTTATAAATTCAAAACTTATACATACTCAAAATATAAATATCAATTTGATATTAGTAAATATTTTAAAAACTAAAAAGCTAGAATAGTTAAGAGCTACCTCATCTTTGGTTGTAGTTATTTTATAAGTAATAACTTCATCTTTCTAAATAAATTATGTATATATAAAGAAAAGATTTTGATAAATTGGTGGCATTTCTCAATTTCTTTTTCCTAGTTTATGGACAAATTGGCTTGTAGACTAGTATATTAACAGTGCTCTTGTCCGAGTTCAACTCCATGCATGAGACTTTCTCAATATTTCTCTCCATTATTTTCCCTTTCCGAATTGCTTCTTCGCTTTTTATAATTTTAAATCATCGATGTCATCATGTTGTAGGTCATAGCCATGTTGACCGATTGCATTTGGCTAACTTTCTTGTGTGTATATATAATAAACTGCGTCATTGCAAGTGACTCAAATATATGCAGTTATCTAATAAAGAACAGCAAATTAAAAACAATTTTTCTACTCCTTAGAAGTCTTCGGTCTTTAGATTCCTTCTTTAGTTAGTAACTTAATTTTGTCATCTTGTACTTAGGTTCCTCTGAGTCCTTTAAGATTGTTCTTAGATCCTGATTATCCATATGAAAAAAATTTTGAGGACCTTTCATAATCAGACCAGCATTTTTCACTCACTCATTGTGATAATCTTTGAAAATTGTAAGAATTATCTTTTACTCAGTCATTGTTATTGTTTTGTATTTTGTGAATGCATATTAAAATCTCGCCCTATGTCAGAATGGACTCGAAACGAAGGAAGAAAAGTCAAGGAAGCAAATGAGGGAGAGAGAGCAGTGCCAAAAAGATTATGAAGGGAGTCTGGTAGTTAACAATTACTGTCATTTTGGTATGAAAAAAAAAAAAATTATTATTTTCATTTGTTGGTGATTGTTTATCTGTAATGTTGTTATTGTTTAATAAATTATAATTTTGGAATTTATTCTTTGTGCAGACAAAATTGTGCTAAATAAATTCTAGGCTCTGCCCATTGCCCATATAAATTTGAAAATTTACATCATCGAGCATTTTATTGCACTGCTTATGACTTTTGGCTACTGCATGGAGGAATCTGCAGAGCAATATACATATTTGCAGTAACATCCCCCACATCCAAGTGAAACTTGAGTGGTGCTGTGTACAGATGCAATCAGAAACAAAATTTGCAGACAGTTGGTATCTTGTGGTCCATGAATTTCGACTTCTCGTTACATGAAGATAAAATTTCCAAAACTTGATGAGACCAAGGAAGTTCAAGGTATGACTTAGTACATTTTCAATGTAAAAATGTTAAATGATATTTATGTTGGCTTTGGTGAGGAATGAAGACCATCCTTGTTTTAGTCACTTGTTCTAATTTATAAAAATAGACTTGCTATATTCCCGTTTTGCACTTTGAATTTGCTTGCCCAATAAAACTGGGCTAGGTGTGTTCTTGAATATTTTAATAATGATAATCTGTCGACAACTGTTGTTTAATAAAGTTCACTGATATTTGATGATGTTTATAATGAATGTGAAAAATGCCACTTATTTAGTTACTTTTTCTTGGTCCAGATTTTGCATTTGAAGTATACTTGTTTGTTCCATATGTAAGATTATTAGTTTTTGTGAAGTTCTGCCAATAGAAATATGTCGAAGGCACCTAGTCAATCTGTCAACATTTCTTTAATTCCCCACCTCAGTGTAAAACTTGTCTATTTGACAGAGTGATGATAGTGCAAGATCTTCCCCTTCCATGGCGGTGTGGGGGAGGGTTGTCTACTTCATGGAAAACTAACAAGTCTTGCATCCTCATTTGAAAATACTCAAGCTCAATTATCATAGAAATCTAATCTGCCCGCTATCTTGTTCCCTCAAAATAAAGAGAGGATTTTTCAAGACTATTAAGCAAGAGAAGTGGCACTAGATAACATATACGTAAAGTTTTGACTATCTACATTTTGTTATCATAGTCAGCTTGTAAAAGTATAATAAGTAAAAAATTTATTTAGAAAAAAACCTAATCAATTATAGGGTGTAATCGACACGGCTGGAATTCAAGTTAAATTGTAGTTGTGGGGGTGTTGTTTGTTTTCTGGGCCTCCAATATAAGCGATATTTTCAGCATAAAGGGCTTACCCAACAGTACTTTTTGGTATTGGACTTATGTTTTAATGCTTAAATTTTGATATAAATTTTACTTGGATATTTAATATCCCATTTTTTTTATAGGGGGATGTTTGTGATGAACATCCTTCATCTTTTTTAAGCCATATATCAGATAGTTAGGGAATGATTAGTGTTTTTTTTTTTAATTTTGGAATGTTTTATGAACAACTTGTAGGGTTTTTTATTTCAAGATGTTTAGCAGAACATTATGTACAATAATTAATAGTTTTGTAGAATTAACAAATGTTATAATTATATATTTCTTTGACAATTATATAAAATATATGATTTAATAATTTAGCAATGGTTTATAATGTTAAAAATGATTTTCATATTGTATAATTAAGTCTATGTGTGCACATGCAATTAGCATAAACTAATTTTAACACAAAACCTTGTGATCAAAATGACCGCCGATAGATGCATAGAAACCACTACTATCAATTAGCACCAGTTATTTTTGCAATTGGACAATAATGGTCATTAAATGAGTATATAATGTTGGAAAAATGCTATTCAATGTCAACTAATTGCAATCAAAATAATTGCTAGTAAATGCATAGAAACCACCAATATTTAAGATTATTCTTGAGATTAGACAGTTATTGCCATCAGTTGAGTATCTATTGTTGAAATAGCAGCGGTTGTTTAATTGTGGTTATAGCATTTAGCAACGTCAAAAATCGTCGCTAAAAGTAAGAAGAGAGCCACAGGATACCTTTTCTTGTAGTGTTCCTAATAAGGCTTTTAATGAGATAGTACACAATAAGTCTTATAAACACTACATTTTTTTGGCCTTTTCACTAGGTTTCTATGTTATTGGATTTTTCTTATTAAGATTTTAATAAGATGCATTATTTATTAATGAACACCTAAGGGAAGAATATTATAAATGTTATAATTATATAGATATCCATAACTTTTAAAGAATGACTTTGTAAGATTTCTTCTCATATTTAATGATATATATTCTATAAATTTTAAAGGATTTATATTGTACAATTTTGTAGATTAATTTTCTTACTTATGATACTATAATTTATATATTTATCTTTATAATTAAATGTTTATAAATAGAGGTTATATATTAAGTATGAAACTTAGTTTTACTCTACATATATATATATATATATATATATGGTGCAATTACAAGCTGCAATATATAGATGCGATAAGGGAAAAAATTAAAAATGGATCAAATATTATAAAATTTATACTATTGGTTATGGGTATTTCTATGAAACTTATAGCAAGAAAATAAATTAAAGATGCAAGCGACATGGTCTCTATTCCAAAACTTTTTCCTCATGTGATTCTTGATAGAAAATTAGGGTCTTAAAATAGGATGATAATTAAAGATTTTTGTGAATAAAAAAATTATTAAAGGGACAAAGAAATAAATTAATTATTCCTAACGACTTTATATTTCTAATTTAACTTTGCATTTAGACATTAGACAAAATTTCCCAAAATCTCATTTCATTTGTTACAAGTTTATTTTTCTATTATTTTTATTGGGAAATATAAAATATGCTTTTCTAGCTACTTAAATAGCTCTTATTTATGTTTTGCGCCTTATGCTTTAGGCTATTTCTATTGCTAAAAGGGTTCCAGATGAGACGTGAAAACTTTTACCATCCATCACTACAAATATTCAGACTGTTACTCAACCTTCTCTAGGTTCAAATTAGTATTTTAATTTCTTTATATCATTGAATGGTTCAAGCTTATGTTGTTTGAAGTATATTAGCTGCTTCGATAGTGAAATATGTGTGTGTGTGTGTGTGTGTGTGTGTGTGTGTGTGTAATACAATTCCTAATTATAAAGTGGTTTTACTAGGCATTGGGTTAATACTTGTTGTCTGAATGCATTAGTAGGAAGGATGATCCAAAGAAGAGGACATTGATGGTTCTAGCACTTTAGTTTGGGAACACATAGATATATTTAAAGGATGGCTACTAGAGGTGTTCATCGAGCCCAAAGGCGCAGTGGGTTCGGCCCTGCTTGGCCAAATTGGATTGAGTTGGGCCGAGTACAAAAAAATGTTTTAAAAAATTTAAGGTTGGGTTGAGCCATAAAACTGGGTCAGGCTGGGCATCAGGGCAATCCTTAAGGTAATAAGGGCTCAACCCGACCCAAAAAATAAATTTATTTTTTTAAAAAAAATATTTTTTATAAAGATTTATATCGAAATTTTAATTTTTTTTAAGAATAAAATATAATTGTATAAAAACTTATATAAAATTTTTTTAAGTATTATTTTATAATTTTAATAATAAATTTAGGTTATTCCTAAGAGATATATTAGTCTAATCAATTCTAAAAAAAAAAAATATAATATATATATATTTTATAAAAATTTATATGAAAATTTTAATTTTTTAAGGATAAAATGTAATTTTATAAATATTTATATAAAAAAATTTTTTGAATCTATTTTATAATTTTTATAATAAATTTTTTTAAACAAATGTCGAGCCACCCAATTTAACCTGCCCCCTACCTGATATTAAATTGAGCTGAGCCAGACTAGGGCAGGCTCATGTTTACGCAATAGGCTTCAATTTTAAAACCTGTCTAAAATTGGACCAGGCATCGAGTAAGTCAAAGTCCTATTCAACTCGACCCATGTACACCCATAATGGCTACACTTGGAGAAAAAGGGCCAAAGGGAAATACTTGGAATTTATTTGCACTTCCCTATATATATATATATATATTGCATTGTGAAGAGTTTAAGAGAACAACCTATGCATAAACAATGTACAATTTATTATTAAGATTTTGTAACACTAACTATTTTTATTTTAATGAATATATGAACTATGTTTTTTATAATTATATTATATACATGTTTTGAAATTTTAACCATGGTTAATAATTTTAAAAAGATTTTAATAATATATAATTAGATTTATAACTATTATAAATATAAAAATAAATTTATTTTAAAAAAAGTAATTGCAATTAGTAGCAGTTTTTCAACTGCCGCAAAATCTGTATTAAAATCCAATACAAACAAACAATAATTTTCAATTAGCAGCAGTCATAAAACCACCACTAAATTCATACACCCCATTGAGTTACTGAAAATTTTGAACAAAGAGGTGCAAAGATTTATAATTTGCAAACTAAGAATTGATATATGGTTGGCATGGTTTGCTAGAATTTATAAGAAAAGGGGAGTTGCAAAAAGGGAGTTGCCAGAACTAATACACAAGATATAAGGCATGAGAAATGCAAAAAACAAAGAGGAAGGTTACTAGAACACATATATATTCAACCTAAAATAATATAACCTCAATCGAAATGTATTAGAATTCAATAGAATTAAATTGACCTATGAGTAATTCAATTGAATTTAATTGACTTGTGAATGAGATTAACTAGGATAATTTTACTAGGTGAGACCATTAATTAAGTTATAATTCATATAGGACTAGAACTTGAAATAGGCTATGCTCAATAGATTAGGTGAGACAAAGAAACAAAATTTAGAAGTAGTTCTTGTGGACTAAATTTATTGTTATGACTATGTTTTAGGGAATTTTGTGAGTATTTCCATTTGAAGGATTGGAAGATAGTTCAATGGCAAATGAGTCAAAAACTATTTTGCAAGCACTACAAGTAGATTATAAAGCATGATGCATTTTTAATTTTCTTTCCATTTTTATTTTCTCTATTTCTTATCTACATTATGTGTATCCATTGGAACAAGCATCTTAAGTAGTGCCTCAATGTCTAAATATTATTATGATAATAAATTTTCCAAACTATGATACATAATATGTGTTATATTATCACAACAACTATAAAAATCGCATGTGGACTTAAAATGTTATTTTCGAGAATTCAACAATGAGAAATTTTGCCATATTATTAATTGTGAAATTTTCTTTTCAAACCACTTACTCTAGGACATATTTGGATATGAATTATATGTATTTATATACAAAGTAGAATTGTGTAGAATATTGGTTACTACCAGTAATCTTGTTAACACTCAGTGCAACATGGATATTATCATGTAGTTTCTATGACTGAGTACTTAAAAGGTATTGAGTTAGATACTCTCTATAACATCCCAATTCTTGTTTAGATATACAGTGTTGGTTGTAACTTTAGAGAGGATATAGGATTATGCATAAGGCCTAAAGAGTAGGACATAGGTTGGAATAAGGGGAGAAATTAAATTATCAACTATTAAAAATTTTCTTATAAAAGATTAAAGAAACTAGAGAAATTTAAAAGTGAATTAAATGGAAAATTAATAATCATAAATAGTTATATATATATATATATATATATATATATATATATATATATATATATATATATATATATATATATATATATATATATATGTATATTTGCAATGGAAGATAACACAAAATTAAATATATGTATATTTAAAGGTAAATTAAGTGATGATAAAGTATTAAAAAAAATCTGGTTAAATTTTAAAATGTTTCAAATTATGTTAAAGTTATCTTGAAGTTATTTATATCTAACAAAATATATATATATATATATATATATATATATATATATATATATATATATATATAATAAGATAAGAAAGAAAATTAGTTTAAATTTTTATGATTTCTACAAGCTTAAATTAACCTAAATGAGAAAAAACCCTACGCATTTTTCTACTTTTTCATTTCGTTACCACATACACTGCCTCACATTCTCACAGGTACTTTTCTTTCTTTTCTTCTCTTTCTCCCTCATCTTTTTCTTTCTTCTTCAATACCTCCTACCCTTTTTCTTATTGTCAGAGGTAATACATTGTACCATTAACTAATATACACACACATATTCACACAGTACGTACATGTTCGTCCTTTTCTTTCTTTCTTTTATTAAATAATTGCTTTCACAATATATGTATACATAATATAATATGACTTTATATATATAATATATGAATTTATATATATAATATTATATATAATATATCATATGAATTTATATATATATATATATATATATATATATATATATATATATAATATAATATGAATTTAGATTACAAATTAAGATTTAGGAATTTGAGAATTTTTGTAAATTAAAATTTGACATGAAATTGACTAATCTAATAAACTAATTAAATTATAAAGGGATATAGATTTAAAAGGAAATTTTGAATTCTCTAGGGGTAGCTTTAAGGTCCTAGAGTAATTTTAAAGTAACTTTAGAGTAACTTTTTTAGTAGTTTTGAAGTAAATATTAATATTTTTGTATATGTGTGATATCTATAGACTCTCACTAAAAGCATTCACTGCTTGAATTGCTGTTTGATTCTCTTGTGAGCTAAGGAGAATAGGTAACTTGGGCTTTTTCCATGTATGTGCAAACTGTGTTTGTTGTGTGGTTCATTAAATAAATATTTTTTTTATCTTGCTAAGCATGGTACAGGTATATAGACTAAGTATAATATAATAAAGGAAATTATTGTTGAATTAATGAAATTACTAGAATCCTTTCAAGCATGCTTGTAGTTGTAATATAATTTTGATATGATGTTTCCTTTTCAAGTATACTTGCGAATTCAAACTAATACTGTGGCATTTTGGAACTGGTATTGTGATATTTTGGAATAGTTTTATTCTTTCAAGCATGCTTGTAACTCATTTTAATGATTCAATAAAATACCTTATTTCTTTTCAAGCATACTTGTACGCGTTGTGAATAATGTATATGCATGATATGTATTGGTGATGGGCTGAGGAGATGATGTTGTTGATATATATATATATATATATATATATATATATATATATATGAATTAATGACCACGTGATTTGCCTCCACTTCGTGCACAGTGGTTGGCCTCTTGTAGGGCCCCATTCCTCAATACTTACCTGGCCAGATTTGTAAAGGGGGAATGTAGGACAATGACACCTCCTGGTTTAGTTCCTTAAGGAGGGGAGCCATAGTCTGGGCTTGGGCTTTGTACCTTTGGTTGAGTGCATCTCAAATACCAGAGGAGCTTTGGTCGATCCGGTGTGTGGGCTAGATCATGGATAAGCCTATGGTTCCAATCAGCGGTATAAAGCTGGACAGAGAAATGAAGGAGGTTGCATATATTGCATATTATCATGTTTTTTTATATAACTTGTAACACCATAATGTATTAACCGTAATTAATCTCCCTTTAGGCTTGATTCCATATGATTTCCAAAGAAAAGGAACCAAAATTGTGGTATTTTAATACTTTAAGTAGGGATTTAATCAGTCATATTTTGCCCCATGGGTCCCATAAATCCATTAATCATATTCTCTACTCAAAATCCATTCATACAACTTATACAAAGCCTCAAACAACCCATAAACCATGGATATGAAGCCAAAAACCAAGAAAATGCAATTTCTCAAATGGGCCAAAAAGTTAGATTTTTGGATCTAATTTTGAAAAATCATAACTAATTCTAAAAAAATGAAAATCAAGCAAACTATAGCTTTCTAGAAAGCTCTGAATGTTAAATTTTCACTAAAAATAATTTCAAACTACATCTCAGCGTTTAGATCAGGTTTGACATCAAAAAAGAGACAGAGGTCTGACTGTCCCTAGTATTGATATAGCTTGCTGTCATGAATTTCAAAAATTCATAACTAATTCCATAAAAATTAAATTCGGGCAAATTATACCAATTTGGAAAGTTACAGATGTTAAATAGAGTAAACAAATAAGTTTAGATCATTTTAGTAGTCTTTGGACCTCAAAAACTAATGGAATAACAATGAAGGTCGGATGGCTTCCTTAATGCTGATGCAAAACTTCAAAAAGTTATTTCTCCCTCTACAAACCTCCAATTGAGGTATTTCTAGTTGGTATAGGTCATTGTGGATGTCTAGTTTATGTCCATAAAACTTCATGACAAATAGACACCGTTTGCCCCATGAATGACATAGGTTTGTTTTCAGACCTATAGTAATAGTGCATTAACCAAAACTATCAAAATTTTTTAACTTCAACAATTCGCCAAATATTCCCTAGGCCTCTAAATATTACTCACTTTAGCTTCCCAAGAAGCTCTCAAAAATTTCTAGATACATGCCAAATTTCATATCAAGAAGAGCTCATTTGGTCATAACTTGAAGTAGCCTACAAATTTGGCAATTTTGACACTATTTATGGTTCAAAATAGGTCCAAATGACCTCCTACATACTCTAGTACCTCTTGAGAAAGTTTTAAAGCATAAACATAGTATATATGAAATGCCCAAGTGGTCCAAATTATCATATATCTCAAACTCATCATGCTATAGGTAAAAATGTATTCCTACATACAAGCCATAAATGGGCTAAATCTCATAATTTCATTACTTTGACACTATACATAATTCATACATTATTTATACATATTTCTACACTTACTCAAATATTTACATCTCAAAAACAATATGTACATATCCATTTTGGCACTTTGTTACATTAAAAGAATCAAAACAAGCTATACAACTAGCTAATCATGCTCAACTAGGCTCTTTAGCTTGTACTTTGATCTCCTTGAGCTCCACCTAACATATTAAGATGGGAGAGGGAAGGAAGTGAGATTCATGAAATCTTAATAGCTCATGCACTCATTCAATAAAGCAATCAAGGCATATGAACAAGTCAAAGTATGTAAGTAGGCATCTAACTATTCATAATCATACAACACATGATTTACATGCCATGAATATCATATCCATGCCAAGAATGAGCTCTAGGGACTTTTGATCTAGCCTCACCCTATTTTAGGAACTTTTGGATGGCCTCACCCTTGGTTTAAGGACTTTTGACTTGGCCTCACTCATCCATGAGACTTTTGGCCTTGTCTCACCTATCTTTAGGGACTTTCGGCTTTATCTCACCCATCATAAGGGACTTTTGGCACTACTTCACCCAAGCAATTTTCATAACCTAAAATATATGCATATTGGTACCAATACATCAAGGCAACATCAAATGGCATGTCTCACAATACAAGCACATACACAAGCATACAATGACTATTACACATCGAAGAATGCAATAAGAAAGAGTGGAGAGCTACATTACAAGCCAACACAAGCCTTCCTTTTCAATTTCTCTTCTCCTTTTTTGGTCTCACAATCACAACTAGATGGAGTTGCTTCTCTTAAGCCTAAACACAACAAATAGTATGCAATTCTCTCTCATAACTCAAATAAACACTCACAAAACTAAGGGGTTCTTCATCATGGAAAACCCTACATAGTCTCCCTCTAGAATTTCACTAACTCTTCTTCTTCTTTCTTTGCATTTCTTAACTTATCACACTCTCATTCAAGGATTTCTTACTTACTCTAGGTCAGACTTTCTTCCTCTCTCAAGCTCTCAAGTTGGTAGAACCAACATACTCAAGGAAAGCAAAGAAGAAGAAGTAAGATACATAAGTATCTACCTTGAGTTCTAGCTTCTTTCAAGAGTGATTCTCTTTTGCCTTCACCTTCCTTTTTATTCTCCACTCTCCCTCTTCTAAACCAAGCTTAAAACAAAATTAATTCAACAACCAAAACTATAAAAAAAGAGGGCAAAGAGAGAAGGACAAAATTTTAAGAAGGAGAACTATGGAAATCTCAAATTTACTTACATTTTCCTTGTTCTTCCTTCCTTTTCTTAGTCTCTTTCTCTCTTTCAAGCCATTTTCTTTGTTTTGGATGAAGTTTAGGTCAGTTAGAAGAAAAGGAGAGGATTTGGACTCTTTAAGAAGTAAAATTCTCCTTTTTCACGCTTTTCCAGACTAACCCTCACTATAGCGAAAAATAACCCTCGCTGCGGTAAGCACGTATTAGTCCTAAACCCCTGTTCTCGCTATAGCAAGCACTATGGCAAGGAACTCCTTAGTTTTTATATGGAATGCCCAAACTCGCTATAGCTAGAAGCATTCTCGCTATAGCGAACAGGCACATTTGTTATAGTTAGGTCATTTCTTGCTATAGCCGAGCTATAGCCAACAGATTTAGAAAAATTTCTGGACTTAAAAAAATTTTAGCAATTCTAGTTGTTACATAACTCATGGAACATACCCTATAATCTTTTATGCTAATAATTAATAATAATGCTAATGAAATTGCATATATGCCTATGGTATGTTATTTGTATGTAGTTGTTAGGTCGTATGTACATGATAGAATTCTGGATTACTGAGACGTTAGTGCTCACCCCTTTCTTTTAATATTTCCAAGTGAAAGATTGAATAAAAGGCAAGGGAAGACACCAAAGGAGTAAGCCACTAGCTCTTGTGCTCCCCGAGTACATATTGGGTCACTATTTGCCATTTGCTGTTTACCATAACCTTAGGAAGTTTACTTAATTTTATTGTTTTTGGACTATAATATTCTAATTATGATTTAATCATTTTGGTTAATAAGACCTTGTTTTACTTATTTGTTATGCTTAGTAATTTGGGATTTACTTATGTGGACTAGGTTCTTTAATTTATATACCTAAGCTGCGAACTCTAAATTTTTAGTGATTTGAATTGAATAAAACGGGCAAAGTCTTCTGATTATGAAATAAATGTTGAGTACGTATTTATGTGGAAATAGGGCTAAGCCCTCATTTAGAGCTTTAAATTGTATTTAAAGAGGCAGAGCCTCCATTGTTATATCAATATAAATATTTAAGCCTATGATTTAAGGACGGAGTTCGTAGCCCATTGTGTATATTTGGGGTCCCTATGATTAATGTTTAGGGTTTAGGTGTATAGATACTAGGATAGGTGTTACACTCTCTGAATATTTAGAGGCTATAGGGATAGTGATAAGCATGAAAGGTGGTATTGGTATTACTAATGATTCTCAAATATAGTGCTCTAAGATTGAATCTATGGTTATTTACTTTTATGAGCTATGTACCCACATTAGTATATATTAAAAGTTAGAATTTTACATAGACTTTTTCAAATGAAATATTTTTATTAAATTATTTTTTGTATAACAATTATTTCCTATTTAGCATTAAACTTTAAAATGTTTGAACTTAATTTTTTTCATTATTATTTGTCATAAGTTTCTCTTATTAACTTTATATCTTGATCAAAATATTATATACCTATATATTCACTATATATTATTACATTAATAATATAATGAACCAAAATTTTTCATCAACTCAATTCTTTTAATTTTTTATATATACTTGTTAATTCATATATCTTTTTATTTAGATATTTATAATTTAAATTTTTATAAAAATTATTGCATACCCTTCCATTTTTAAAGTTTTTTTTATTTATCATTATTATGTCAAAACCTATTTTCATTAGAAAAAAATTTTATACTTGCTTGTCCTTTTAGTTATTATGCTTTATTTTCTATTTATTGAGTTTTGAGTCTTATTCTATTATTTATGTTTGTAGGTGAAATTGTGCCTCCAACTTAGCTCAATAGTGTTACTGGTGAAGGGCCAATGGTTAGCTATTCAATATTAATAGTGCAACAACCCTAACTACTAATAAAGTTAATTAAGCATAATTGTGTTTTTAATTTAGTGCACTTAAGGTCTAATTCGATTAATGAGTTAGCAATAGATAAAAATACAATAAAATTTGAATCTTTAAATATTCAATATTTATTATCAAGTTGTATAACAAAATTATTGTTTCTAGTTGTCCAAAACTCTCACTAACAATTTTGTCTTCACCAAAATTCCTCTAAAAAGCCTAAAAACTTATATATGTTGGACTAAAAGTCATTACTTATCACTAGCATAGTAAAAATTAAGGATTTATAACTCAATTGGGGTTTCAAAACTTAAGCCGTGGCTTAGAATAGTTGCACCACAAACAACTTGGCCTTTGGAATCTCTAAAAGCTAAATTATACACTTATGCCATGACTTGGAGAACTTACACCATAACTAAACTTAAATTTGGATCAAATTTTGATACAGACATGACTTGCGCTGTAACTAAAATACCATGATCAACTTTTTACACTGCGGCCAAATTAGCCTTTGGATGATTTTGCACCATGGCGAAGTTCTTACGCCAGAGCCAAAATCACTATTGGAACACTATTTACTCATTTTGGCCACAACTTGGGAAAACTTGGCCGTGAAAACCTACTGCTCCTAAACATTTAAAGAAATGAATTAACAACTTGTTACCACTTCAAGATCAATCCGAGGTCTTTTAGTGGCTCAAAGGCAAGGTTATTAAAGGGTTGACATTCTTAAAATCTCCATCCAATTGTCTTACCTAACTCAAGAATTAAAAGCTAATCCAATTATTCTAACTTCAATTATAACAACAAAGGTATATGAAGCCACAAGTGACAATTTCATAAATGTATTTTTTGTCTCAATTGACCTTAGACTACTTTGAACAAGTTTTAGTGAACCAAATAAACATGTCTTTATCCTAAAGCAACCTCAGATGCAACATATGACTATGCAACATCCACAAAATCACCTAATGACTTCTCTTAACAGCAAAATTAGCTGAGATATGCCCAAAGGGTGGACTGACTCACAACCAACATGACCAAAACAAGCTAACCATGTCCCTCAAAGCTCTTAAACCATAACCACACTCAGAAACACAATTGGCCAAGTGTTGATGTCCACTTTACATAGTAAAATGACAATAATGACAGCTAAAACAAAGAGTTACTTCTAAAATTTTCAAGTGACAACTCAAAACCCAAAGGATAACTTCTAAATTCCTCTAAACATCTGAAATAGGTGTAGAAAACACATTTAAACTAGCCCGAACCTCTAAATCTTTTATACTAATAGCTTAAATGTTAATTTTACAATACTAATTGTTTAAAGGTCATCAAATATCAGAGTGCTCATTAATAATCATCCAAATACAATCACAAGTACTAATTTCATAATGCTCATATTATAAAATCAGTTCTTATACTTGGCAATACTTGATGCAATATAGCAATTATACAACACAATAAGCAATACTAGATACCTACTATATTAACCCAATTTAAATGAGGCATTCAAGCATATATATTACTAAACCATTTCAGTAGGCTTCTATTAACTTCTTTTTACTACTAAGAGATCCAGTTCCTAAAAATATTAGCCTATAATTGGGGTGAGATATATAACATCAGTAACAAGAGGCAAATTTCATATATATATATATATATATTAATCAACATAATGCAATTATACAGAAAACATACTAAAGGCATCAATATCATTAGCAAATGAATTAGCTAGACTACTAGTGATTACTATCCTATACTAGTAATCATATATAACATGTTAATGGCCAATAACACCGTGAGAGGCCCATCTATGGTACCAATGAGCACAACCTGAGCTCAGTACATGCAGGAGTCTGATTATAACTCGATACTCGATCGAAACACGATACACTGGTAGTAGTCGCACCACAACTTCACCAAAGACTCACTCAAGGTCCAAACACAACAATTTAGATTGCCAACCATTTATTTAGCATTCAAAATCATACATGTACAATAACTATCAAATTAAAATGAACATATACATGAAATTAGGAAATTAACCCCGGTTACCTCAATGAAACCCAATTACTCTTCCTCTAGCTATCATTATAATCAAAATACACGCCAAGCCTAAAACAAGTATAATTATCATCATTTAACTACCATTAGAAAGGAATTTCCTATCCATTAATCAATTTCATCAAGAACCCATTAGAAATCACTCACCTAAGTTCCCAAAGGATTCATGGCACCAATTTAAGGTCAAAACACCAAGAATTCATAATGAGCCACTCCCAACATCTTCATTTTTACACATGCAAAACCCATATGCCAAAAATCAATCCAAATGATAGAAATTTAGCACATACACTTCACAAAAGAAGAGGAAACACTTACACATACATCTAGGAGATCAAATGGATTGGGTTTAGCCTTATCTACCAAGAACACATCATAGGATATTCCAAAAATTTGAATTTTCACACATACCATTAACCATATACCAAAGTCAGCTTATAACATGAAACTTAAGCAAGATTACACTATAAAATGAAGGCAAACACTTATCCTATAATTCCACCAACTCCAAACTCTGAAAATCTTACAAGGGATCATCCAAATACCAAATTTTGGATTTGAGAATGAGATAAAAATACACTAAATTAGAAACTAATTGGACCAAATTATAGAGGAGAATGAGAGGGACATGTTTTATATAAATTACCTTAGCCAAATCTTCTTCTAGAAGTGAGAAATGCTGAAAAAAATGAAGAAAAACCCTAGCCTCTCTTCTCAAAGTGAATTTCCTCTTCTTGTTCTACAGAACATGTAGGTTTTAGCCTCCAAATGAATGGGCAAAAGGCTTCTTAGGGTTTTAGAAGGAATGGGCTGGTTTAATGGGCTCATTATTCAAGTGGGCTAATTTTTTGCTAAGTGTGGGCCAAAAACTAAATAAGTTCAATGATATTTGGCCAAGGTTCATTGGATTTAATTAAATTAGGTCACGTTAAGATAAAGTTAGGCTTTGTAAGAATAAAATTGGGTTTCTAATAATGTTCTTAATACACATAAATTAATCATAAGCCCAAATCATACTTAAATCCAAAAATATTATTTTATTTTTCTTAAAATAATCTAATTAATAATTATTATATTAAGATATTCAAATTTGTCATTTTTCTTAAAATTCCTATTTTCTCAAAGTTTTTCCTTAAATCCTCTTAATAATTTCATAATCCTCAATGTTACAAATGGTTTATTGTCTCTTATGTATGTATATTTGTTTGTGCTCTAAAGTGAACTCCACAAACTATAGGTAGGATATTTACCTTAATATTTATGTCTTGTTATTGATCAAATAGTTAAAAATGGAGTCCTTTTTTCTTGTATTGATGGTCACAATGTTGTAGGCATATCAGAGATGCTCGATTTTCAAAGGGCACTCTGTCGAATTTTTTGAAACCATTTTATATAAGAAATTAATGATATAATATAACGTCAAAATGGCTTTGAACTTCTAATCTTTAGAACCCTTTCTTTCTTCTTAACAAATTTTTAAGGGGCACTCTTCCAAAATAATCATATAATTATTTTCTATACAGTAAGAGAGAGATGATGTGCCTTACTTAGTGGCTTTGAACTATCAATCTTTAAAACCCTTTCTTTCTTCTTATTCCTCTCCTCTTGTTACTTGCCTTTTCTCTCTCTTACTCTATTTGTTCTCTCCTTTTAGTTCTCTCTCTCTCTCTCTCTCTTTCTCTCTCTGCCTTTTGATGCTAATAGGAAAGAATAAAAGGAATAGAGAATGAATAAATAGGATGTACTAAGTTGTCTCAAAATCTTCCTCAATAAGTTAGTAGACTTGATTTATTGACAAGTGAAAAACTATACTATTTTGGATAAGACTAAATATAAAAATTATTACCAATTATGAAAAGGTGTATATTAAAATTTCTACCTCTTCATATTCGTTGTTTCTATAGTTTCAATTTGTTCATAAGAATTACATTTTGGCTTACACTCAAATTATACCTTGCCCAACACAAAATTATATTTTAGTCCTAGCTAAAATTATAAATTTAAGCCCTAAATTTTTCAATAAATATTTTTTAGACCAAAATTTTACCTAAATATTATATATTTTTTATATTGTTAAGGCATTTTTAACCTTGGAAATTCTTAAAAATTCATTTCCCAAGTATAATTTTATAATTTTTCCTATTTTATAAATAGGAAAAATATCAATTAAATCCTTAAAAGTCTCTAAAATTCTAATAAATCCTAAATAAATCTAGAAAAATTTACCTTATATTTTAAAAATTTATCTTTCACTAAATCATCACTATTTGGTCACATTTTAACCTCTAATTATTTTTCTAATAATGATTTATATGTTTTAAGTTGTTTAAATATTATCTAATAAATCTTAATTAAAGGGAAGATGTTATTGTTGGTACCCCAACTAGAAAGAGGGACATAAAAGATGCTCACCCCATGTATCGACATCACACATGGAATGGAGAAATTTATTTCACGTGAGCTGTGACTCATGATGGATCTAATTACTTATCCATGTGAGAGATGTGTTCATGATGAATTCGTGATTTACTCATGTGAGTTGTGTGCTCATGACAAACTTAGTTACTTGCCCATGTGAACTGTATACCCACGACTGTTATTTCATTTTAAAGGAAATCTTTCCAACAAAAAATCTTTTGAAAAATTTGGTTTTGAATTTTCTTATTTGTAACTTTTGAAAGATGCATGTTTTCTATTATTACTATCCTTAATTATGATTATGTAACAGACACAATTTATCCATCTGTTATATCGGGAAGTATGACTTTATATTTTTAAAAGCTTATGCCAAGTGTTTCCATACAATGCCTTATTGATTGATTCATTATTTAAATTATATAATATTATTTACTCAGTAAATATTTAGACTTTCAAATAGTGGAGTCAAACTAGAGTCCATACCAACAATGTAGGCGGGACTAGTCTTTCCTTTAGAGTGCCCTACATTGTCTCGCATAGGTGTTGTACATTCTATTGACTACATATATATGTAATTTTGTAATCTAGTTATAATTCTACAAATTCATAGTCAAGATCCCCCACTCTAATGTATTTGGCATAATTGATAAGGATTAAGAGTAAAATTTTCTTTTTTGTTAAAAATTATTGTGATGAGTTATAGAAATTGTAGGAGATCCAACTTTTATGAGAGATTGTCAAAATTTCTATAAGAGTCGAACATGTAAAAAAATAATTATTACATATAAAAAATACAGTGGATTTTAGATGCACAACTTGTTTATATCTTAGGAATGAAGTATTGGATTATGAGTAGCAAAAGTAGGTTTTAGGACATAACATTAGGCTAATGGCTACAAGGTTAACCTTGAAGTTCATGTGTGAGTCACACCTTTAGTTTTGAGGTCTGACACCTTAGAAGTGTCATCCATGTTTAATTTTAGAGTGTAAATTACACATGCTTTCATTATATTTTGCTAAAATTACACAGACCTTTCTTTTATTTTCAAAATATATACTTTTCTTCCTTAAAACAAAATGTTGTGTTAAACTATAGTTCAATTGACTAAAATAATTTTCTTGAGTTTTTTTAAAATTACACAGCTCTTTCTTCTATTTTCAAAATATACATTCTTCTTGTAACACCATAGCACTTTAGCCCCATTGTCACTTGCATTATACTCCATACATGCTTCATATATGCCTCATATATGAGTTTCAAGGAAAGTGAACTTAAATCATGGAACATTACCACACTACGTAGCACTTTAACTATTCAAATTTTGCTCTGTGAGCCTCGTAAATTCTCAAACATCATTCTATACTCATAATCTAGTTATACAAGTCATAAAAAACATAAAACATCTCATGCAATTCAGATTTGGAGCCCCACACATCAAAAAATGCATATTCAATTTTAGGTCTAGATTTCATTTTTTTGGGGCAAATTTTGAAAATTCATAATTAAATCTATAAAAATAAAAATCTAACAAATCATAGCTTCCAGAAAAGCCCTGCATGTTAGCTTTATGTAAAAATACTTACTGGCCATAAAAACTGCATTTGGACTACTTTTGACAATAGGAAACTGACATAGGTCCAGCCGTCTTGGAATACTAATACAGTTTATTGATATGAATTTTAAAAATTCATAACTAATTCCACAAAAATCCAAATTAAGTAAACCATACCAATTTGGAAAGTTACAAATGTCTACTTTAAGAAAAAAATAGCCTTAGATGTAGAAAATTCCATTAAGCTAATGAAAATTAATGGAATACTATTGAGGTTTTGATGCATTACTAACAGCAAGTTCCAACTTCAAAAATGTATATCTCTCTCTACACACCTCTAAATGAGGTGTTTCCAGTGGCTACAAGTCGTTGTAAATGTCTAATTTCTCCATATAAAAGTTTAAGACCATTGGATCTCATTTGGCCCTCAAATGACATAAAAACAATTCTAACCAAATGAATAGTAACTTATACCAAAACCAACCTCTAGGATGAAGTTTGAAAATCGTAATAAATTTTATGGGCCTCCAAATAATACGGTTCTTAGACCAAAGACAATATCTATATTAGATCTATATGTTTGTAAAATATTGGCCCCAAAATCGTTCATTTGGTCACTTTGTGACATAGGGTTGCATTTTGGCTATTTTGGTCTACTTCAAGGGTCATAAAGGGTCCAATCTTGCTTCTAACATTTCTAGGGCCACTTGGGCACATGGTAAAGCATGAAAATAATCTACTAAACATGTCTCAAGGTTCAACAATCTAGATTTCACAAATTCACTCTCCCACTTGTTATTATACATAAGATTTGCAATCAGATCCCTGCATCTCAATGTCAAAAATATTCATTCCCATTCATATACCTTTAGTTTCCATACATACATCATATATACATGTATCTACATATGTCTAAGGGGTTATACATCATTTACAATATGAGATTACATCATTTTCCATCCATATGGCTATAATACTAGCATTTTACAACTTCTTTACCAACCTTCATGTCTTCAAGTGTGGTGGCTCCCAAATTCCTTCTTATTTTGATCCACCTAGACATGTTAGGTAATGGGGAGGGAGTGAGATTCAAAGAATCTCAATAGCCCTATACACTTTCAATCATACATGATGGATGTAATTTCATGCAAAGGAATGTCGTGCATGGTCTATGAGCTACATATGCATATCAAGAACATGGTTTCCATTTCATAAGTCTCAAATACATCAAAGTATACTCTCAAGACTTTGGTTAGCCTCACCCACCTTTCTTAGAATTTTGAGCTTGCCTCACCTATTTTAATTTGGGACTTTTGACTAAGCCTCACTCTTCTTGACACCCATACTAAAGGACTTTTGGCTTGTCTTGCCTATACTAAGGAACTTTTGGCTCATCCTCACCCTTATCAAGGGACTTTTGGCATTGCCAAGTCTATTCATGTCTTACACACATATAAAAATAATTCAAGACACATAAATGGCACCATATATATCCTTACTAGCTAGACATACTTTTCATAGTTCAACACACATACAAGCATCCAAAGTAAGAAAACATCTACACACATACATGAAAGAAAGGTTGGAGGGTTACCTTGTAATGAATCACGATGTTATTCTTTCAGAATTCCCTTCCCTTTTTTGGTCACACTCTTACAAGGAGGTGGAACTCGTTTCTCGTAGCCTATAAACATCAATGGAGCATAACTAAGTCATTGAAATAAAACTTAGCTCCTTACAACTCAAAACTAGGCTACTTGACTCAAAGACCTCATTATGGTTTCATAGTGCACACAGTGAGGCAACACATGGAGTTCTTGTTCTTAGCCCCTATTTCTAAATCATTCTAGATCTCTTGATATAAATTAAACTCTTGGGAGTTATCACAACCCAATTCTAAGGGTACTAGACTCACAATCTTTCTTTGGATACCCATAGAAGTGGTCTTACTTTCCTTGGTAGGAGGTGCATATGGGAAGCTCTTTAGGGGTCTTAGGAACTCATACAAACATTTACATAGACTTAGAAACTCTTGGATGAGTTCAGATTTTAGCCTATGTCCACTAACCCCTAATTTTCTATCTTGCAAATTTCCATGGTTATTCCTTGGTTCTCTTTGCATATACTTATTTCCCACACTCCAGTTCCTAAGATTCATGCTTGGTTTTGCCCTAAAATAACTCCCTCATAACTGATGTTATGAAAGGAGAGACTCACCTATACATGAACAAGAAGGAAGAAGCATGGGGGCTAATATTCTTATCTTGAGTTTAAGTTTTCCTTACATGCTCTTCCTTTTCATTTGGCTTTCTTCCTCTAATTGGAAATTCTCTACTTTGGTATGAGCTCAAAATAGAACCAAAAGCTTCCATAAATTCATGAGAAGGAAGAGAAAGAAGGAGGATGGGTTTGCTAAACAAAGAAGCATGAAACATTACACTTTTCTTACCCTTTTTCTTAGATTTTTCTCTTCTTCCTCCTCCCTCCTTGGAAGCCTTCATCAACTGGTGTCTTTCTCTCCTTTCAGCAAGCTAAAAGGCGGTCCAGAGGTGGAGGAAAGTTCTGGACATTTTAAGAATTGATTTTCCTTTTTCCACACTTTTTCAGACTAAATCTCACTATAGCAGGAAACAACCCTCGCTACAGCAAGCACTTATCAGTTCAAAGTGCCCTCGTACTCACCACAGCTAGCCCTACTGCGAAAAACTCTCTGGATTTTGTATCAGCTCTGAACTTGCATTCTCGCTATAGTGAACAGGTACACTCGTTATAACTAACAAACTTAGAAAAATTTCAGCAACTTTAAGTTCTTATATCTATGAAGACTCGAATGTTACACTTCTCCTATGAAACCAAAAGTTATGTTACACTTAGTTTAATTTTAAATTTTATGACTAAAATAACATCTATTAATCTAAATACATATTAGGTCTTTTTCTTTTGGGAAGAATTAGAGGCCATGTCATTTGGTAACCTAAATACCTTCACATTCATTATTGTTCTTCATCAAATTATATCAAAATATGCATAAATAAAAATAAAAAGAGTCAACTTTATTTTCATTAAACTTAGCAAAGTTTTAATCTAACAATTATCTATTAACTAATAGTTAGTGTGGCATATGTCTTCCACATGAAAAGATGATAGTTTTAAAGTTATTTCTTTTTCTCTTTTCTACAAATTAACTAGTTTATTGTTAATTGTTGTGAATTAGAATTTCCAGCCCTACATAACTTTTTAATGTACTTGTTTATACTTGATTTATTAGTGAATTTTTTAAATTGTAAAATCTAAATTGTTTAATCCCATCTTATACATCAAATTAACTACAACATCTTCGTCTCTTTAATTGTCTATAGCTTCTTCAATGCATCTCATCATTATCATCCCTCTTATAGCTATTTTCAATATCCTTCTTGCATCTCCGTCATCCTCCTTGTCTGCATGGCCCTCTTTACTATTTCTGTAAGTTTCTTTTCTATTTTTCATGGCCCATTTTCAGTATTTTCATGCTAGGCATTTCTTTCTTTCTTTTTTTTTTTTTGCCTTATTGTTTGAAATATAAATAAAATTTATTTCATTACATTGGCAAAATTTTATTATTTAAAATTCTATTTTTGGTTGTTTAAATTTTTTTATCTTATTGGTTTAAAGATATATTGTTAAGAACATAAATAAAATTTGTTTTATTACAATGGCTAAATTTTATTATTTGAAATTTCATTTTTAGTTGTTTGAATTTTTTTACCTTATTAATGTAGAATTATATTATCTTTTTAATTTTTTCATTGTAATTAGTGTTCAAGTCAATTTACATTTATCTAAACCAATTTATATTTCTAATTTGATGAAAGATAGACTATATATGTGAAAAATTAAAATATTCAAAAGAATTTTTTAATCTAACTTTGAAAAAAAATCAGCATAACTAAAATAATTATGAGAGATAAAAGCTTTATTGAGCTTAGAAAATAATTCAGGCAAACACTACATTCTTTATTAATATAATTCAAAGGGATTATCAAGTGATCTTTTATTATAACCATTTGGCTAAAAATTATTTTTAAAAGATTATTTTTTTCAATATATCATACTAATATATAGAATGTACCCAAAAGTCTATTTTAGAAGGGATCAAATTTATAATGATACCCCAAAAAAATTATTAATATAAGTTCAATTCTTTTGAATAGTACTTAAAAAAATAGAATTTGAATGTATTAAATTCACATGAGAAAATGTACAAAAAAAGTTAAGATAAAGTCAAAAAAATAGGAAAAGTGAAAAAGAAAGACACGAAAAAAGATTAAAAAAATTCTTAAACACACATGAATATATGCCAACACACATGCATGTGATTCAAAAGTATTTTCACTCCTAACGCATATAGGGAGAGATAGTGCATTACTTTAAATCAAATAATGTTGTTTATTATCTTTAGTAATAGTTAATCACTTAGTAAGGTATTTTCTTTTTAAATATTAAATAATTGAAGACTTTTTTTTTAGTTATAGAATTTGGAAAATCTTGGACTGTTAAACCTCAAAATACCGGTGAATATTTAGATGGGCAAAATGGATTCTTAGACTTTGTATTTACTAATGAGAGTGAAAAGGGTAAAATAATATGTCCATATCCTAAATATTGGTTTAAGAAATGATAGATTAGAGAAGTTGTGCATAGCTATTTGATTATTAAACCTTTCCTACAAGGTATACTTTTTAGGTTAAATATATAAAGACACGTAGACGTGAACCTACTGCAGAACCTCAGTTAAAGTTGCAAGTGAGAGAACAAATTCAAAGAGATAATCTTATGTAGGACATGGTTTTTAATGCATTTGAGTTCATGATAATGAAAGCGTAGATGAAGTTGAAGGTCCAGTTCCACCATCAAATCAAATTATGAACAATGATACAAAAAAGTTTTATGAGGTAATAAGGGATGGCAAACAGAATTTTTTAAAAAGATGAGAAAAGTATTCAAAATTGTCTTTTTTTAATTAAATTGTATCACATCAAGTATTTATGTGGAATAAGTGATAAGGTTATGTCAATGATATTGGAGTTATTAGCTTATGCCTTTAAACATGCAAATATTCTACCTTATTTCTGTGAGGCCAAGAAAATTATTAATAAATTAAGGCTCAATTACACAAAAATTCATGCATATTCAAATGATTACATGCTGTATTAGGGGGTGATGCAAATAAAAAGTGTGTAAAAAGTGCAATGCATCTAGATGAAAACTAAAAATTAAAGGTGAAAAACAAATCAAATACCCTACAAAAGTACTTAGATATTTTTCACTGAAGCCATGATTGCGAAAGCTTTTTATGTCCTCTAAGACTACCGACCACATGAGACAGCATTTTATTGATAGGAATAATGATGGTATGATGAGGCATTCTAAGGACTCCAAGACTTAAAAGTAATTTAACATGATGCATACTTAGTTTGCTTCAGATCCTCAAAATGTACATCTTAAGTTGGCCACTAATGGGTTTAATCCATTTGGCACTTTAAGTATAAGTTACAACATATGGCTAGTGGTTCTTGTACTATGTAACCTTTCTCCCTAAATGTGTATGAAACAAAGCTCATTCATTTTATCAAAAATAATTCTAAAAAGGCAAGCACTAGGGAATGACATTGATATCTATCTACAACCGCTAATGAAAGAGCTAATAGATTTATGGAATCTAAGAGTTGAAACCTATGATTCTCACAATAATGAAGTTTTCAATATGTATATAGTTGTGATATGGACTATTAATGATTTTCTAGGCTCTAACTAGAATAGGTGTATTAGGTTAGCTTGTCCATATTGCAACTTTGATTCAACTCCTTTATGACTATATCATAGCCAAAAGTGGTGCTTTATGGGCCATTGTCATTTTCTAAACTCAAGACATAATTTTAGATTGGCCTAATATCAATTTAATGAAAAAAAAGAGAAGAAGAATCCTTTAACAAAAATTATTGGTTTAGAAATATTAAGACAACATGAGAATGTTTATGTTATATTTGGAAAAAAAAGTGGAAGTTAAACACTAAAAAAGAAGACCTAGAGGAGTTTGTGGTATAGATAGTGATGCTTTACAGTGGCATAAGAAAAGTATATTCTTTAAACTTCCCTATTAGGCAAACCATTTGATATACTACAATCTTAATATGATGCATATTGAGAAAAACATTTATGATAATGTGTTATTCACTTCGTTGAATGATTTTAAATGATTAAAAGACCACCTAACTGCATGGAGAGACTTAAAACAAATGGGTATTAGGTCTAATCTCTGGCCTGATGACAATGGTAGACTTCCCCCTGTTGTATTTACTTTAACAAATGCCAACAAAGATGTGTTTTTTGAGACTTTAAAGAATATCGCCATGTCAAACAATTATTCGAGTAACATTTCAGATATATCGATTAGAGACAACACAAGATTGAAGGACTATAAAGCGATGAATCACATGTTTTTATGGAGCAATTTCTACACTTAGCCATGAGAAAAACACTTCCCAAGCTAGTGTTGGCAGTTCTAATTAACTTATACTCATTTTTAAGATAATTATGTGATAAAGTGTTAAGTGTGAATGAATTTAATTAGTTTTAAATACAGTTGTTCTCACAATGTGTTATTTAGAGATATTATTCTTGCCTTCATTCTTTATAGTTCTGATCCATTTAATTGTACACCTAACCAAAGAAGCTAAACTTAGAGGCCTTATCCATTATCAATAAATGTATCCTATAGAAAGATAGTTAATACTTACTAAATACTTTGTAATTGTTTCAAGACATTTTAATTCATTTATGACAACTAATGTAATGTGTTAAACATGTATTTAGGGAAGTTAAAGTCTTATATATGAAACAAGACATACTTAGAGGGCTTAATAGTTAAAGGTTACCTAGTTCAAGATGTTTTAACTTTTTTCTTTAAGGTATTTGGATAGAATTGAGACAATAGTCAATCGACTAAACGTGTAAATGATGAACTTGATATTGCAACCTCCAATGTCGACACTTTGTTTCCATTTACTAGAAAACCAATAAGTGGTTTTGATTACACTATTCTCTCTCTTAAGCAAAAATTACAGGTACATCATCGCATGTTGACCAATTATAGAGAAGTAGCCCCTTTTTCTTTAATGAGTGAATTATATATTAAACTTAGTGTTAACTACATAATTGCAATGATCTTATTACTTATGCATGTTATATAAGGAATTTAGAAATCACATTAAGAGACAATTAAGAAGTTGCACACAATCTTCATTAGAGATAGATAAGAGAGTTGATGGAGAATTTTTTGACTAGTTTTCTCATTATGTAAGTACATATATATCTTTTATTATTGTTTCTTTCATAAGCAACATTGTAATAAAGCAAATCATCTTTTCTTTTGTTCTAGATAAGAAATTATGTTAACAGATTGCATTCAATTGATATAAATTTTCTTACCATGGGTCCACTTGATAAAGCAAGGTGATATACTATTTACAATGTCAATGGATTCAAATTTTAAACTTTAAATCGAAACTAAAGGTTGAAAACTCAAAATAGTAGAGTTTTTGGTTTTTCTAGGACAAAAAGTCACGCAAGTAGCAGTGATAATAATATGCATTTTGGTACTGTGTCATATTATATAAAATTATTAGACATTATTGAATTAAATTATTATGGTTGATTTATGGTTACTTTGTTCAAATGTATGTAGGCCAACATGACCAATCCAAGAGGCATTAAAAGGATTATTTAGGCTTTACATCTATCCATTTTTTACTGTTGATATACACTAATGATAATGAAGATAACTAACCATACATTCAAGCCTCGGAAGCTTAACAAGTATATTATGTAGAAGATGAATTATATAAATACTAGAGTATAGCCATGCATATAAAGCCATGTGACTTGTATGATATGAGTGAAGATGATAAAGATATTTATGAGAGTGAATCAAACCAATCTCAATAAGTGAAAACACTATTCCTAAACTTAGAATTACATTTACGCTTGTCTAGGTCAAATGTTCTTTAGTTTTTTCCTTTCATGCATTTTCATTAAATATATATGTTTATATGCTTTTATTTTCTTAATCTTATATAAGTTATATATTATTTTGTCTTTATTAATAGGAATTTGGAAGATGATGAAGTTCTTCAAAAACTTTAAATCAATCAACACAAGCAGAGCTGGTGTGCCTAGCACCAGTGGTCCTTTGTCGAGTTTGCCCATCAGTAATGGTGGATATTCAAGTTACATGGATCCTGTTAATCCACCTATTTCATCCACATTGCCCATTTCATATGTTCTCAATATCCCAAGTTTCTAGCCAGATTTGGACGTTGAGGACCTATTCGCAAATGATGATCAAAAGTAGCCCGAGTGACCTGCATAGCTTGCATGACAACCATGGAGACCAAATTTGTTATTTGAGGTTATTGGCAAGTAAATCAACAAGTGTCTTAGTACTAATTTACTTATTTCTCATTTGTATACTAACTTTAATTCAATAGATGAGGTAGGAATAATGACACATAGGCAAATGATTGTGCATGATGTTTGAGCCTTTCCTCTTAGGCAAAAGGTCATAGTGTTATAGAACAATTCCCTTCAACTAATTAAAGATGGTGGTGGATTGCTAGGTATTTCTTTTTTGACATGGTTGGAACTGATTTTAAATCATTTCTACTTATTTACCCATATTAAATAAAAATGATAAGACTCGCACCAAAATACAAATAATTGAAGATGTCCCAAATGGCATAGAAAGGGATCATTGGGTATCATTTATAAATCATCGTTTTAGTAAAAATTCTTAGGTGATCATATTTATTTTTAAAGATATACTATTTCTTGCATGATAATTATTTCAAGATATACTAATCACATTTAATACTTTTCTTAATAACTAAAGAATTGCAAAGATAAACAAAAAGCTTTGCATGAAAAAAAGCTAAGATGATAAGTTCATTTTAGTAAACAAGTCATTTAAATTACAAGTCATTTGAATTTTAAATATAATTTAAGATACATCACATATGTCTTTAAATTTGCAGGAAATAGAGTATAGGGCTCTAGTCACACAAGGAGATGTGTAGACTACAATTTATAAACATGATGATAGGTCTTGCATCAACAATAAAGTTAAACTGTTTGTGTAAGTATTTGAATGACATGGGTGCTAACTTCTTATTTTATTGAAAGCCTTTATTTTTTAACTAATTTATTGTGCTTTATTTGAATTTACAAGAATGGATTAGTATGTTTCAGGCTGAAGACTCCTCTTCTCAAGAAATTTCAAGTGATGATTCATTAGTCCAAACGTTATGAAGTAAAGAGTACTGTGGTCGAATTTGAGGAATGGGATCTGGTGTTTGCTTAGCCCAAGTCTTTGGATGTTGGGTTCATGGAAGTTCATCTAGACTTTCTTATGCATAATTGCAAAATGAAATTGCTTAACTTAGCATAAATGGTTGAACAGGATGAGTAACGATAACAAGCAAAGGCTTAAAATGTTGCAATTGCTGAGTGACAATGACAAATAAAAACAACAATGGCTTTCATATTCTAAAATTTTTACGGAACATTGCCACCTAAGCTTGTAGTCTTATAAGCTCTGTGGTAATTTTTCAAATTTATATTCTAGTTGCAGCTATACCAATGAATTTTAATTAATAATATTTTATTTCAAATTTTAGAAATCAAATGATTGGGATAGTGAACACGAACCTACTAATGATAGTCATTCTCCATGAGAATGGAGATATTGTTTAGATAGATTTTATAATTACATTACTTATTTGTACATTAATGGAACATTAATTTATTTTCAATTTTAATAGCATTATGGTTGTTGTTATTGAAAGTTAGCTCTTATTATTGTATATGTTGTTCAAAATTGTTATTGGGAATTAGTTGTAGGATATGTTAGTTAAAATTTATTGTAACAGGTTTGTGGCAAAAAAAATTAACTATCATATTTTATGTTTCAAAATGCTGGCCAAACTTGTCGTAACTATGATTTATAACCATGGCTAGATCATATCTTAGCCTAACCATGGCTAGATCATATCTTAGCCTATAACAAAATATTGCTAAATATTATTTTAGCCACAACTAGATAAAACTATGGCTAAGTGTTGTCTTAGCCACGATTATCACTAACCATGGCTATGTATGTCATGGCCACGGTTAGCTATAGCCATCGCTAAGATAGGTTATAAAGCATGGCTATGACAGTATTCAACCATTGTTAGATAAAATTGTGGCTAAGACTATACTTAGCTATGTTTATTGAAACCATAGCAAAAACTTGTCTTCAACACAGTCTTTCCAATTATTTACAATAACCATGGTTAAATCTTTTTTGAAGAATGGTTTAACCATCGATGTCAACATCATGGCTAAAAATCTTAACTATAGTTAAAACTATGGCTAAAACCACTAAAAAAAGTGGCTAAACCCACATTTTTTTGTAGTATAAGATGGTCTTCATCTCAACAAGATATTCTTCCATGTTCATTCTTCCCTTTCCAATATGCTTAAGCTCACTCTTATACAACATAACCTAAGATCTTGTGTTGACTCCAGCAAGGCCTTTGTCTACATTTCAAAGCTCTTTGGAGGTAGTACAATAAATCATCTGTGACACGACGTCAAGTGCCATTGAATTATGAAACCACCCAAGAAGGAGTTGATCAATCGAGATCCACTCCTCTAAGGCAAGATTCGGCTTAGTATCTACACCTTTAGAGATAATCTCATGAGGACATGTTCATGTTTTGAAAATAAACCCATCCAATTTGTTACCTCTAATGATGGGTAAGACAAGCAATTCCTATAAAAGATAATTGTTTTGATCCAACTTGATGAAATAGAGTTAAGTTAGAAAGACCACAAGCGAGTTGCTTTTGCTAAGGTTAAAGACAACAAAGAAATTAGAATTAACGACCTAACTGTTTGAGGAAGCACTGTTAAATGAAATGGGAGAAGCGTGGGATGTCATGGCATAAGCCATATTGCTCTAATACCAAGAAAGGAATTAGACGAAAGGGACTTTGCAAATGAATGAGATGATGCTAAGGTAAAATAATACTAGGCTCAATTGTATTCCTTACTATATATTGCACCTTGGGTAGAATTCTTAACCTCTAGTATATTGCCATGTGGCATAACAGAAATGAGAGAATATACATGTGAAAGAATGAATGAAAAACACAGCAAGTATCTATAATGGCATTGCAATAAGGTTAGGAAAACTGTACAACCAAATGTAATAGCAATCATGCACCAGCCATCATCTTCAATCAAGGAGGTTCTGATTGTTGACCTGTACTAACAGGAGCTATTGGATTTTGTTTCTTTTTAACTAACATTCACTACAAGAAATCAAAAGTGACTTAAGTGGGGCTGAAAATTACCATTGCTAGTTTTTCTCTTTTTTTAAATTAAATGTGTATCCCTCCCTCTTATAACTGAGATCATGTAGAAAGTGTATCTTTACCGCAAACACGATATTTAATTTGTTTTTTTTATATATAATTGCCTGATTCTTAAATTTGACTCTTTTTGCGTTCTTAATCTTTCTCTTTCTTAAATTTTCAAAAAATGTGATTTTTAATATTGTAAGGTAGTCTGTGGGATAATAGTCCTCAACTCCTCATAAACTATTTTTTCCCTCCCAAGCATGCCATGCATGGTGTGTACGCAAGCCTCTCTCCGTACCAAACTTTGAGGGTGTTTTATATATATATATATATATATATAAGAAAACTAACTTGTTGATATTATTTTTGACTGAAAGGAACCAATCCATATATATTGGTACAGTAAATCCCTGATCCAAAGTTGCCAGTGTGAATAACTTACTGAAGCAGTTTCTATTTCCAAATTCAAATATATGACAAGCATAAATTAAGCATCGCTTAGTGTGTTGTGATTTGGTGGCAGAGTGGGGAAGCTTTGTTCGCTTCTGAAGAAATTGGCAGGATCAACCTTGGTCTTAACTTGAACCAACCTGTCAAAGTTCCGGTCGAAGTGCTGTACTCCATAAGCTCTGCCTTCTTCATAGCTGTTCTTACCATTGTGGTTTGTTGTACCCAACTCAAGATCCTTGTAATTGAGGAAAGCCTGCCTGGGGTTCTTGGACACAAAGGGAGTCATGTACCTATGAAGTTCCCTTGCTAAGTTTATGTAGTGATCTGCTATGTTTTTCCCTGCCTCATTACAGTTCGCTTGATATTGAATCTATTAGAGATTACCAAAAAAAAAAAATTTATCCACCTCCACTTAATACCTTAAAATTTTCAGTTATAGTGATATGATATTGAAGTCTTTATGTCTAAGTAAACAAGAATTTGATTCTTGTCATTCCTGATACTTTAATTTAACATACAAAAATTAACGTTTTCTTAAACTTATTTACAAATAATTCCTAAAATATCTAAACTTTCATATTTTAACAAATAGCTACTTCATTCTATTTTTTTAACTAACAACACATTAATTCATTTATCACCTCAAAATTAGACAGAACGAGGTATATGGATCCCCTAAATTTTTTCCCTATATTTTTTTGCAAAGTTTAAAAAAGATAAATATAAAGTGCGATGTTAAACATTAAAAAAGAAAAAGTATGAGTATATGAATTCCACGCGTTGAGTTTATCTCTTCCTAATTTTAAAAAAAAAATTATAATTAGAAATTCAGAAGAACATGCCAGTAATGGAGACAAATGCGAGCCTACCATAATAACTATGGAAGACAAATGAGTAAACATTATTAAGAGGAAAATAAACAAAAAAAAAACTGAAAGCATAAGAATTTAATTTTTTAATTTTAAAGTTTAGAAAGCTATTTATATATGAGCAAAAATTCCATTGGAACTTTAGCATATTTCTGTTAAAATTGAGTTCCAGCACAAAATATAAAAAATTTGTACTTTGTCTTCCAATAAATGTTTGTGCGGGTGAGCATGTGAGAATTTTATAATGAAAAAAGTTATTCATGTGTCAATTCATTTAATATAATAAGTCAAAACTTATTGAGTTAAAATATTAAATGATAATACCTTCCAACGTATCCCAGCACGATGAGGGAAAGGAGTTTCCGGTGCTGGAATCTCGGCCATTCTTCCACCGCAAGGATTGAAATATAGCATTGTGTGCTCCAATTCAATCATCTTCTTCCATATGCCTTCCAAGCTTTGTCGAGGAATAGGTTCCTTGACGTAGTCAGATTTCCTTTTCAAGTAGCGAAGCGATTGAGATGTCCTATTAAGTAAAATCTCCACGGGTGTTGCAATATCAATATTATCCCAAAAAAGCACCGATCGAAGCCAGCATGTTTCGATACAATCCGATTGCTTCAAGCCCAATTCAGGGAAGCTCTGATTCATAATAGAAAGAAGCCTTTTTGAGTCACCAAGGAATAACGCTATAAACGTAGCCCTCACAGTCTTTGTTCCAATTCGAGTACCATTAACCACCTCTATGATTAGCCTAATGAAAAGGTCATTATCAATATTTGGTGCAACATGCTGCCGCTGGTAAACTATGTTTGTGGCATTTTGCTCAAGCGTCCTACCAACTTGGAAAACAGTGACTACCTCAGGAACTCGAACTAGCTCGAGTCTGTAGGAAAGTACAACCTCAAAGCTAGCTCCTCCACCACCTCTTATGGCCCAAAATAGATCTTCACCCATAGATTTTCTATCGAGCACTCTGCCATGAACATCCACTATTTGTGCATCAACAACGTTGGCCACTGAGAGAACATTTTTTCTCATCATACTCCCATACCCAACCCCACTGATGTGTCCTCCTACACCAACTGTGGGACAAACCCCAGCTGGGAAGCCATAGGTTTTACTCTTCTCAGCAATCCTACAGAAAACTTCACTGAGCGTCGCACCCGCTTGGAACCAAGCGGTTTCGGAGTCTATATCAACCTCGATGGATCCGAGAGTGAACATGTCAAGGACGAAGAAGGGGACCTCAGCTCTGTAAGACACACCTTCATAATCGTGACTTCGCCCTTCTGATTTTCATCAGCAAGTTGTGCTTTTGGACATGGGAGACATGTAATGCAGTGACTATGAGGTATGGTTTTCGGGTGTAGGAGTTGTTGAAACGAAGGTTTCTGATGTATGCTGGCATGAATGAAGAGAAGGAGGGGTGATCTGGGGTGAAAATTGATGGGGCAATGGTATGAGAGGGCTCAGAATGGTTCGCCAGACAATGCGTCAAAGTGTTGTGAGATGATGAAGTTGAACAAGAAAGGTAAAGCAGCACAGGAATGGAATGAGATCAGTAGCAGCATTCCAGAACCACCCATTTTTTGCTATGGATAGTATAATTTTCTGTATCGGAATTCATGAACATCCCATGGGGGATAAAAATTAACAAATGAGAAGATTATTTAAGCTTGGTTAACAAAGCTGTGCCTGCCACTCTTTGATCAGGTAGGGAAAGACCATATGATATTATTAAGGGAAAATTGTGAACTTAAGTTTTGTGAAATTTATAATAAAAGATTTTAAAATTAAAATTATTTTTTAAAAAATAAAATTACTGTGAACACCGTATTTTGTCTAGACAAACTAAAAATGATAGAAAAGCAAATTAGCAAAAATAAAATAAAATATGAAAAAATATATATAAAAAAATAAAGAAAAATCATTTAAAAAAGTAGTAACCTTCTTTTCTCTCAAATTCCTAAAGCCCAAATAACAATATATATATATATATATATATATGAAAAGTTAAAAAAAAAATAAGAAAAAAAAAACAAGAATAAAACAATAACAAAAAAATTTGAATTAGAAAAACATAAAATAAAAATAAAAATAAAAGAGAAGAAAAACCAAAGCTTTAGAAAACAAGCAAATCAAAAAGGAAAAATCAGAAATTAAAAAAAAAAAGAAGGCAAAGGCAAACAAAATCTTTTAAAAGATCAAAAGTTAAGAAAATTCTAACATTGGCCCAACAATAATGAAAGACCCAATGTAATAAAAAATATGAAAAAATTTGTTTATATTTGGCCCAAATTTTGAATTTAGTTGCCCCAAGCCCATCAACTAAAAAAGATTTGGCCCGAATTTTGAATTTAGTTGCCACAAGTCCATAAAAAAAATGAATGAAACAAAAAAAAAGAAAAAAAAAAGATAAACAATCCCAATCATATAAAAAAAATTATTTAAAAAAATTTAAAAAAAAAAAAACAAAAACAAAAAAACAAAAAGAGAGCAACAATATAAAACCAAAATAAAACCAAAATAAAATTTAAGTCCAAAGCCCTAATCTAAAACCCATCCCTTTGACCCAATATCTAAATGTCAAAAGCTCAAGTATTTTTTTTTTTAAAAAAGAGAGGGTCAAAAAGCAGAAGCCCATCCCTTCGCCCCAGCAGTCTTTCGGACCTTTGCAACCCAGCTTGAAGCCCATAACCCGTCATCCCTTTAGAAGGCCCACATTTGAAAAACCCTACCCGACTAAAAAAAAACACTAGGCGCTCCCTCTGGTCCCCCCCTTCTGGCCTTCTCACTCACATGTCCTTCAGCAGCAGACGATACGGCAAGATGGAGAGAGTGAAAACCGTATAGCAGTGCGCGACGCACTGAGACGCTAGAAGACCTAATCATACAAGGAAGACGGAAATGTTAGTGGAGCAGGGGATCACGAAGGATTTCAGGAGGGAGAAGCAGAAGGGGACCACAAGAGGGACACCTATAAAGTTCGAAGGACGAGAGAAATGGAGGAGGAGGGTTTTTTGGGGAGAGATTCGGTGTAGGAGAGAGGTTGAGTGAGTGCAGCGACGATTCGTAGGTTTCATTTCTTTCTCTGGTGGCTGGAGAGGAGTCCGAGAACCAGGAGGAGGAAGGAGAGTCTCTCTGGGTTTTCGGAGGAATAATTTCATACTAGAGAGGAGGCAAAAGAAATTGGGGAAGAAAGGATTCTTTCGGGGAAATCGATTTCAAGTGGGAGAGACCGAGAAAAACTCATCGAGGGATTAAAAAGATAAAAGGAAATTCTCTCGGGAGGGTACTGAGAAATTTTCAGGTTGGAAGATTCTTGGAACAATATTCTGAGGGGACTTCTTTGGATATCTGGTGCTGGGGAAGGGGAGTCCTGGACGAGGTTCACTGATCGCTGAGTCCTGCGAGAAGAAAAACAGCTCCTAGCAGCCCAGAATTAATCAACGGTTCCAGTCATTGGTCCGAGTAAGCAGGCGTCGAAGGTACGTTGTTTATTGGTGTATCCTGTGCTGTCTGCTTTTTCTTTGCTGAGAATGGTGGCTCTAGGATTGAACTCTGAAATTTTAATTGATGCTTGAATATTGTTCTTGATTCGTGCTAGTTCCTGAAAGTGAATCGATGCTTAAATGTCGCTGTTGATTCGTGTTGGTTTTGAAAGCTTTATTAACCAGAGAGTTTTTCTTAGTCAGGTTGTTGGTGTGATTCCAATAGGGTCTGATACTTAACGTTATGGTTGTGAGTATTCAATACCAGTTGGTGGCTTACTGTAAAATATAGCGTCCCATACAGTCTTTGGAAAATGCCTAGTACTTGTTTGACAAAATCTTAAGTGAGGCACCAGTAGATTGAGTCCCTGTTTGTAGGATTTCAATGGAAAGTGATGCAACGATTTCGTCATTTCTGTTTTGCTTTCTTATGCAAATAGGATATGCTTTTAAGAACCTTCATATAGATTGATGTTGGATGTTCATATCATTTCGATCATTAATTATTATTGATGTGATAAAACTCTACAAAGTTTTTAATGTTTTTGCGAATGTTTTCTGTCCCTTTGGTTGTCATTGTGTTCCTGTGGAGTATGCTGCTCATTTTGGGTGATGTGAGCGGGTTGATGGAGCAAATATTGGAGCCTGGGTCCACAATGCACAGAGATAGCTTTTCTGATTCATCTGGAAGCAGGGAAAGATTTTGCAATGTAATCATCATCTGTATTTGTTTTGTGATCTTGTAAATGTGCCTGAAAATGATGTAGTGAATCTTGGTTGAATACTTAGCACACACTTGCAAGTTAATACTTTATTTTTTTTTATTTTATTTTGTTAATTTTCATGTTAGATTAGCCGTATAAGATTTTATATCCCCTCAAGCACATAGGAATAAATCAAAAGGCCATGTGAGGTAATATAGCCTCCTTGGCACCTTTAGGTTCTGAAGTTACGATTTAATATTTTGGGTTTCAATGGCCTCGTTCAATACGATCCTTTAAGAAAATTTTCAAAAAAAAAAAAGAGATCAAAAATAGAAAAATCATTTTGAGTCTTAAATATTAATCTTTTCTTTAAAAAAAAAAAGAAAGAAAGAAAAGAGGGTTCTTTTGCAAAAAGTAAAAAAAAAAAAAGTTTTTCTAAAATCTCTTAGAGTGGGTTCCTAAAAAAAAAAAAAAAAAAGGAGAAAGGGTCAAAAAATTAAGAAAAACCACAAAACAACCAAAAACAAAAAATAAGAAAATAATAAATAATAATAACAATAATAAATGATGCAATACCAAAACGAAAAGATAAATAAAAGAAAGCCTAAAGTTTGTTTTTTATGTAAAAGCTCAATACAAATAAATAAATAAATAAGATTTGATCCCAACCCCAAAAAAAAAAAAGAAAAAAAACAAAAACGAAAAAAAACAAAACAAAATAATAAGACAAAGTATTGAAATATATAAAGCAAAAAAAAAAGGGATCAACAACATAAAATCAGTTAAAAATTAAAATAACAAAAAAAAACACAATCGGAGGAAAAGAGGAAAGGTAAAACCAAAGTTAAGACAAAAGAAAGAAAAAAAACAAAATTAAGTTGAAGAAAAGAATTTTATTAAAAAAAAGGGCAAGAAAAGAAAAATCAACTATGAAAAAAAACAAAAAATCACAACAAAAAATAAATGAATAAAATAAATAAATCAATGGAATCAAGATAAAAAAAAATAACAATAATAAAATTAACCAAAAGAAATAGAAATAATTAAAAACAAAAACAAACAAACAAAGAGAATAGGAATGAAAAAAAAAAAAAGGGTCAAAGTGAAAAATTAACAAAAAGAGGAGTAATAATGAAACCAAAAGTAAAGATTAACCAAATAACAAAAAACAAACAAAACAAAAAAAAAACAACAGAAAAATAACACTAAAAAAAACAAAAAAACAAAAAACAAAACAAGATGAAATAAAAATAATAATAATAATAATAAACAAACAACCAAAGGAAGTCAAAAATATATAATAAAAATTAAAATCAAGACGAAAACAAAAAAAAATAAGATAAGAACAAAAACAAAAGGACAAAACAGAAACCAAAAAAAAAAAAAAAGGAAAAGAGGGGAGTGTAAATTTAATTCTGTCTTCTGCAAATAAAAATATACCAACCTATTTTAAATTCGTTTTATTTGCAAAAGTCTAAATAATTTTTACTCTCCGTCTCTTTTGAAAAAACAAAAAAAAATCAATCAAATCAAATGAAAAAACAAAAGCCAAATAAAAACAACAAAACAAAATAATAATAATAATAATAAAAAACGAAAACAAAACATCCACCCTAACACGACTTTCAACCGAACCACGTGAACTTTGATCCCTTTTAAAGGGTACGTAGGCCCTAGAGTCTCATCCTAGGTCAAGTCCGCCCTTGTAAATAAACATATTCTCTTAATCTTATTTCTTTAATTTCTTTTAATTTAATTTCTTTAATTTCTTTTAATCTTATTTTACATTTAATTCTATTCCTTTTTTCTTATTTTGCTTTTCGAATTTCTTTTTGTTTTAATTGTAATTTTCTTTCTTCTTTTTATGTTTAATTTTATTTTCTTAAATTTTTTCTTCTGTTTTTACACGTGATTGGTTAGGGAGAATTAAAATAGAATAAAGGTAATATTAATTTTACACAACTAACTTAGGGTAACCATTCTTAATAACGGGTGTAGTGGGGTGCCTAATACCTTCCCCACTCACAATAGACTCCCGAATCCGAATCTGGTTTGCAAACTATTTTTCAAATTAAAAAGGCTTTTCTAAAATTTTGGCTTTTTTCAAAAAAAATAAAATTTTGATGGCAACTCCTAAACCCTATTTATTTGAACCCTGTTACTTTTAATTTTGATTTTTAAAGGCGCCACACGGTCGCATTTTCAGGTGTGACAATTACTATCACTTATTATCATAATTTAAAAAACTTAATATCAAAATTAAAAAAAGTATCACTAAAGTTTTTTAAATTATAATTTTTTTAAAATTTAATAGTAATAATTTTAGTTTTTAAAAATTTTTATTATACGTTTTCCAAAATTTAGAACGTAATTTTTTCTATTATTAAACTATCACAGTTAAATTTAAAGGACAGATATTTCGCAGGTCATCTGGTTTAGGTCATGGTCTGTAGGAATACAAATACGAGAGATTTCTTGTTAACAGGGCAGAAAAATATGGAGGGCCCAATTTGATCCCTTTGGGTCCAGCAGGATATCTTCCTTCCTTTGTTTTGTGACAGAAATTACTCAAATTACGCCCAATAATTGAGCTATCACACGAAAATTTACTGCACAGCAATTCGCGAGATTTATTTATTTATTTATTTTTACAATTACATCCGTGCATTTTTTATTTAGATTATTTTTATTTTAAAAAATAAAAATAATCTTTTAATTTTTGTCAAATAAACATTAAATTATATTTTCATTATCTTAATTTAAAATATCTTTTTATAATTTATTTGGTAAAAATTAAAAAACTGTCATTCATTTATATTGTGTTTTTGTTTCTTCAAAATTTAAAAAAAATTGAAATTACAGAAAAGAAAAAAAAAATAATCAGCTGAAATTAGCTTCTCATTTATTTTCATTCCTTTTTTTTTTATCCTATAGCTTTTTCTTTTTTTTTCTTTTCTTTTAAAAGTGTCTTGTATTTATGATTTTAAATCAATTTCTTAAATTGAAAATATTTCAAAATGATTTTTAAATTTTTATCACCTTGTAAAAATTTTTTTAAAAGAAATACTTTAAAAAATTAATATCTTTTAATTTTAATCCATATGTAATTTTCTCTTACAATGTAAATGATGACTTAGCTCGCGATCAACATTTGACCAAAAAATAAAAAAAATAATAATAAACAAAAAAGATCATGTCTAAAACACGGCATCATGTCACTTGACTTGCCTTGCCCTGATCAGTATAAAAAGTTACGACTTATTTAGAAGGTAAAAAATTAAGTATAAAAATAAAAATAAAAAATAAAAAATAATTTTAGTGTATTTATTTTTAATAATTAAATAATAATTATTAAATAATATTAAATAATAATTATAAAAACAAAATAGATATTATATAAATTTTTTTCTCTCTCATGCTACAGGACTTTTGGTGAAGAGAGGTCACTAAATGCATTAATAGTTGGAATTCAATTAGCCATAGTCAAGGGAAGCAGATCCTCTCCCGTATGTTCTCTGCCATGTTGTCTCCAATGTTGAATCTATATAGTCCAATTGATCTAACGCTGCAAGAAGAGACACGCGTGCATTCTCATCACAATGCACCGTTTGTTTTAGCTACTGCCAGGTGTTGTTGTATCTACCTTAGATCTCCCACATGTTAAATCTTGCAGCACAAACCAATTTACCCCATTTGGTTAATCTGATGGAGGAACAAAAACAACTTGGTAATTACGAACTGGGAGAAGAGGTGGGTTGTGGCCATTTTGGCTATCATTGCTTCACAAAAGGAAAGAAAGGCAACTTGAAAGGGCAAGATGTGGTCGTCAAAGTCATTCGAAAATTCAAGGTCTGGGGCCTATTAATTCTACCTTTCCTTCTGTATATTCTTATGTTTCTATTGTGAATTTATAGGTGGTTTATTTGCGAATGGGTTTTGTCTCATCTCATCAATTTGACATTTTCAATATGATTATGTAATTCTTACTCTATTGTTCACCCTAGTATATAACACCTGATCATAGAATTTTCTCTTTGAAATATCAAACTTTTCATGAGATTGTACTTGCTGATCTTGCGATATATGTGTAGCACATGTTATAGGGATTGCAATTGCATTTAAATTCAGGGAGGACCATCGAAAACAAATTGAATTGGAAGAAGTTGGGCTTACACTTGCAAAGGTTGATGAAGATGGAAAAGAAATCAACCTTCATCTTCCCTAATATATGTCTTTCGCACCTTGGTATCTTAATGCTGAGAGATCTGTAAGTCTTATATTTATTTTTTTCTTTTTTGAGATGAGCATCTATTGTCTAAGGATATTTGACTTCTGAAAACATTTATATTTTTTGGTAAAGTTTAAAATATCAAAAGAAGTGGAAATTAGATCCAAATTACATAAAATTGTGCTACTTACTTATATGCAACACAAACTTTCTTCTTTTCTCTTCAGAGATTGTGAATGTCTCTTATCTCTTTTGAAGATAGTGCCAAAGACTTTCTTGAATCTTTTATTTACATTTCCCTTAACTTCATTGATGCTTATATTTTGATTTTCTATTCAAGCTTAACTAAGTTAATATCCATTTACTTGTTACAGCTGTGGAGTTATGACACATAATGCTAAGTCATGCATGGAAAGACCGTGGAAAGTCTGAGAAAAGTGGACAAACAAGTAGACTACCCTGATGAGAACATCAAAACTTTTGAACTTGACTATGATGGCAAACAAGATAGATGGAATGGCTATGATTTTTGTTATTACAGTCCTTTATAGGATGACCATTATTTTAGCACTTTTATAATATATCTTAAATTAATTGGAACTAAATATCTTTACTTTTAGAAACTTACATATTCGTGAGGATATTACAAAATATCTTCTTAATCTTGATGTCAATTCAAGGAATTCAACATCCATACTTGGGAAGCATTTGACAAGGGGCAAGACGTTCGCATGCAAACAGCTCTATCCCCAGCTGAGTTGCCAAATGACAAAAGCAATTGCTATAGAGAAGTGAAAATATACCAAAGTGGAAACACTACTTCATTGCAACAGCGAAAAACCACTTCAACTACACCCCAATTCTAATCCAAACTTGTTATCTTGTGTTTTTGTGCTGGAATAATTGTTATCAAATTTTTTCTACTGCAGTGAAACCAAAATTACAAAAACAAAATGCTATTGTGGAACACCAAGTGCTAGCAAAATGACAAAACCAAATGGCTAAGCAAATGCCTGGGACTTAGCTGGCCAATTAAAAGGTCCAAGTTTCACCTGCAAGGTTGATGGGGATAGATGAAGCCATCAATTTGAAGATGGATTAAAGTGTCAATGCTGTTAATATAAAGATGACTGATTAATTGTAGGAATGAAAGTTTATAGCAAAAATTATATTGCAAGTGTTAAATTTGTACATTAATGAAGGTGTATAGCAAAGAAATGGTAATAAGAGTAACTTTACATATCATGAATGGTTGATTGTAGGTAACACTGATAGTTGGGGGAGTCATTGGACAAGGTGTTTTATACTGCACTTGACTTTGAGCAATGCCATAATCCTACACAAAAAGCAAAATATTTAAAATTTGGCACTTTAAGTAATCTTTTTGTGAAACACTGGCAAAGCAGTAGAACAATGGAATGGTTATAATCACAATATATTCATTACCATAGATTGTTGACTTTGTGTAGCAGTGGTACTTTGCTTTTTCTTTTTCCTTTTTGATTGACATTCAACCTAACTTTGTTCATGTTTCGAATGCTTTGTTCCCTCTTTATGCTTAAATCCCTTTAGGCGTGCCATGCACTCACTGCCACTTGCAATTGCTATGGATGCACCCAAATCATTGTCCACACTTATGTTCTTGTTACAAATCTCTGACACTTGTTTGCTCAACTTAGCAACAGCTGTACGTAGAAATAGGTATGCTTCTTGGTTGCTAGATTCTTCAGTTTCTATCCTTAAAAGCTCAGGACAAATATCTCAATAGTGTTGTCTGATATCTAACTTAGCATTAGCTTCGACTTCAGTACCCCAACATTATATATAATACTGCTTCTTGCTTCATTTGTCCACCCTTTTAAAATATATTGATTGGGCATTTTCTTGACATCCATAACATTAAACACTTTCAATGTATGACAACATAATATGACAATGGTTTCAAACATCCTACAAGAGCAAGAAATAGAATTCTCTTTAGGGTGAAATAAAACCTTCCATTCTCTTGCATGATCAAACATAGTAATGCTATACTCAATCAATGAAGGAGTTTCATTCTTATACTTCACACAGGCTGTGTCTTGTAACTCCCGCTACTTTTGGAAATGTTCAAAAATATTAGGGATGTAAATCTGTGCCATATGTTACAATATAGGAGAATATTGACTCTTCAATTTGGATAATTTTTGTCGAGCTTAAAATTCAGACTTTAATTCATTATATCACTTATCTTCCACCACCTTTTCGAATCGCTTGAAAAAATTAACAATGTCCAATGTTGCATTCATATAACTTTTGATATCTGAGTTCACACTTTCACTTAATTACGTGCTTCGCATGCTTAAAATGAATGCTTGCTTTATGTGACATTCTGCACATTTTTCCTTTAAACTATATATATGGGTCAACCAAGTGTTTTCATGCATATTGTATCTTACAAGTAAGTTGTCCCATTCTGCCTCAAGCTGTTCCTCTTCCTCATATTCATGCATACACTTCTTAAAGTCAGTTAAGAAATGAGATTTACCCTTCATCAAATTGCCTAGATATTTGACACTGTTTTGCATTGAGTGCCATGTACATAATCCATGGCAAGTGTCAGGCATCACCTCTTTAAGTGTTCAAGCCATAGCTTTATCTTGATCAGTAACAACGGTTTGAGATTTTTTTTGCTTGTGGGCTTCTAAGAAAGTTTCTAATAGCCACTTGAAAGACTTTATAGTTTCATCATATAATAAAGCAACCCCTAATATTATTGCAGATTGATGATGGTTAAGCCCTGAAAACACTGCAAGCGACCAATGTGCACAATTAGTACAATGTGTAACATCAAGAACAAAACATCACCAAAATATCTATAATCAATAATCATTCTTGCATCTACCCAAAACACATTTGTTATCTGTTTATTTGAATCTATTTTATATGCATAATAGAATGATGGATTTTCCACTGATTGTCATTGGAAGTATTGCATCAGACAATCTACTTCTCCATATACCAAACTCCTTTTCCTTTTTGTTCAAAGGTAATTTTTTGATCTAAGTAGGTATAGTCAAAATTATTTCTTCCTCTTACTTGAATACTCATTAAGTCAAATGTAGCTTTTTGTTAAAGGCTAGCATCATTTGCCAACTCAATATGATAACATTGAACTTTTGATACACTTCACTAGGATGCCAACATGTGAGTTGTTTCTAACAGATGAAAAGTGTGGTTATATTTTTCCACAAAGCCATATACTTTAAATTTTCCATTTATGTTAACGACTCCCATTCTTGCTAGGCAATTAGTTCTAGTCTCAGCTCGTGGATTACTTAGGCAATCTCTTTTGTTAGGCTTTCGCAAGCCTTTTTTACAGCAAACAAATCTACTTGTTTCAATGGAGCCATCTTTTTTTTTTATTATGATATTGCTTTCTAACTCTAAACCCAATTCTTTCACCGTAATCAACCCAAAACTTCCAAGCATCATTTATATTATCAAATAGCATTCCTAATTTAGGTTTCCAATCAACCTCCATCTTATATTAATAAGCCTACAATATTGAAATTAAGAATATGAGATGTTATTAATAAACAACTAAAAATTTTGGTATTAAGGAATATTGTTCTTCTTCTTATTATTATTAGAATAACCAAGTTAAAATAAATTCAATGGCACTAATATATTCATTCAAACTTTATAAATTTTGCATTACAAAAAATAAAAAAAATTGATGTTATTTTTTTAAAATTGTTGGTGCTAAAGAATAAAATTTTTTTCCCAAAATAAAAAAATTCATTAACATCATTCTTAATAACATTTAACATATAAAAAATTAATATTATATCTTATATGTGTTACCTTTTGATAAAAGTAAAAATAAATAAATAGAAATTAATTTTTCCTCCATAGCATTGAGCATTATAATTTTTCTTGACATATAGAATTTACCATCTTACACTGAAGCAAATCTCCAACAAGCAAAGTGTGGTGTCTACAAACTCTTCCTGGACTTTTTTAGCTGCAATCAGAAATAAATAAGAAGACAAACACAGAAGCAGAAAACAACGGCGGGAAAACGAAGGTTGGTGGTGAGAGTAAGTGTGTGTTTGGATTGATGATGAGTAAAATTAGTTTTCCAAATCCTGATTTTGTAGAATTGATTTTGTGTAAAAGTGAGTTTACATGAACATGATTTATGTTTGGAAAATGTAGGTAAAAAGTGATTCTGATAGAATTGATTTTGTTTGGATATATATACCAGAATCACTTTTAAGTGTAAAATTACCAGAAAGGATAGTCATATTACTTTATTTGATTTATTCTTATAAATTGAAAATAAATATTTTAGTTAAGCCTATAAATGTGCATAACATAGAAATAGAGTATTACAATTGATTGAAACTACTAATTTTTGTGGGCATATAATACAATTTGATCCCGAATGATGTCTTGAAATTGATCCATTTCAGATGCAGAGACAATGTTTAAACTTGACAATGGATCTAGGCTACTGTGCTTACCAGTTTCTCCTTCAAATTGGCTTTCATCTTCAAGATGGCTGAACCCAATATCTGTTGTAGAATTTCTTCTAATAAAATTATGTATAGCCATTGTAGCACTAACAATTTGTACTTGTGTTTCAAATTTGAATTTTGTCATGCACCGTAAAATTCTAAACCTATTCTTCCATACCCTAAAAGTTCTTTCTATAGTACACCTCAAACTTGAATGATAATAATTGAATGCCTCATTATCATTTTTAAATCTGGAAGAACGTCTAAAGTCAGGAAGATGATAACGCTCACATTTATACGGACCAATGTATCCAACTGGGGTTAGATAGCCAGCATCCACCAGATAAAATTTACCTAATAAATAATTAAAGTATTACACATTAATTATTGTAAAAAAAATTATAACCATAATAGTGAGGGCATGAATATACCTGGAGGAGGATGAGGGAAGTTCATGCTCGGAGTTGTGAGAGCATGAGAAAATACACGAGCATCATGGACAGTGCCTTCCTAACTAGGCAAGACAAACGTGAAACACATGTCCCAATCACATACAGCCATAACATTTTGTGTTGGGTACCCTTTTCTACCAATAAATCTTGGTTGTTCACTAGGGCTAACCACACATGGCACATGAGTTCCATCAATTGCTCCAATGGCATTCTTGAAAAATGGCCAGTATCGTGAGTTGTTTTGAATCTTTGATTGGACTGACTCTCGTATTTGAAGGCCAATCTCATACAAGCAAGTAATACTGCATGCAAATGCCTACTTACAGTCTCCCCTGAGTGTTGAAACCTTTCTTGTAGCATTCTATTACATACTCCATGGCCAACCATGTTTAAAAACATCGCAACCATCTTTTCAATTCTCATGCGTGTAGTGTGGTTCAACCCACATTCAACTAATTCAATGCAAAATTTATGAAACACGTGTTTTTCCATGCAAAACATCTCATAACAGCAAGTGGGATGCCCTTGCAATATTTCTTAAACCCAAGAATGACCAGTTTGTTCACTCGTTCTACATGGTTGTTTACATAAATATGTCACTGTATAGCTACTAATTAGTGCAGCCACATGAGCTTGTTGTTCACGAGAAAGAACTTGTGTCATTTCAGTTTCTATTTCTCCATCTTGCATTTCCTTAAATTCCATTTATACCTAAAAAAAAGCATTATGGTATGAATATAAACCAATAAAGTGTAGTTTGAATATAACAGCATATTACAATCATAAATTCATAAAAGAACAGACTGAATACAAAAGCATAATACCATTAGAAACCCATAAACCATAGTCCGAAGACAAAATCATAGTCCAAATACCATCACAAAAGTATTACCTGAATACAAAAGCACAATCTAAATATAAAGCATAGTACCATCACAAATTCATAAAACATAATCAGAATACAAATTCTAAGTTAACTCATGGTGGAGATTTCATGAATGAAAGTGGATTATTTACGGCATGTCGAAGCCAAATCAACCTCCGATCCTCATAACCATGAAAGGTGGCAAACATCTCCCAATTTTGTTTATATATCATCATCTAACAGCATTTTGCATACCACACTGGATCATTGACAATCTCATCGATTAAGTTTAACTCAGCCATCACTTCCTTCATTGATGTTTCAGGTGGTTCTACAGGTCCAGAGCGACATGTATTTGCAATGACACTTATAGCGTCAGCTATTTTTGATGCTGCAGGGACTTTGGCCTTACTGGTCCGTTCACCAAGGTCAGCTTTCTTTCTCTTCCCACCACTTATCTAGCTACTAGTTCCTTGAGATGGGCATACATTGATATTTGCAACTCCTTCAGTTGCCCCAACACTGTCATCTTCACTATCTCCAGGTCCTTCCTCTATATCTAGTCCAATATTGTCTAGGTTTGGGCGGTACCCGTCCTCACTTTCAAGCAAACCATTAGAGAATGTCGTTGACGATGGTGCCCATACAAATTGTCCAGTTGCAACTACATCTTTAAAAAGTATAGTTAACTCTTGGACAAATGGAAGTCCCTTATTCCTAAATTTTCCATATTGTGGATTTTCCTGCATGTATAAGATAAGTTCATCACTTTTACAAATAATCAAACAAAAATATTACAGTTAATGCACAAGTACAGGTTGATGCATAACATACCAATTCCTTCTTCTCCCACCACTCATCAGGTGCATCAACAGTCATCTTCGTACTGTCCCACCCTAGGCCTGTTTCTTTGACGAACAATTTATGCCATACTGACTATTCTTTTTTTAAGCTATCCCATTTGTTTTTCAGCTGGGTTCTATCATAATTTCGTCCAGTTAATCCATTAAATTGCTCAATGGCAGCCTTCCACCCTTTCTTCATTAGGGTCGTTCCATTGCGTTCTCCCTTTTGGACTTGGTCCAAGCATGCTTTAACAAAATGCTCAGTCGTTCTTGGATCCCACACAGCCTTTTTCTAAGAACTCATTTTTCTATGTAGCCAAATTCTGTACTCTATAAAATAAATGATGATGGACAAAGAAGTTTCTAGACATAATTACTGACATAATTGTGCACAGTTGGATCATTAGATTTCTATCAAAATGATAATATTAATAATGTAAACTTACAAAATTTTGGTCATCAGTACCTTGTTTTGAAATTTTGAATAGGTTGAATTTAGTGGTTTGGAAATTATAGAGATGGACTAATCAAATTACAAAACAAAATAATTTTGTGATTCCTTAACAAGTTTAATTGGCAACTGCATATCATTGGACTTGAATAAAGGCACCATTCTGCATCATAGTAACTTCCAAGTAAAAAATAAGTTTTATTTCTATTGTTCCTTCCAACTAGACAACCATCTTTTTTTATTTTTGGGTCATAAAACAACAAAATGCTTTATTAGCCTAGAATTATTCATATGAAATCTGAATTATTAAAATATTGAACAGACTTCAACACTTCAACTCCGTATAGCATGTATTAGTAATGAAAGTTGCATATCTTTTTCCTAATATAATGGTGCAGCTGAAAAGCCTACGTATAGTCACCAAGTTTCACTACACAAATGAATATGGACAGCCGAATATATTTTCCCATAGTATTATATCTTCATGAAAAATCACATCATCAGCTTGAAAAATCACATCATCAGCTCTACAATGGATGAAAAAATAAAATAAGGAAAACATAAAATGAAACCTTTGAATTAATCCGTTGGAACCAGCGATGAAAGCAATCAAGTCGTCCAGTGTGAGCTAACCGAATTGACCCTGCTGCTAAGGCAGTCGCAGGAGAAGCGTTGAAGAAGCAGTAGTTTAAGCCATTGATCCAGTCATTGATCCTGCAGCTCCTTCGAACACCTTCAGTAAGTCGATCCGCCTATTATCGAAGCCAGCATCAAGTGAATGCTTCCAGACTTCACCTTCGCCTACATAGAGATGAAAGGAACTTCACTGAGACCTGGTTAAGGGGAGAAGGATTGTTAAGGCTTAGCCTAGACATAAGGGAAGGAACTAAGTTAGCGCGGAGACCACTGGTAATTGTAGAACAGGAGTCAAAGAAGAAGGTCTTTCTATTCTCAAATAAGCATATTTCCAGCTCCGATAAAGGAAAAATAGTGAGTTGAGTTCATGGATAGATTGGGACTGAAGTTCGACTTCTTTTCTTCGACTTCTTTGCCCCCGAAGTTCGACTTCTTTTCTTCGATCAGATTGGGATTGAAGACCAAGACTTCATATTGAGATAAGATAAGGGGAAGCTTAAGCTAGAACTTCGCAGGCTAGGAATCGGTGCCCCGAGGCTCATGAAAGAAGAGGTTCCTGCTGCTGGGGATAGAAGATGATTCCGAAAGCGAAAAGGAGGATGGCAACAGAGCAGAGGTTAGTTATAGCACTACAGTTCTAGCTTGGAGATTATAGTTGCACTTGGCCTTATCATGAGGTTACTCCGTCCCTATATCAATATTGCTAGTAATAGTAACAGTTTCAAGGGAATTCCTTATCACAGGTTCGTGCCAGTTAGAAAGTGGGCACCCATTAAGCTAGAAGTCAGACCAGAGGTTGTCATTTATTAAGGTTCGTGCCAGTTAGAAGACATATCAGAGGAAGAAGACTTACCTACAACAGAGCAGAGGAAGCAGATGGAGGAGAAGCCTGGTCACTAACGTTAGGAACAGATCAGAAGAAGAAGATGAATTGCTGAAACAGAGTGAAACTGAGAAGCAAGTTTACATGCAACAAGCTCAGATGCGTTTGCTTATCCTCGGACTAATTTGGGTATAAAGGACAATTTGGTCGTTGGAGCAATTAACGTGGCTTTAATGCAAAGCAGCGTCGACAGAAAGTAGGCGCAAACTACTTCAAACTAACGTGGTTTTCATACTCCCAGAACCATGGTGCAGCAAGCCGAACATGGATCCAAACATGTAGCAAATGGGCTTTTCCACAACAAACCCTAATTTGGACTGAAATACGAGTAGTTGAACGTGTTTCCAAACGCACACTAAAGAGAAGATGGGGGACAAATAAAGAATTGGAGAAGTTGACTTTTGTTGTATCAGATTACCAAATCAGTGCGTAGCAGATCTATAGTGGATGTAGCGACACCTGGCAACGGCTGAAGCATTAGATATATGTGCCATAAAACGCACCATTTCAATAAGTGCAAAGGTGCGCTGCGATTAGAATGCATGCCTGTCTCTTCTTGCAGCGTTAGATCAGTTGAACGGTAAAGATTCGGCATTGGACACGGCAGAAAACATACGGGAGAGGATCTGCTTCCATAGTCAAGACTTTCTGTACCGCAACAGTCTTTCCGTTTCCGACCACTCTGCCACCGCCATAAACATTATTTCTTCCTCCTCGACCTTCGCCATTAATGGTGTTCACCGCGTACGAATACAAACTCCTCAGTTCATCAATGTTCGCACAGCTCTTCCTCGCCATCAGAACCCCACCATTACCACCCTCTTTCTCCTCCCCCGTGCTTGCTGACTTGCTCCCTCTCGAACTCGACAGAACCCCATTATTATTCCCCTTTGAGAGACTATTCGCCGGTCATCGACGGCAAGGTGTTCACCGGCTTCCAGTTCTCTTCCCGCAACGCCGCAGAGACTTCCACCACCGATTGTGCAAGACCCTATTCTGAAATCTGACCTGTTTTCTTAGTAGGATTGCTGCGTGCAAGGGAAGGGCGCGAGGCTGACGCGAGTCAAAGCAACGTGATGCTACACTGTGGATCTGACTTAAAAAAAAAAAAAAGAAAAAAAAAGAAAAAAATGTTATTATAAAAAAAAAAATTAGTGTCAACGCATCACTTAAATTATTAAAAAAGAAATACACATAGTTGCCAAAAACAAATGTTAATATTTTAACAAATTTTATTTAAGAAATATTTTACAAGATTAGTTAAAAATTTAAGAAATTATTTTAAGATGTTTTAAATTTAAGAAATTATTTTAAAATAATAAATAAAATTTAAAAAACAAATCATTATTTTAATTTTTTTATTTTTGTTTTACTCTAATTTCTCTCTCTCTATCTGTCACATTCTTTTTAATTTTTAATGTAAAAATTTTATTTTAAAATATGAATATATTTGAAATTTGAAATCCAAATAAAATAGTAGCTTCAAAATTTTATTTTATGCTTTGTAAATTGTCCTCACATTAAACCAGATTTTCTTCATTTTAGAAACTCTACTTAAATTAACATTATTTTATATCAATTTTCTTCCTTATAAAAAATATCTATTTAAATTTTGTATTCTTGTAAAAGTGTAAATTAGATTAGGAAAAGAGTTAGTATCTATAAATGTTTTTCATCGAAAAAGTTCTATAAAATTTAATATTCAAATATAAGTGCATAGCTTAAAATTCTTGAATTTCTTACAAAACAATTTCACATCAAACATTTATTCTTTCTTAAAACTCTATTTAAATTATCATTAAAATGGAATTTTAAACGAGATACAGATAACTTTTAAATTTTGAAAACATGGACTAGATTAAAAATAAAAAAATTATCTTTACAATTTCATATTCAAATGAATGTGGGTACCTTTCAAGTATTGGTTTTCTAATAAAAAAAATTAAATTTCACATCAAACGTTTCTTTTCTTTTAAAATCTAATTAAATTTTTAGATTAAAATAATAATATGGTCCAAAATCGTTTCACGACAAATGCTAGGGGTTTTCAAAGGTGGTGATTCTTCCACGGAACCCAATCCTTTTATCGGAGGATGGTGTCTTTAACAATGTGCCTGTTTGAGCTTAGCTTATGAGTTATTGGATTGTAATTGTTTGTAGAATGTGATGAAATGGTTATGAACAGATGATATAGAGGCATCTCATTGCGTATCTTTCCTTCATAATTCTTTCACGTGAGGATGCAGATGGAAAGTACCTGCTCTATATGCTCTTTTGTGCTTCTCTTCTCTTCTTCTATTTTTTTTTTTTTAAATTTACTTTGTGAGGCTTTGGCACAATTTCAATACACTCAACCAGTACAATTGTGAGAGACTCAGTGTTGAAAGGCCTCTTTAATTCTGTTTTGATTTTAATATTTTTAAAATAGATATTTTTTAAAATAAATTTTGAAAATTAAAAAATTAAAAATTCTATTTAAATCATTATTCTAAAAAATCACTATTTTTTATTTTTTTTATTTTTGCAAAACAAAAGTTACAAAATATTTAAAAAATATTTTGATTTTTTAATTTCTAAAAATATAACTCTATTTTTTATTTTATAAGGTAATTCATTAAAAATATATTATTAAACAAATTTTTGTATTTTTTAAAAAATAAAAATTTATTATAAAAATAAAAAATCAAACAGATCCCAAGATGCTGTTGATATGGTTTAATAGCCTTAAATGTACCGACAAAAATGTGGGCCTCGCAACATCGATAGTGTAGGAAGGGGTGCACATGAGGAGGGATTGTACGTCTTTTTTAATTTTTCTTTTAAATTTTAATATTTTTTATTTTAAAAATATAAATCATAAAATAAAATAATATTTTAATTATTAACATTAAAAAATAAATTAAAAGAATTTAAAATTTAAATTGTTTAGATCAAATATAAAATGTTTGGATGAAATGTACGTGATGTACACATTTTTAAGGGCTTAAGGGTTGAAGATGTGTAGACAGTCGTACAGCTTTGACTGTGTCCTTCGTTTAAAGCAAGCTGCTTCTGCATCAATATCGTGGAAAGTCATTATAAAATTTATAATAAAAAGATTTAAAATTATTTTTTAAAAAATAAAATTATTATTAAATATTAAAGAACTTATTATTAAATTTAAAAAAAATTATTATTAAACTTTAAAAAGTGATAATAATTGTGATTTTAAGGATCATTTTAATTTTTAAATTTTTTTATTGTAAAATTTTATAAAATTTAAGTCCTCAAATATAATTTTTCTTAAATTATAATTTTCAGCGACGTATGATAATATAAGCTGTATTTCCATGTTATGCATTTGAAATTAAATTTAAATGCAAATTTTCCGCAATTTATTCTGTTACTGGAAAGTTGCTCATATTTCTATTTCTTGGTTTATTAGACTTAAATTTCTATTTCATCCTTTCAGCAACAGATAATTTTATTAGTTGTTGCCAATTTAAAAAAAAAGATTAAATCAGATCAGTCATCATCAAGCCATGTGATAAAGAAAGAGGAAAGGATCAACTACAGTGGTGCCCAAGGTGCCTGAGAGTCATGGAGAATAGAGTGGGTGGAAATCTAAACGGTGGCACTGCGAGAGCCGGGTTTAGCTTGGAAGAGCTAGCACAGAATATAGGTAATGCTATGTTACGCTACAGGGAAAAGAAGAAAACTTCAGGGTCTAGCTTGGTTGGTTAATTTAATATATATATATATATATATGCACCTGTGTACAATAAAAATGAAAAATTTACAGCTAGGCTAAATAGTAGATGCATTATCCTTGAAAAAATCTCTGGCTTTCTGTAACTCTAAATCCTGTTAGTTGCCCATTGTTTATTAATAGACTTTTTACTGAAGCGATCAACATTTTCGTGCATGTACATCGACCTGAAGTGCTGCCTGCATTTTGTCATTTTAGTTACTTGTTTTCCAATTGTAACCAATGCAAAATGATGTTCATGTGGCTGTTATAGCTACCACGTTGATTCATTGTCCGTAACAAAGTACGAATTAGCTCTGAAAGTGCTCTTCATTCTATATTTTTTGAGACGAAGATTTTCCTATTTCTTTTAGGCCCATCGAAAAGTATAAAGAAAATAATAAATGTTATATAATTTTATTTTATTATTATAATTATTATTTAATTATTAAAAATAAAAATATTAAAATCATTTTTATATATAAAATTATTTTTTATTTTTATTTGTATACTTGATTTTTTGTTTACCAAATAAGTCCTTGATTATTTTGTGAACGGCTATTAAAACATTGGATTATAAGTATGAAAATTATTGTATTGACTCCTGGATGGTGATTATTGTTATTATTTCATTTTGTTTTCTTTACATAATGAAACTTTTAAACTTTTATTGCTTTTTTTTTCGATATTTCACTAAAGAAAAATAAGAATATGAGATGAAATTTTTCATTTTTAATTTTGAATAATTATGCCTCTAAATGATGAGGGATGGAATCAGATATTTTCTTAATTCCTATTACTTTTTTGCCAAAATCTTACCGATTTTTTCTTTTTATAATTTTTCATATATATAAAAGTTTAAACCTATATTTTTATATAAATATTTCAATTTTTAATCAGTGATTTATACTTAACAATTAACTTCTCCACGAAAAGAGAGAGAGAGAGAGAGAGAGAGAGAGAGAGAGAGAGAGAGAGAAAGAAGAAGCATACACTTAAAAACCAATGGAAATCTTCATAATTTATATTAAGAAAAATGAATAGCTTTTAAATTTTGAGCTTCTCAAAGCATTTTAAATTGGCATCGCACGAATGGCTTACTGGTTATTAGGATTTCATCTCTCAATCTCATTTCCTCCCTCTAACGCTATCGTACTAAACTTGGCCTAAGAATCATTTGACTTCTCTCTTCTTGTGTGTGTTATTTTTAAATTTTTATCCCCATACATATATTTTCGACCATTTCTTATTTTTCTATATTTCTCTTTATTGTTTCTTTCAATGATTCTATAATGTCAAGTCTTACCGCGCTTAAGTTTATTATTCATAATATATATATATATATATATATATATATATATATATATATATATATATAACAATATTTATGGCTGGACGCATCTCTCAATCTCATGAAATTTAGAAATATTTTTAAGCAATGAAATCAAGTATACTTTGCAGAATAGAGCAAAAGCTAATGACCTTCTAATTTCACCATCATTTGAATTAAAATATGTAGGAAAAAATGTATTTTGAACTTTTTATGCTTCTAATTTGTTTTGAAATAATATTATAAAGAATGCGGAACTGCTAGATTTTTTGCTGATACGTTCATTACAAGAAATCAAAAGTGACTTTAAGTTGGGCTGAAAATTACCACTGCTAGTATTTTTTGTTTATTTATTAAATGTGTAACCCTCCCTTCGATAATTGAAATCATGTATAAAATGTATCTTAGGTGTAAAAATCATATTTAAATTATTTTTTATATATAATTGCTGATTCTTATATTTTACTCTTTTTGCGTCCTAAATCTTTCTTTTTTTTGAATCTTTAACACATCAGCACCACGATTCTAAAATAATTCACTGTAACTCTAAAAATATGTTCTTAATTTATATTTATGTTTGTGTATCTACGTAATAAGAGAAAAATTATTGGGAGTTCTTTTTTTTCTTTTTATAAAAAATGTTTTTTTCAAAATGATAAATGAAGAAATAAACTGTTTTTCGTGCTAGATATCTTGATATTTTAATATTTCAATAATTGAAGCTATCATGCATAGCACTGGGACCATAAATCATAATCATACACTCAAGCTCATGACCAATAAATCCTAATAATCAGAAACGGTTCAAAGTATATTAAAAAATTCCTCCCCTTAAAATAGAAAGTAGTTTTGTGCCAATTTGAAACTCTGTTTTTAATGACTCGATTGAAATTTTGATTCTTAAAGATATTCTATCATTTGGTATCCTAAATTTTAAATTAGAAATTTCTTACAGAGAAATCGTGATCATCATTCCCACATTTGGGGTCATTCATTGCAGTAGATTGTTACTTTCGTCATGACGAGCAGCGCCCTCAGGCAATTTCAAAGAATTTGCACTCTAATTGGCTTTTCATGATCATTTTCAAAATGTGCAAAATTTTATTTATTTACAATTAAATCCTTAAAAATTAAAATTATATATAAGTATTTAAATTATAAAATCAAAAATAGCTTTCTATGAAAAAAATGAATAACCACGAAAACCTTTTTTTTAAGCAAAAGCTAATTTTTCAAGATTATTTCAATTAAGTTCTAATTTGGAGAATTTTTACAATTTAACTCTAATTTATACCAAAATAAACAATATTACAAATTTATATGAAAATAGGTGCAAAAGAGCTAAAAATTCATCTAAAAATCTATGAAAAGTTCCTTAAAATATTAATAAAAATTGATACTTGTTGAGACTTATCAATTACAATGTAGCATTGTGCATGTGACTCACTCTACTCATCAATTTCAATAGGTGCACCTCCAGTGCTTGATACCACTACTTGGTCCTGATGCGTCCATTAGTTAACTCCATCCTCTGTTGCTCCACTAATATTTTCAAAGAACAAATCTAGCTATTCAATAGTGCTGTGAAGAAATTCATAGCCAATTATATCAACCTTGGTGTTTGACTCCTTTTCCTTAGGGTCCGTTTGGTTCAGGGTTTTTGGGGGGGGAGGGGAGGGCCCGGGGGTTTTTGGAGGGGAGAGAAAATTTTATCTCCATTTGACAAAATTGCTCCTGCTTTTTATTTTCATTTAAAATATAATATAAATTTTATTTTTTAAATTGGGTTTAAGATAATTTTTTATAAAAATAAAAAATATTTTTTAAATAAAAATAAAAAATTATTTTTAATAATAAAAAGCAAAAAAAAAGTTTTTTTTATAAAAATAAAAAAAATTAAAAATTCTAATATCATAAGAGTATAATTGTCCATTTAATTTTATCTCCCCTCCCCTCCCCTCCTTAACCAAACAACATATCATTAAAACCCCTCTCCTCCCCTCCCTCCCCTCCCCTCCCCTCCATTGAACCAAACACTATCTTAGTACCCTAATACTCCCTTTCCTCCTCAGTCCTGTACTCTTAACTTTTTGCTCTTCTTTAGTATCAACCATCTCTCCATTGACCCTTTGATCTTCTTGTCTTTTATCACTCTTCTCTTCCTCAACTCTTCGCTTTTCTTGACTTTTACCTCTTTGCTCCTTTTCAATCTCTAAATGAGCCTTAGAGGTCAATGACAAGGGAAATTCCCACTATGTTTCTTCACCACTATGTTCAGCATAAATTTCTAACACCATGCATTGATTGGTTTTTAGCCTCTTAAAGATCTTCATTACATATCATTAAAACCCCTCTCCTCCCCTCCCCTCCCCTCCCCTCAATTGAACCAAACACTATCTTAGTACCCTAATACTCCCTTTCCTCCTCAGTCCTGTACTCTTAACTTTTTGCTCTTCTTTAGTATCAACCATCTCTCCATTGACCCTTTGATCTTCTTGTCTTTTATCACTCTTCTCTTCCTCAACTCTTCGCTTTTCTTGACTTTTACCTCTTTGCTCCTTTTCAATCTCTAAATGAGCCTTAGAGGTCAATGACAAGGGAAATTCCCACTATGTTTCTTCACCACTATGTTCAGCATAAATTTCTAACACCATGCATTGATTGGTTTTTAGCCTCTTAAAGATCTTCATTACATCATTGTCTCCCTTAAGAAGAGTAAGCTCTACCATATCTTCTACTCCACATATGCACCAAATGTCAATGAAGTTTCCGTAGCCCAAAGTATCCAAAAGGTATATTATCTTAAAGACACTAAGAAAGTTTATGTCATAATCATCATACACTATTTTGCCCCATCCCAGGTAGGCCAAGCATGGTTTGTACACAATCTTATCACAATGGTGAACCTCCAAGGCTATCATTGACATTTTCAACTTGACACAGATTAAAAAACAAAACAAAAATCCTCTCTAGCACATGGGTTTTGTGACAACACCAAAATAATAATAATAATAATAATAATAATACATATACAATTATAGTCTAGCACATTATAGAAGCATAAATGAATACATGAAGGCAAAATTTTTTTCTCGACACATGGGACCACAATTCTATAAGCGAATACATGAGAAGATGCTTTAGGTCCCATTTGGTTTGATGAAAAGAAACGAAAAGCAAAAGGGAATCGATGACAAAAAATGTTTGGTTGCAGGATTTGAAGATGGAAACGAAAAGCTATATACAGTACATTTATTGTGCACTTTCTTTGCTTCTACATGTGGCATTTTTCAAACAAATTGATTTGGACATTTTTATCCTTCCTATTCATACTACTATTAAATATATATATATATATATAATATTTATATTATATTATATAAAAAAATTATATATATTATATTATATTATATTATTATTTATTATATGAAATAAAAATAAATAATATTCCATGCCTTTTTCCTTATGCCATCAGTACTGACTTTTTTACCCTTAGCACAGTATGTTTTTTCAACATGTGCAATAATATTATCATCATACAAATTTATTTATTATTGAAAAATAATTATTCTTATGAAAAAAATGAAAAAATGATGATATTAACACAAAAAAATAACCAAAGCGAATTTCTTAAAAAAAAATTACTTAACAAATAAGAATAATGAATTTTAAAAAAGAAAACAAACTTATAAAAACCACATTTAAATTTCTAAAAAAAAAATTTAACAAAATAATGAGATAAAAAATAATAGAAACCAATTTTTAAAAAGTTCAAAAAATAGAAAAATTATTCTTGAATAAGGTCAAGAAATTTTTTTCTTATTAGAAGAAAATATACACTTAAAAATTAAAAAAAACTAATTCAAATAATTCAAAAAAAAATTTCAATCATCAAAATTTTTGATTGTAAATTTTCAACTGCACGATTATATATATATGCATTGCTTATATATATTATTTTATATTTTATTATATATTTAAATATATTAATAAATTAATATATATAATATGTAAAATATTTAAAAATAATTTAAAAATATAAATTATATATATATGTATATATCTATGTTATATTTATTTATATAAATATATATTGAAATATAAATAATATTATGATATATAACATTATTATTTTTAATTATTTATTGTACAGACTAAAAATAAATATCATTACTTTAAAAAAAACTAATAAATAAACATATCTAAAATTAATAATAAATATATTTTTAAAAAATAATAACATATTTTTTAATATTAAAATTCATAAATTATATATAACTAAAATTTTAAAAAAAGGACATGCATTATATATATAATATATAATATTTAGATATTAAAATATATATAATATTCTAATATGTTTATATAATATATAAATATGATTAAAAATATTTATTATATCTATATATATATATTAATTTAAATCAATTCATATATATTAAAATAATATCTATAAAATTTAAAATAAATAGTCATACTTATTGTATCAAAATTATAACTTATAAATAATTTTTTAAAAAATAAAATTTAATTAATGTAAAAAATGAATTTTTTAAAAATTAAATTTTCATTGAAGTATAAACTAAATTAAAATTATTTTACTATAAAAACATAGTAAAAGAATATATATGTGTGTGTGTGTGTGTGTATGTATATATATAATGCTATAGACATAAAGGGTAATTCAAATAATTTTGATAGGATATTTTGGTCTTTTTACTTTTATTATTTTCCATTCCATTCCAATTTCATCTAACCAAACACTTAAATGCAAATATAATCCCTTTCTTTTTCTACCCATATGTAATATTTGGTTACTCGAAAAACGTTTAAAACTAAAAGAATTTCTAAAGGAGGTCCCTTAAATAGAAAGAATTGAGGCCAAATGAAATTTGACTAATAATCTAGACCTTTAAAAATAAAGATTTGAGACTTAAGTTACTTGAAAAATCAAGTTAGGAGAGCTAGGAAAACTTTATGAAAGAATGTGGGACAATTTTGTAATTTTTAAAAAATTTGAAAAACTCACAGGAGAGCTTTTTAAATGAAAAATTTGAGCTTTCCACGATTTTCAAAGGCTTTGAAAATCATAAAAATCTCGAAAAAGTTAAAACTCCTCTGGTGAGCGATTTCGATCGTCAGTTGATCGAAATTTTGACTGAATGATTCAAAATAATTTTAAATCTAATTTAGGTAAAACCAAAGCCATTTTATAAGTTAGAAAACCTAAATTTTATGATGGAAATGACAGTTTTAAAAAAGGAGTTGAAATGAACCGAATTGGACAAAACCAAAAAAAGGGACTAAATTGTAAAATTTAAAGGTTATTTAAATGGACCCCTAGGCTTATAAATGACGTCCCAATCTGTTCTAGCCATCACTACTTATTTGCATCTAGTCTAAATAGAATCCAAGAGGATTGAGAGTGGGGCACAAAAGGGGGAAACCAAGAGAAGGAGATTCAAGGCAAAAAGTGTAAGATTTTCTTAGTTTTTCTTATCTTCTCCTTCACTAAACTCATCCTCCTTCTTCTTCTCTCTTCTTCTATGGTTTTGTTGATTAATATGGATATATTTGGTGGTTGGTTCAGTAAGGAGAGGAGAGGAATTGCAAGTGCTCTTGGAAGCATAGCAAAGAGACTTTAGAAAAGCTTGTAAACAAGGTGAGAAATCATAGTTTCATGCTTCTTCTTGGCTTCTTCCCACCTCCACTATTTTGGCTAGATTTAGGGACATATGTTAGAGGTCTTATTTTGATTAATACTTGATAGGAAGTGAGGCTTTGAGGTATGGGAAAACAAGTGGAACAATTAGGAATCAAAAGGAATTAATATAAAACAACTTATGGCTCTTAGGGTTTTGGTTGCTCCTTGGCAATTAGGAAGCTTTCTAATGGTAATTTAAGATGTTTAAGAGTATAAATTAGTTCTCAAGACATCTAGGAAGCTCTATAGATGGCTATTTCCCTAAGGAAACGAAGGAAGCTTTATGAGTGCAAGTGTGTATATGTTTAGGCTATGAAGGGAAGAGCACACCTAGGGAGAGTTTTTTTTTTTTAATTTTAAGGTTAGAAATGGTCTAGATATAAGTTATAGATGCCAAAGGAACTATTGGTTTTAATTTAGAAATCGTGTTTTGAAAGTTGGATATTTCAAATTCCATTATGCATAAAGAAGCAACTTGATGTTTGCTCTTTAATTTAAGTTGGAGATGGCTCTAATAAATTTGAATGGAATTATATGATTTAGATTGAGTGAGAAATTAGAGCTAAGATTTTGAATTATATGAATTACTTCATTATGCCTTGTATAGAGCCATATTAGTGTCAAAAATTGTATATATGAATTATTTTTGAGATATAAATTCTTGAGCAAATGTAAAAGTATGTAAATATAGTGTATGAACCAAAGTTGAAGCCAAATGAATGAGAAAATATGATTTGACTACCTGGGAGCCCATTCTTGAATGTGTATGTATGCATGTGGAAGGGAGAGTTTGAGATGTATGATGTTTTGGACCACTTAGGAAGCTTATACATGATATGTTTACGCTTATAAACGTGCTTAATTGGTGGTAGAATGGTTAGGAGATTAATTGGAATCAATTCGATCCTTTTATGGTACCAAAAGTGCCATATTTTTGAGCCAAAACAAAATCTGACAAAATAAACTAGTCTTGGCATGAATATATGTCTCTTTTAGAGCTTTTCAAAGAGTCAAAGAGTACTTAATTTGGAGCTCTAAATAATTTATTATAATTTCAAAGTTAAAAAAATTATGCAGATTTGGTATGTGCACTATTTATATAGTCAGTTTTTTTCCCTCTATCATTCGTGGGTCAAATAGAATCGAATACTTATGAAATTTTACAAGTATAAACTAGACATCACAAGCTTTCCATAACCACTAAAAAGCACCTCATTTGGATTTATATTGAGGGAGATATGAATTTTTAAAGTTAGAGCTTAGTAACAGTAATACAGCTTGACCTTTAGTATGTATCATTGATTTTTGTGAGTTAAATGCCATTTTCTTGATTTGGAACTATTTGTATTCAAAAGTAGACATCCACAGCTTTCTAAAAATGGTATGTTTTGCTTAATTTTGATTTTTTAAAAATTAGTTATGAATTTTTAAACTTTATATCAATAAACTGTCCCTGGAACCCGAGGCCAAAAAATTTTGGTTTGAGCAAAATGGCTTCCAACCCAAAAATTGTGTGATAAATTGTGATGAGTTGCTATGGTTGAGTATATTATGGTTGGAAGAAAGTGTTGGTAATCCCATATGGCCCATTTAACCAAAAATTGAACCTATTTAGGTTAAGGGAAACTAATGGGATCCATGGCTAAATGCATGTGATGATATGGTCTTGTGGAATATGGCTTGTAATTCAAATTTGAGCTTCTAAATGTGTTAGTTATGGTTGAGCAAATATGTTGAAAAAGGTTATTATCTTTGATAAGCTCATATGATTTATTTTGCTATTAATGAATTATTTTATTTTTACGTGTCGATTATTTCTGCTGCTAACAGTGGCAAATTGGTTAGAATGGTACATAAATGCCACTTGTGATATATTTTGGATGATATCTTGCTATAGTATGACACCATATCAAATACAAAATTTTCTATTACATTCCATTCATCTTTTCTTTTCCTTTTCTATCATTAAATTTTTTGTGTACCAAATGAAACCTTAGAGAATGATGATGATTCAAATGATGATGATTGAATTGAAGGTATGCCAAGGTTTGTTCTATGTGAAAGGAAGTGAAGAATAATGACTCATGGCCTTTGGTGTCAAAGAAAAGGGAACCAAAGGAAAGGACTTGAGGTGGAGCATTTTGCATAATAGGAAAATGACATTTTGAGACCTTGAGTGAAATTCATTTTGAGCTTGGAAAAAATTACTTAAATGTCTTTATTTCTATGCCAACTATCCCGTTTGCTTACTTAATTTGACATGGCACCTACTTTTAGAGAATTAATAAACTTATTAACCGCAAAAGATTGTTCAAAAAATAAAAATTTAGGAGATTTATTTTAAACTTTTAAAGTCAAAAGAATTATGTCTAACTAACCTAAAATTCAAAAGCCTATGTGCACTTTGGCCTTTTGTTAATCTCTATATAACATGATTGGGTCTTTCATAAAATTTGATCCATATATTATGTTTTTATTGTAGAATTTAGTAATAACCATTGAGGAAATTTTACCTAAGTTAATATTTACAAAATTCATTGATTTTATTTGGTCTTCCTTTCAATGAACAATAACAAACCACTCTTAATTCCCAAATGAAGAAAATGCAAACACTTCATTTATACTTTGAGTCACTTTTAAATAAATCTTCAATTTTTTAAATAACAATTACACCCCTCAATTTTTATATTCTAAAAAACAAGTTTTGCAATCTATCTTTTTCTTTTGATGTTAATTCATTTGTCACCTCAAACATACTCATTTGTGATGTGCTTTCATTTTGTCCTAATATTAAACAGTAAATTATGAAATCATTTAAAATACCAAATAAACTAGCATTCTTAAAAAAGGAATAGAAAAAATTTCCTAAACCATAAAAATTGAAAAACTTATTTTTTTTTTAGTTTCAAAAGTTTATGACTATTTTAAAATTACGTAAAATTCAATTAAACTTTTTTTCCTCCCCTATTTTTAATCCCTTCTTTCAAGTGATATACCTTTTTAATTTTCTTTTGTAATCAATTTGGTTTGATTTTTCGTTAGTTCGAATCAATTTGAGTTGGTTTGATATATGTTAATTCTATTTTTCTTCCAAAAGTAATTTGAATTTAAAAATCATTTACATTATCCTACCGCTTGATTACTTTGTTTTCAATAACTAGTTGGTAAATTAGAAGGAGAATAATGCTAAATAACATGTTTTTCATATTTATTGAATAAGATTATTTTATAAATTCTACAAAATTCTTGTCTCTTAATATTATTTAAAAAATTATTATTTGTAAGTTAACTTTTAAAATGGGTCTTATGTTTGCATCAATTAATTATTTTCTATTGATTATATATAAAATATAAATAAAATATTATAATCCCTATCTCTAAATTTAGATTGATTAGATTAAAATTAAATTAAATTTAAGAAATAAACAAGTTAACTAACCTTTTTGATTTTGATAAGCCAAAAAACTGATTTAAACTTCATTTTAATTTGTTTTAATATGTTTTTATTGGATTGATATAGTTTAATTTGATTCAATTAACTCAAGTTTAGTGTTGAACAACCCTCTTTTTTTTTTTGTTACATTAAAAAAATTGCATACTTAACGCCACTCATTTTCTCACTCCATCCTTTCATTTGAGCTATTACCAAATGTCACTACGCTCTTGTTTTTACCTTAGAAAAAAAAGAAACCCTTTTGTAAAAAAATTGAGAAATAGTAATCACATATCGGTCTCTCTTCCTTTCCAACTTCCAAATTAATTTCCATGCTCAAATCCAGCTTACTCAAGTCACCAGAATCCATGGGAGAGCGTAGAAGAAGCCATAAGACATTCATGGAAACACTTCTCCTCTGGGCGTGCAGTTCAACCTATACGCGTTGTATTTGGCAAGCTTTTGTTTGACAATATGCCAAGACCCATTCCTTTCTGCTGAAAACACCCAAGCTTTGAAAATGGATGAATCGGCCTTGCTTCAATCTTGCTGTGGTTGTTTGGGCAATCCTCCCTAAAAATGATCTTGCTTCGTATCTGCCACAATATATTGTTGTTCTGTATCTGCAAATTCAGCGAATCGCCGAGCCCTAAATTCATGGAGATAAGAACGAAGGTAATTCTGCCGAGGATGTAAATACGTACAAATTCAAGCTCTGGGCTATTTGTGGTGGACCAAATTATATTTATAGGAAAAAAGTTGTAATAATGCTTACGCAGGTTGATGATTAAAATTTTCATATTCTTTCTGCTTCCACGGTCTGACAATGAAGGTTCCGAATTCTTTCTGGAATAAATTGTCATTAATTTTTTAATTTTAAATTAATGTGTTAAACACCCTATCAAATAATTTTTTCCCCGGACAAACGTTAAACTTGGCAATAATTAAAGATTCCCTAATATTTTATTGTACGGATCACGTTTTCGTCTCAAATTGTTCTCCCCTTAAAATTCAATGGTTTTTGTTTTCACATGTTCAGTATTCTTGCTGTCCAGCCGAGTTTAGAGTTTTCCAGCACTTCTCTGGCTTTGGCTTTCCCTGATAGAAGTTTGGAGTTTGTAACGATATTCCAACTTCTAAAGGTATGCCCCTTTGCCATGAGCAAGAGCGATGTCTTACTGAAATTGAAACAATTTTGAGATGTCTTTTGACAATGTTTGGTCATAAAACTAAAATTTTCTTGTAGAAGGTTTTAGTGACTATATACAAAAATGGTTGAATATGCTTCTATTTTAGGCAATTGACACTGCTTTTAATATGAATGGGCTTGAAATACAATATTGAATGTGTTTCCTATGTTTATTAGCCTTGAATAGGGGAAGAGGGAATTTGATCCCAGCTGCTGGCTGTTGAGGGAAGGCATTGTGGCTCAAAAATTGGCAACACAAAAACTACGGGTAGTTGTGGCCATAAGGGAAGAATAGAAAATGATTATGGATATACGGGAGACTGACTTGTGTGAATATCGTTTAATACCATATGATCGGTGTCTTAGTGTAATGTATAGTGATTATGGTAATAGTCTAAATGCAGTGCTAGTGCCAAACTTGATTTTTTTCAGGTCTAAAATGCTTACAAGTATGCTCATCTTTCACATGATATTTGACATTCTCCTTCCCATGTAGAAGTGATCAAAGATGACACATAAATTTGCATTGGATAAATGTTGATATATGCTTTCTTTAGCTTACAAGTTATAACTACTTGACATTTCTTCAAACATCAAGGATAGGTAATCAGCTGAGTTCTCTGTTGGATATTTCTAGAGCCATCAATTTATTTTGCATAGGCTCAAAGTGTTATGCCAGGCTAGATAGAGGCCATATATTGTAAAATCATTTCTAAGCTTCTACCTCTTAACTAGAACTACCTAGACTTGGACATGGTAACGTGTGATTTTGGCATGACCATGGTGCAATGATACACTTCATTAGCCTTGAAATTCAACAAAATTTGTTAAAAAGTTTTTGTTTTATATTGATTACCTACATACTTTATATATATATATATATATATATATTGATAAGCCATTAGAGTCACCATAAAGATGCTTCCAGTAAATCCAGTTAGAAGAATTGTTGGACCAGATTTCTGTTATTGGAGAACTGTAACTAAACAACTACTAGATTTTTTTGGTGATATATAGCACATGCACATTAAGTTTCTAACAGCACTGCTAATAATTTATAAATCTAAAAGTTGCTACTGACTGAAACAAAGAAGCTAGCAAATGAGATTTTGAGACAAAATCTAAAAGAAGAGTAATTATTAACAGAAAATCTAATATTTAGGTTTTAACTAGACTGAACATAAATCTAACATAAATTGCTTCAGTTGTGAGATATCTTATGATGGGAAATTATGGAACACCTATTCTAGGTGTAGAAAACTATAGTTTAGAGAGATTTTAATCTTTTGTAATTTCTGACTTTTATTTATTTATTCTTTTTATTTTTGGGCTTCCCATAAATAGCCTTATGTTAGCATAAGTTGGCAGACTTCATCAGACTGATTTTTGAATTATTATCAGTTATTCTCGGACCTTTTCTCTCCCAAATTCCTCCCTCCCTCCCTCATTTTCTCCCTGTTTCTCCCTCTTTCTTCTTCCTCTCCCCTCTTGTCATCACTGTTGTGCATCAAATATTTCAGTATTTTAATAATCTGAGACAATCCTGCATAGCTCAAGGACCATAAATTGTTCAAGCCTTAGACTAAAAACCTCATGACCAATTAGTCATAATCATTCAAAAATTACTAAAGCTCGATTAATTCCTCCTCTCCTTGAAGTGAAAGTTGTTTTGTACAGTTTGAAGCTTCATTTTTAATGATTGGATTGAAATTTTGAATCCTAAAAGTTCTTGTGTCATTTGGTATCTGAAATTTTAAACTAGAAATTTCTCCAAGAACGATTTAAAGACTACTAGAGGAAATTGGTTGGGTTTGCTAATGGTGCATAATATATTCACCTTTTGGTTCTAATATATCTCTTTCGGATTTCTCTGATTGTATAGCTTTTTTGTCTAGAATTATGGACAAAGGTGTACTTGTATATGTGCTAACAACTCTTCTAGTTTGGCTTTATTTTCATGGCCAAACCAAAGTATATTTTGAATTCATCTCTCCATCTAGCAATATATTACTTAAGCTCGGATCATAATGTATAATTTTTAGTTTAGAATTTCCATGAAGGTGAAGCATGCCAGAAGCAAACCCAACAGCACCCAATATCAGAGTTATATATTATTCATAGGCACTTTTGGAAGAGAACCAAAACCTTGCATCTAATGTCAACTGTACATTCTTAGCCTTTTGAAATTTGAAAGTCCTTCATTGCTTAAAAACTGCACCACATTTTAAAGTGATGACTAGGTTAGATTTTATATGGCCATATATTTATTATAATTATCTTCTGCTGCAGTTTTTTTTTTTTTGGGGCAAAAACTTTATTCAAGGAAAAGATCTTTTATTTCTTTTGGTACATAAGCTCTTTTATTTCAAAACTGTCAAGAAAGGTTAGAGAAACTATAGAGAAGAACTTTCCAGGTTTCATGATAGCTAAATATTACTATTCATAGCATGATTTCAAATGAAATCCTTTCCCCAAAAAAAAAAAAAAAGGAAACTTTTCTTGGAAGATAAGAACTGTTTATTCCACAGTACTAGAGACTATTCATACACTCATGAATTCAACAACTTGGAAACAGAAGTTACTTATTGAAACTGAGATATTTTAGTGAGCGATTTGAAATGTAGTTATCTGCCATGTATGTCACTAATACTGACACTATTGTTGGAAAATAAATCTTTGACTTACTTCTGGAGACACATAACACAATCTGCCACTGGATGAATGTAGGTTGCCTTGGAGGAGGAAGGTTGACAATCTCACTATTAAGCATAGAAATTACAGTGCTCATACTTGGCCTCTCTCTTGCAAGGTCTTGCACAACAGAAGTCCTATGTGTATGCACCTCAATATATCCTTCTCTAGGTTTGGATCAGATATTTCAGGATCTATTAATAGTTCAATATTCTATTCATTCCATAATTTCCATGCCTAAAATATGTAATAATAAATCAATAAAAAAAGCATGAGTATCAACATTGAAAACTAAGAATTGAATCATCTACGAACAATAGAGCCCTGCAATTGAGTATTGAGGGGGACAATGAATTATAGACTTACAAGCCCTAAAAGGCTGAGAGAATGCTCATTGTTATAAAAGTTAGAGTTTCTTCTTCTATTAACAATCGTAGTAAAACTCCAAAGCTAAACACATATGATTTATTTCAAAACAATCCTTCCATTGCATATTTAAGGGACATATAGTCACTCTATTAATGAGTAAAACAATTAATTATTATAGCACTCACTTCTCAGTATGCTATAATACTGTACAAAGAAGGAAAACTTAATAGGTTTAAACAACTCTTCTTGTGTTAGTCTGATCTTCACTCCTTTTGAAAAATTCTAGCTATACCAAAATTTGATATTTTTAGAATTGGGTTCTCATCTAGCAAGATGTTTCTTGCCTTTAGGTCTCTATTTATAATTTTTAGTCTAGAATCTCTATGAAGATAAAGTACCCCTCGAGCTACTCCTTCCATTATGGCAAAGCGCTTTCTCCAATCTAGGAGTTTATGTTTTGGTGGATCTACAAAAGCAAAGGCGAGGTTTATATTAGTTTTGACCACAACATAAAGAACCCCCAAACTTGAATAGCTTTTAGAAGCTCTACTACCTACAATTGTTTTGTTTTTCCTCTTTTTGTTTCATTCTATATACAGCTAGAAAAGCTAGAAAAGAAGGGATCAAAAGAACTGCCCCCAAAAAAAAAAATGCATCCAAACTTTTGTTTGGCATGTACTCATAGATCAACATTTTTTCTTCTCCTTTAATATAGCAGTCCAGAAGTTTTACACTATTATAATGTTGAAGCTTAGAAATGACAACCACCTCATTCATATATTCCTCTAGTCCTTGTCCATATGCTTTAGAAAGTCTCTTCACTGCTATGACCTGGCTATCTTATGGTTTTCCCTAGAAGAAAATTCTAAGAAAGAGCAATTATACGCAATGACTTCAAAGTTAATTAAGCTTTCATGAATGAATGAATGTACCTTATACATTGGACCAAAACCTCGTTGCCCAAGTTTATTAGACAAGTGAAAGTTGTTTGTAGCAATTGCAATTTTATCAAAATCATATGCCAATAGCTCCTTGTGTATAACTTGTGACACTTCTCCAATAATGTTATCACTTGTATTTTCTACTGATACTACACCTCTATTTAATAATGAGGATTATTTGCTCTTCCATTTTCTCATTGGTTCATAACAAAATAATGAATTTAGCTAGAGTGAAAGACATGGAAATGTGCCTGAGGAAAATGGCGCAACACAAAATACTGAACAACATTCTACTCATATGAAGATTGCATTTAAAAATGCCTTAATGTTGTAAGACTTAATTGATGTTTGAATTATTATTGCCTATACCATTTAAAACCTAACAGATATGATTGCATTTAAAATTTTTGAGATGACATATGATGGACCCCCTATTTGTTGAGTGTATGGAAGAAGGACCAAAGAGACCCAGTGGAAGCTTAAAGAGACCTAGCGGAAGCATGATAATAAGTAGGGAAAGGTTAAAGTAAGGAGAAATTGTAAATAGAAGGGAAGTCCAAGCTGGCAGATATACTAACTAACTTTGTCGTCTAGTGAGTGTAATGTGCGTGAGTGTGAGATGGAATGGTATTTGGGGGGAGGGGAGAGTAGGGAATTAGATAGGCCGTTACTAAGCTACAGGAAAGGACTTGACCTCTCGAAAGTTAGGGATGGTTTCGTTTTCCTTGTTTTCTTTGTTCTTTTTGTGATTTCTAACTTGTAACCAACTATCTCCTTGCTTCGAGGGGAGCCATAGCTATAGTTTTCTTATTAATATAATACACTAGGGGTTGAGTCCCATCACTTTTGGTATCAGAGCCAGTTCTATTGGGGTATGGTGGGGACAAGGATGAAAGGGTGAATGGAAGCAATTGAGAAGAGTGTTGGAGAGTTGCAGCGAAGTAATGGAGAAACAAAGGAGGAGTTGACTTCGGTGCGCCTAGCGTTGAAGGAGTTAACAGAGCAATGGGAAGAGTTTGAGCTACATTTGGGCATTAGATGCGAGCTCGAGTAGAGGAGGAGCAATTATAGAACATTGCAAAGGACATGGGAAATATTAATCAAGAGGCGTATGTGGCACGGACTATGCCGACAGTAGCTTTGGAAATAAATCCAGAGGCAAACACAATATAGAACACACCAATGGAGACAATGAAGATAGATGTTGGAACTGTGGTGGTGGAAAATGTAATGGAGAAGGAGCCTTGTAGACACTGTTGGCTAGAGCTACCTTGAGATGGTTATTTAAAATTGAACAGTATTTTAGTATCAATGGAATAGCAGATACTGGAAAAATGGATGCTATGGCAGTGAGTATGGAAGGGAAAGCATTGAATTGGTTTCAGTGGCTAGAAATGAGATATTCGGTCCATTCATGGGAAGAGTTTAGGAAAGAAGTAGTGAACAGATTTCATTGTCATCAAGTGGGGGATGGGTATGAACAATTAATGAGTTTGAGGCAAGAGACCACAGTGGGGAATTTCCAAGAGAAGTTTGAACTAGTAATAGCTCCCTTGGTTGATGTCCTCGAGGAGGTGTTAATGGAAGCATTCAAGAATGGGCTAGCAGAAGATATTAAAGTCGAGGTGCGGTTATTGCAACTGAAATCTCTTAAGCAGCTTATGGATTACGCATATCAAGCAGAAGGGAGAGACCTGGTCATTCAAAAAGCCTAGAAAGAGAGAAAATTCAAAGGGGTGAAGTCTAATGTGATTAGCAAAAATAGAGTGGGAATACACCCAGCTTATCCAAGTATGTCAGTGTTAGGGATGTTCCTAGGAGTTTGGGAAGCGGAGCCTTGAGTAGGAATCCAAAGAGCAAAGGTGGTAAGGAAACCAAAACAACGGTAATAGAGTTACTATACCTATAACGACTACAATGAGCGGCAATGGTAGGAGTAATAACTGAAGAAAGCTATCAGAATCTGAAATAAATAGAAGAAGGGAATTGGGACTATGCTTTAAATGTGATGAAAAATTTGGCCCAAACCATAGGTGTAAAAATAAACAACTTCAGTTGTTGATCTTGAACAAAAGAGGAGGAGGAGTCTATTGAGATAGAGGAAAAGGAGGAACAAGATATAGAGGAGATTGAGAAGGAAATGGCATCAATTGAATTGTCCTTAACTATAGTAGTAGGGTTCACAGGGAGTAAAACGTTGAAGTTGGTGGGCAAAGCTTTTGAGGAGGAAGTTCTAGTGTTGGTTGACAGTGGGGCAACGAATAATTTTATTTCCACTGAACTAGTAAGGAGGGTGGGCATGCCAATGCAAGGAACTAAGAAGTATTTTATCACGGTTGGCGATGGGAGAAAGTTATATATGCAAGGGAAATGCAGAGATATCAAACTAGAGTTATAGGGATTAACCATAATCCAACCTTTTTGCCCATTCAGCTTAAGTAATGTGGACTTAGTACTTGGGGTAGTTTGGCTAGAGTCTCTTGGAAAATTGAGAGTGAACTGGGGACAGTCCTACATGAAAGTTAGAATGGGAAAAAGGTGGATGTGTCTTAGAGGGGATCCCTTCTTAACTATTTCACAGGCTTCTCTTAAAGGCATTTACCTAAAGAGGGATATTTGCTGGAATTTGGGGCTGTGGAAGTAGATGAGAAAGTTGGACAGCAAGTGATCGAGGAAGAGTTGCAGAATATCTTGAAAGAATTCCCTGAAGTGTGTGAATTGAGAGCCATCCTACCTCCTCATAGATCAAAAGATTATGCTGTTGTTATCAAACTTAATGAACAAGCTCCTAATATAAGACCTTACCTCTATGGCCATTTTCAGAAGATAGAAATAGAGAAGCTATTGAAAGAGATGTTGCAAGCAGGTATAATACAACCTAGTATCAGCACTTTCTCTAAAATGGTGCTTCTAGTAAAGAAGAAAGATGAGAGTTGGAGATTTTGTGTGGATTACCAAGCCTTATAATAGTCCTTGATAGATATCCTATTGCCACCATAGATGAGCTATTAGATGAATTAGGGGAAGCCACATTGTTCTCTAAGTTGGATTTGAAGTCAGGGTACCACCAAATTAGAATCAAGCTAGGGGATGAACCAAAAATGGCTTTTAGAACTCATAACGGGCACTATGAATTTTTGTTGACGCTTTTTGGGCTAACTAATGTCCTATCTACCTTCCAATCCACACACATACATCTTGTTTTTCATGTCTCCCAATTACAAAAATTGGTTCATTCTACTGAATCCATGCAATCTATTCCTTTATCACTTTCTAGGGATATGGAATTGCAAATGCAACCAGAATCAGTATTAAAATTTTGAGTATCACCCAAGGGATAGCAGCAAATTCTGATAAAATGGGTGGGACTGCTAGAATGTGACTACACTTGGGAAGATGTGGAAGTTATTAGAGAACAATTCCCCACTTTCCACTTTGAGGACAAGGTGAATGTTGAAGGGGAGGGAAATGATGGACCCCTTGTCTGTCGAGTGTATGGAAGAAGGCCCAAAGAGACCTAGTGGAAGCCCAAAGAGACCTAGTAGAAGTGTGACAATAAGTGGGGAAAGGTTTATGTGAGGAGAAATCGTAAATAGAAAGGGAAGTCTGAGTTGGCAGATATACTAACTAACTTTGTCGTCTAGTGAGTGTAATGTGTGTGAGTGTGAGATGGAATGGTATTTGTGGGGAGGGGAGAGTAGCGAATTAGGCAGGCAGTTACTAAGCTACAGGAGAGGACCTGACTTCTTGAAAGTCAGGGGTGGTTTCGTTTTCCTTGTTTTCTTTGTTTTTTCTATGATTTCCATCTTGTAACCATCTATCTCCTTGCATCGAGGGGAGCCATGGTTGTAGTTTTCTTATTGATATAATACAGCAGGGGTTGAGTCCCATCAACATATAATGGCATAGTACCTGAGTGCTTAGCTATCCATTTCCATAAAAAAATATGAACAGTTGACACTAATAATGATAGTTCCTATGATTGCAGTAATGATAATGCCTCTCTTCTTTCTTGTATTCATGTCTCTCTCCTTTTCTATATTAAGAGAGAAAATGAAGAAGGTTAACAAAAAATTCAATCCAAACCGAGAGATAGGATTATGTTAAAGAACTAAATTCTAAGAACACAGATTAAGATACCAAGATTTGAATATGCTGCTCGAATATATAGGTCAATTCCTCCATTTGACAACTCTTGTATGTCAATCAGATTTCCTCTCCTAGACATACAGCCAATGTCATAATCCTATGAATATGCTATACAAGTGTAATTTTCCAAGCACTGGCTTCTGCATTTGTCTTCTGAAGCAGATGACCATTCTGCCAGTTCTGGTGGTTTAACCTTTTGCAGATGGAAAAACCCATCTTCTTTTCCATCTGCACTCCCATTTTTCACTCTCTCACACTGCAAAGCTGTTCTCCTAACCCATCCATTAATCCAGTTTTGTCTATTCCGTTCCTCTCTATTGCTTGGTGCAAACCCTCTTGCACAGTTGCATAAAGGTGAACTCTCTGAATTGTAACTTCCAAATGCTCCACATATTCCATAGACTTCACAGTCTGAATTTTGAACAAAGTAGGTTAATTGCCATTGCTTCTTGGCATCATCCCATTGTTTTCGCAATAGCTTGCCTTCCGAATTCAAGACAGCAAATTCTTTAAAGTCAAACCCATCTGGTAAAATGAAAGTATAATAAACAGTTCCATCCTTTTCAGATATTAGATTGACACCAATATTATATAGAATTCATTATAGGCTCACCTGTAAAGACTCTGCCATTCCATAGACCACTGTGCCAGTGTGGACGAGTTGCATTCCATATGAACAATTCAGGAAGACCTAGTTAATCAATACTCATATATAAATTCCCAAGGGACGGATCAGAAGCACTTTTCCATTATGTAAACTTCAGTTTCTCACCTGTTCTTTTTGTTGCTACTAAATTTCATGTTGGGCAAACCCGAAACTTTGCCATATGTTGTTTACCATAGAGTTATCAAGCAGGACAAGGTTTCCAGAATCTAAAAGCTTACAAGTAGTATTAGATGCAATATTTACACATTTGATGACCAAATGATCTGCTTGTCCATTTAATACCATGAGATTGCCATCCTCGGATATTGTAACAATACTTGAAGAATCCCTTAGTGGTCAACTTCTGTTAGCTACCCATACATTACTGGATTCGGGCACATACCATATTCGTACATAACGATCTGTATAATTTTTGGGGCTGAAGAACCCCAGTGTGAACAAACTCCCGTTGGAGCTTATAATTTCTAGGTGCTCCTTGATGAAGTGAGATGATGTGATGGTGTTTGTGGCTGTGCCTAATTCAAAACAGGAGCTGCAAAATATGATCACAGCAGAGGACAAGCTTGTATGGCTGCAGAAGAATCCCATTGCTGTGGTGTAACATTACATTCTGGATGCCAATGCCATGAATGAAGGTTGACATCTATTGAGAGTTTTCTTTTATGAGTTACAACTCTCCTGAGTTTATAGACTTCTGTCTTCCATACACGGTTGCCAATTTCGGTCACTAGTTTTTATTGAGACTTGATTTGTATTAGTAGTGAATGGTCATATTCATGATAAGAAATCAGAAGTGGCTTCTATTAACTTGCCTTCTGAATTCAAGAAAAAGTTTGTTGTGAGTCAGATCCATTGTCTTTCCAATGACATGCTATCTGAATTCCCGACGAAGTTTGTTGTGAGTCAGATCCATTTGCTAGAGTAGAAGTGAAATAAACAGTTCCATCGTCTTCAGATTCAAGGTTGGGATCATTAGTTATTGCCGTAAAGACGGACCATTCCATGGACCACTACGCCAGTATGGGCGAGTTTCATTCCAGACGAAGACTTCAAGAATATTTAGTCTTTCAAAATTATATTTGCTAGTCATGACAAACGGAAATTAACGTCTGCACTGAAACATCAATCAAAGTTACAAGTGTGTTGATTTTCCTGCAGAAAAATTATACTTAATCTTTGAATTACCTGCAACTTTGAACTTCTAAATTTAAAGAGTAAGTATATTAATTTTCACGTTTTAAAGAGATAGAATTTTTCTTTTTATTTTATACCTAACACTATTACTTTATATATTACCTCAAACTTCTCCGTACCTGATAAATTTTCAGTTGTCTCCAATAATAACTTATTTAGTCCTAGACAACATGAGGAAATCTAAAGTAATCTATGAAGTAACAATATTAGAAATGAAATAAGTATAAAGACAATTTTTGAAATGTGAAAACTTAAAAAATTTATTATCTAATTTTAAAAGTTTATAAGTAACTCAGAATATCTATCTATCTTTCTTTCTTTCTTTGACAACTGTATCTCACATCTCTAGTGTTAAAATACAAAGCCCAATTTTAAGTAGGAACTTCGAGGCTTAGCCCATTGCCCTAAGTCTCCAATGCTGAAGTAGGACAGTTAATATGGTCCAGTTTATTGGACACAAAGGCAAGGTGCATTTAATCTCTGTTCAACTCTGCACTTTAGGCCGAAGAGATGCGAGCGGAGTCAAGGTCTTATCATTTTACTATGCATGGCTCAAATATTTATTGATGTGATTATTATGCATGTGACTGCAAAGAATCCTATCGCTGAGATGTAATCCTCTTGTCATCAGAACGTCGGGTTTTTTAGATTTTTCGTGAATGATGACTAATTTTAATCCTTGATCGAGACTATTTGTTTCATGGGTCACAATTCTCCCAGCAGTCAATTCGATTATCAGTGGTATTACAATTCTCTGGTAAAGGGGCACAATTTTCCAGTAAAAATCAATTGACTCCTGGATTCTCGCGCATGACCGCCTTTTATTTTTTTTAATCACTAGTTTTTTTTATTTAATTTTTTTTAGGTAGCTGAATTTTTTATAGAAAGTCCAAGAAAAACAGTGTATATTTTAAATTCATACCTAATTTCTTGAGCAGTGGATGAACTCTTTCGTTGCAAGCAAGTGTGGAACGATTGCTAGAGTCAAAAGTTACGACCAATCGTGTTGTAAGTCACATATGAAGAAAACATGGCTATATATATATATATATATATATATATATATATATTTTGGTATCATTTTTTTTAATCACGCATAATTTATATGGTTAAATTATTTTTTTTATAGTTTCACTTAGTTTTTTTAAATTTAATTCTTGTGTTTTAAAAATTTGTAATTGGAATGTTTATAGTTATAAAAATTTTAATTTAAACCTTATTATTAAACTTTGATTAAATAATGATAATGTGGTCAACTATATGTCTTGTTGACTCTTCCAATACATATAATTCATGCCAACTCACTCCAAGTCATTTAACAAAAGGCGCATCATATGACATTCATTACTTAATTTCACTCAATCATCTACTTTTTAACTTTTTTGTTGGTATAAATGTCTCCGTGTTTTTTTTGGTCACTAGTAAAGACACAAAATCTTGATTATATGGAGTTGGAAAATGGGGCAGAATAAGAATCAAAGTCATGTTCATAAGAACCTTAGCACGAATTTTTAGAAAAATGTCCCTTAAACTAAAACTCTTAGATTAAATAATGCATATTTAGAGTATTAAGCTAATATATAATTGGTAATTTTAACAAAATTTAGTAGCATATCAATTGAGTTTTAGTAACAGAGACTAAATCAAACATTTTTGAAATTATAATCATCCAATTATAAATTTTTAAAGTATATGGATTAAATTAAAAATTGAGTGACACTATAGAGATTAAAAGAATTATTTAACAATTTTTATTTTTTAAATTCATATTTTTTTATTACTTATTACTAATTTTTTGGTTGGAAAAAAATTGAGACTTTGACAAACCATCTATGTAGAAAAAACATAATTGAAGAAATTCAAACAATCGAGGCAGGCACAATCAACATTTTGTATTTGTTTTGCGGAAAGAGAATTTTTTATTGAATTTTTTTCAAAAGTCTACATTTTTCTTTTATTTAAAAATGCTTTTTATTTTTTATCTGTGTATTAAACCTATGTTTAGAACAAACTTTTACCCTTCTTTCAACCCAAAAAAAAAAAAAAATTAAATACATATTTCATAAAAAAATTCATACAAAACGTTTTCAATAAAATAAATAACTAAAAAATAATCATAAAATTAATTTTTAGAAGTTTTTCTTTGGAAGTTTTTTCAAGATAAATACTCTTTTCTAAAGAGGCAAACGGAGTCTTTATAAGAAAAGAAAAATAAATTAATCAGAGATGGATTAAATGAGGGATAGAACTTCAATTTATCACCGAGCCCAAATTGATCGTGTTAATGCATGGAACTCAGTAACCATTTGATATTGCAAATCCCTTACGGCAGAGGGGAAAAGACCAGCATCTTGGTCGACCCTATTGGGTCAAGCTTCCTCATCGCGTCTTCCTTTTCATTTCAATTTTTTTTTCTTGGGTCGTTTGTTTGCATTTGCTAGCTTGCTAGGAAAATGTAGCCTAACAAGTACAACATAAGAGGAAGAGGTCAGCTTGTAATTTATTTCCAAGAACTTCTAGTCTCTAAACGAAATTACTTAGCTGACTTTTCCCGGTGTGTACTAAGAATTTTTTTAACGGGAGAGTTGACGATTAAATGAGACTACTAATTACTTGAAATGGAGATTCAAACCCTTGCACGTGATGATGCAAAGCTTAATCCAAGTCTTTTCAATCAGTTAAATCAACCCGAATGTGTATTCTATACATATAAAATATGACTTTTTTTATTTAAAAGTGTTGTGCGTCATGGATGGTAACCCCACATGACCATCCGGCATCTTGCTTAGTCACTCTATATAGAGCTTCCTTGCAACTTCCAGGAAAGAGTAACTCTGTTAGACCGAAAAAGGACAGCCACGAATTTAAGCAAAGAGAAGATAATGCCTAGCAACAACACTCTCCTCTTGGCCCTTTCCGCAGAAAAATCCCTCTTATTTGTACCTGAATTGGATCAGCTTCTCGTCATTCCCTTCCACTTCTCCTTCCTCCATCACTGCTTCATTTTCTTCTATATATATAGACATATCCACCAAGACAACCTTCCCAATAAAAAAAAAGTGTTGCTCATTTTTCCATTATATATAAAACTCAAAATTCAATTCTTTTTGTTCAGGTATTGTCTAAATAGCATTGAGAGGTCCAAAGTAATTAAGCAACAAAATGGCATCAAAGAATTTGGTTGTTTTCGAGGATTACTTTCCGATGATGGTGGAGAAATTAGGCACAGATGGGTTCATGAAGGAGTTGACAAAAGGGTTTCAGTTGTTAATGGACAGAGAGAAGAAGGCGATCACGTTTGAGAGCTTGAAGAAGAACTCTGCATTGCTTGGCTTGCAAGGGATGGGCGATGATGAGATAATATGCATGCTGAGAGAAGGTGATTTGGATGGGGATGGAGCTCTGGATGAGATGGAGTTTTGCACCCTTATGTTTAGGTTGAGCCCTGCTTTGATGAATAATTCCAAGCAACTTTTGGAGGAAGCCATTTTTAGTGAATTTTAGGGGTAGTATAACCAGAGTCTCCTTTTTTTTTTTTTTTCTCCTTCTCTTAGCTATGAAGGACCAACAATCTAAAAAATGAAAGTGTTACTATTCTATATGTACAACATTTAATCTTGGATATTAAATGATATTTTAAATTATACTTAGCTATTTTAAATTTTTTTCATGTCATAGTCTTAATCATCTTTGTTGAATCCGTGTGCAAGTGTCTATGTATTTTGGTCTATTAGTTCCCTGTGAATTTTGGCATTGTAATTTTATTTGCATTGAGTTTATTGAATCCTTCTTCAACATGTAGTTTGTTCATTTCTTTCCATCTTTTCTTGTTGTTTCCCAAGTCACCTGAGAAATTTCCAATCAACTATAAAAAATTTTCAATTTCCTGTAAAAGGGATTCAAGTGTATAAAAATCGTGTCAGAGCACGTTTCTAGAAAAAAAAGTAGCTTAAACCCAAAAGCAAATAAGCAGAAATGACACCATTTAACGAAAAAAGAATTTTAAGAATGCTAATTTTACATTTGTATTTAGACTTTAAAACCTGATTTTGATTTTTCATCCTAACTTGGAAAAAAATTAAAATAAAACTAAAGATAGGAGGATGCTATATGTGGCTAAAGGAAGTAAAAATGGCAAAAGCCTATTTGAACTTTTCATTCCTTGCATATAGTCCATAAACTTTTAAAATTGACAATTAGGTCCCTAAACTTTTTCACTCCAATAAATGTCTTTTTGTCAAATTTCCTTCTAACAATGTTAACTCATTTGCCACTTTATATTTCCCATACGCTACCTGGGAGCATTGAAAATTATAGTTTAGAAATATCCAATTATGACATGTGGAGAGTCTATGGTGGCAATTAAATGAATTAGTGCTGTTAGGAGAAAATTAGACAAAAAGAACCTATTAAAAGTTTAGGGGCCTACTTGCCAACTTTAAAAGTTTAGGGACCTATTTGTTGGATTATTTTAAATTTTGAAATTTAAAATATAAAACTGGTCCTCATTTTTTCATTTAATTACAAGCCATTATTGGCAATTATCTGTGTAGAGGGTGGTTATCGAGCCAGTTTCTAGTTTTGACAAATTATTGATTCTTTGATGGTGAGAAACAGAGAGTTTTGTTTGAGAGAGTTCTTGACAAAAGCTTTCTTTCCTATCCTTTTAGTGTCATCGCATATATCGTTTGATTGTCAGAAAACCATGTCTGAGCATTCAATTCTGTGACTAGTGATTTCTGGACTTGGTACTTACTTCCAATTTTTCTTCTACAAATTTACTATGGCTGAATATGTGTGCGTGTGTGTGTATATATATGATGTTTAAGATTTCCGCTGCTTTACTTTGAGATATAGATTTACAGACATTTGATTTGATGTACTCACATGAATTGAGAATGTCATGATAATGTTGTTTGTAAAATTTATTGAATTAGATTTTTTGTTCATATGTTTTGGGGAGAAGTTTAGTCTCTGATTTGTGCCTTATACTATTTATAAGTGATTTAAAGTTCAAGTAAAATTTTTTTGCATTCTTCCCTTAAAGTAAATTGTGAATTTTATTTCTTTTACATATATTAACACATGAAATTCATTTTGTCCAATAAAATTTACTCTACTTGCACTTTTAATTTATAAATTTCAAAATTATTCAAAACAGGTTAAACATAAAATTAGATGCTAAGTCATAATTGAGGGTTAAATATTGAAGAGCAACCCAAAACAAAAAATAATTCCTAAACTCATAGGCTAAGAACTAAATTCAAACCCCATTAGTCATTATTAGTCTAGGAGGACCTAAGAAAAGTGGGTTAAATGGGGTCTTTTAAAATTAAAAAAAATATCTTTTGAAATTCTCTTTATGAATCATGAAACACATGCAAGTAGCTATTTTCTAGTGGAAAACTTGTCTTGAAAATGCAAGTTTTAGAAAATAATTTTTCACTCATGTAATCAAATAAGCTAAAAGCCTTAATAATAAAACAATTTTTTTAGGTTCCTATTTTACAAATTAAAAACTCATCAAATTGGGAAGTGAAATTTTAAAGATAAGAAAGATCAATATAGTAGGATTTATAAAGGTTTAGACCAATATTGTCCCATGTTGTCAATCTTCTAAAGCATACAATAATGAATTTTTTTTTTTTTATAATTATGAATAGTAATAGCAAATTATAATTAGACCACCCTTCTCATAACACTCAACTTCCTTGCTTTTACCACCTACACACAAACAAGGCTCAGCTTCTTAGCCTTTACAACCTCATAACCAATAGGCAACCCTCACTCAAGGTTCATCTTTTTAGCCTTTATAGCTTAGATATGTAGGCAACCTAGACAACGAGGGCTCAACAACAATGCTTTTAAAGCCTTACAACTAGCCTAGGATTTCACAAGGTTCCTAAAAGCTCAACTTACAATATTTTAGAAATTGGTACAAGAAGTAGGCTCATACAAAGGATAGGAACTATTTAACTTATCGATAAGTCACAAACAATGATAAACTCTTTTAAGATCTATTGTGGTCAGTTTTAACTCTTCAAGTATGAAATAGATGCTTTATATCACTATTTTGCAAAAGCTAGTTGTTGCTTCCTCATTGAATGACTTGATGTGCTTTAGTGGTTAAGAATCTTTGCATTAAGTACAAGGAGGATTTTATTGCATTCTAGCTTCTTTTCTTCATCGATTTCATCCAAGATCACGCATTCAAGAAGGTTAACAAAGAGATTTGTGTCCAGATAAGGTTTCCTTCATTGAATGAGGAGAAACATATGCTGAATAATTCTCTTTCCTGAAATATTTGAGATGCAACAAAATAGGAGGGAAAAATGCAGAATCTTGTATTATTGCAAGTCTTCTTTTAAAAGCACTTGATTTATATGCCAAAAACCATCCTTCTGTAAAAGACCATGAAAGATGTTAATATTGGAAAAGCCTACCCCTTATCAATGTTTTCATTCATATAGCAGGTTCACACATGGAAATGGAGAGATTAGTGAGTAGACAAAATTTCCTTCATTAAATGGATAAATACATTTGTTGATGTCTTCTCCTTCTTAAATGTCCAAAATGCTATAATGACAAAAGGTTTCCTTTAGGTGGTGTGCAAAATGAGAGGTAAAAATTTTAAATACTCCATTATTTTAGATCTTGCATTTTGTAGACACTTGATTTATGTGCATTGATGGAAAACAATTGTTAGGGAATTTACTCAAGAATCCTCAGCCAATTTGTGCCATTAAAACTAACTGTTTCTTATTACCAACTTGTTGGAATTTATCTACTACTCACAAATTTTTTAGGCACTTCACAAGGCTTGAAACATGATCTCAACCATCTATATCAAAGAGCAATGAGTGAGGAACCTCCAGTTAAAATTTTAGCTGAATCAGAGAAGAAATCACAATCCAATTGTTCACTTGATAAAAACTAGTTAGAGTAGTGTAACACCTCGAAATTAATTAAGGTGTTAATAATATATTTGGACTAATTAAGAATAATTATCATGAAATAATTGGGCAAGCTTTATGAATGAAAATTGATAGAGAAATAAGTTCGTAATATAGGTTTAAGATTTCATTTAGGTTAAAGCCTAATTGGGGCCCAAAATTTAATTTGAATAAGTCATGGATAAGGATTTATAAAGGCCCAATAATTTTTAAGTGTAAGCCTAACTCTTTATCATGAGGCTTGGGCCAAGAGAAATTGCCTAGCAATGGCCTAATTTGATTTAGTAGAATGGGGGCTCAAGACCCAATTTATGTGAGTTGGCCCAACACATATTATGCAGACCTAAATTAGATTGGCTCTTGAAATTTGGCCAAACCCAACTACAACTCTGAAGCCCAACTCATGAGATTCAGCCCAACTTATGAGATAAGGCCCAACAAGCATAAAAATATAAACCTACAAGGAATTGGGCCATTAGGTCAGCATACTTCACTTAAACTTAAAATGTTTTGTAGCCCACCTCACCAAACAAAGGCCCAACAAGCACACATCTGAACCTAAGTGGATTTTAGGCTTTAGGGTTAACCCAAACCCATTTAAAACCTTAACTTACTCAGCCCCTTACCCTCTATTCTACAGACCAACTCAATCTTAGGCAAAGGAGAACTCCATTTTCGCATAGGAAGAGAGGAGGCTAGGGTTTTCTGCATTCCTCCACCATTTCTCACTTCTAGAGGATAATTTAGCCAAGGTGAGTTATATATAACTTGACCCTCTCATCCTCCTCTTCATTTTGGTCCAATTAATTTATGGTTTTGAGCATTTTCATCTTCTTCTCAAATTTGAAACTTGGTGTTGGGTGATTCCTTGCAAGATTTTTAGAGTTGGAGGTTAGAGGGATGATTAGGTAAGCATTTCCCTTCCATTTTGTGTATTACTTTGCTGGAAAATGCCCCTAAGAATGGATTATCATAATGGATTCTGTTATTGTGTGAGATTACAAGGAGATAATGGTGGAAAATTGAATTTTCTGGGCTTGATGATTGAAATGCGAATTTTGGTGCTTTCATGGTGGATTTTCGAAGGTAAAGCTATGGGTGTTGTTAAGTGAGTATCTCCTTCCCATTTTGATGCATTTTCTGTTAGTTTGAGACCCCTATAGGTTACCTATGATATGGGCTTTGGCTTCATGTGAAATTACCCAGAAATTGGAGTGAACTATGGCAGTTTCTAGTGTAGGGAAGTTGGAGCCCGAATTAAATCCCTTGATAATTAGGTGAGTAACCTCTAGGCTGTCATTAGCAGTTCAACTCTTTGGATATCTGATTTGTTGATTTGAAATGATGATAATTATGCTTGTTATAGGCTTGATATGCATTTGGATTATTATGGTAGCTAGGAGAAGAGTAATTGGCTTCAATGAGGTAACTGGGGTTACTTTCCTAATTCCATGTATATGCTTATTAATCTACTATTTGTTACATATGCTTGATTTTGAAATACTAAATGACTGGTTGACTACTTGATTATTATTGTAATTAGACCTTGTGAGTCCATGGTAGAGCTGTGGTGCAGCTGCCACCCGTGCATGTGCTTCTATCGAGCACTGGGTTGTGATCAGACCCCGATGCACTGAGCCCTGGTTATGCTCATTATAGAGTAGGTGCCGTGGACGGACCTTTCCCTGTGTTATTGGCCATTAACATGTTATGTATGACTGCTGGTATGGGACAGTAGTTATTGGTAGTTCAACTAGTTCATTTGCTAATTGAATTGATGATTCTGATATTAATGACATGAAATTGCATTGGATCTATTAACTTGTACATGTATATGGAAACTGCCCTTTTGTTACTGAGATTGTATATCTCACCCCATTGTAGGCTAATATTTTCAGGGATCAGACCTCTTAGTGGCAAGGAAAAAATTAATGGAAGATCATTAAATGGTTTGGTAGCACATAGGTTTGGGAGCTTTGACAAAATGTATTGTAACTAAATTGCTAGTTTTGTATCATTGCTGCATTGCATCACGAGTTGCCAAGTATAGGGATTGTATATGTAATTTGATTATCATAGAATTGAACATTATGATTGTAATTAGCTAATAATGGATAAGTGATTTGATTTTATATGAACATTAAGCATTGACCCCATGCACCTTGTAACCATAATACATTTGCTGTCATTAATCTATGAACTCAGTAGTTTATAGTAGCTAGAGGGTTAAGGATCCACATTGAATTTTGAATGGGTAATGATAGATATGTTAGGTAGATTAGGTAAAAGAAAGATACTAAATCTTCACAAACTAAGTTAAAGTGGCCTATAGTGTTGCTAGAGGGGGAATTGGAGAGCATGAGATGAAATTTTGGGAGTTGTAGGAATAGAAGAGAATTGGCCGCGGCCAAGATTTAATTGGCCTCGGCCAAATGGTAACAGAGAAGAATTGGCCGCGGTCAACATTTAATTAGCCTCGGCCAAATGTGGCGAACCTGCCAGGGAAGAAAATAGAGAGAAATTAGTCGCGGCAAATAGTGATATTAGCTGCAGCTAAGTCTGGGAAGCAAGTTTGGGAGTGTTCTAGAGGGTATTTGGCCACGGCGAAAAGGGTATTTGGCCGCGGCAAAATGCATGAAATTTATGGAGGTGTAAGGACTTGAATCCGAGAGTAATTGGCTGCAGCGGAAGGGTATTTAACTGCGGCGAAGGTGCTCAATTTCTTATATTCATCTAGAAACTTTAATTTCTTTTATGGTAATACTAAGGAATGATTTAGAAACACTTGTAAGAGGTTTTTATGAGTTGGAATTAATGGATGGGAGAATCAAAGGCTCCTTATTAATAATTAAATTCACTTGCACTTTTGAATAATTGTGGTTGCCTAATTAATGACCCTAATAACATTAAGGTTCAAATTTCTTAACATTTTTTGAATGTAATTAGTTGTAATGACTTTCAACCCCGTTATGAATTGAAATTATATGGTTAGTAATCACGTACTTAACCTTAATTATGATTATTAGAAGTTAGGGTCGTTACAAGTAGAAATTGCTTACTTAGTGCTTCCTAATGTCTTCTTTCTTTTAGAGAGACTTGATCAAGCTAATTTCCATTGTGCAACAAAAATAATTTTCTTGTGATAGATCTTGGAAGTTGTGAATAGTGGAAGACTTTCCTTACATGGGCAATGTGCATATAGAGGCGATAAAGGAGACATAAAAGCTTTGTTTCTTTCCTTTAAAAGATATAGGAATATTTTTCTTTCCTTTCAAAGATGCTAATTTCAAAATGCAACATATATTAAGAGTGTGTGGGCTCAAAGTCCTTCAATAGATATTTGCTATTTGGATTCCCTCTAATTTTATGCCTTGTTACGTGGGAGAAAGTGACACCATGGGTAAAGCCTAATGAGACCCACTTATATGGCCTTGCACCCATCGTGTCATTCTCTTTCATTAAAACAAGAGGGGATCTAGGTTCAAATATTTGGCTTTGATTTACAAAATATATTTTTGGCCTAAAACAAATTATACAAATATTAAATGAATGTCATAATTCAAACTATCAAAGCCTTTGATTCAGTAATCATGATGCTCGATTCCTTCACATCCTCCATTCAAAACTAAAAACACATTAGATACACTACCCAAAAGAAAAATGCATTTCTTAGTTATTATTTTTATGTTTCCTGGCGTTTTCTCACTACCACTAAATGAATTGGTAGTGGTTTGAAAAATGTGGTTGTTACACTGTCAAGAGTATTTCCTAGTGGCTTTTTTTATTACAATAGTTGCTAATTGTAACAATGATAGTTATGATTAATTACCAATAGTTTTGTCACTATTAGAAACGGGGTCAAAAGGTAGTTATTTAGTTGTTTTGTTGGTAGTTTTTCTTAGATCTATTGACAATTTTTGATTGACGAAATGTGGCACCAAAAATTGGTTTTATATATTTATTATAGGTTATGAGATGATTTTATCAGCATGCTTTTAACGACCAAAAATAGGTAAAAAAGATGGTTGCTATGGACAATTTCAGTAGTTATGAAACTATTAGTAATTTTTTTTTTTGTTTTACAGTGGTTTGTTAATCTCACTTATGACATTTTAAAAAAACTATGTGTACACATAGGTAATATCCTAAAATTAATTAAGTGAAAATTATGGAGAATTAAGAATTTAATTAAGGAAAATGGGGAAATATTATGAGAATTTAAGAAAAATGATAAAAATAGGAATTTTCAAAGAGTATGATTATTTTGGGGAATTTTGGGTAAATAATAATTATTTAGCAATTTTTGGCAAAAGAATAAATTTAATTGTAGATTTGAATTTAATTAGGAAAAAATTAATTAGTGGAGGTGAAAATTTAATTAGAACTCCATAATTAATTTGATTATGCTAAGAATAATTTTGGGAGCCTAATTTAAATTTTAATAATGACCTAGCTCAATTAGACTTATCTGACCATGGCCTAACAATAAGATTTTAACCCAATTGGAAAAAAGCCCCTAGGTCAGCCATATTTATACTAAATCCTAATATTAGTGCTGCCTCTCCACTTATTCAACATAACACACTTTAGGCAACTAAGAGAGAGGAGAAAAACACATAAAAGGAGGGACGGCTTTAGCTTCCTGGCTTTGATATGCACATCGAGAGGAAGATTTAGCCAGGATACGTGATGTAAAATTTGATCATCTCACCTCTCTCTTTATTTTAGTTCAATTGGTTTTATATTTGGTGGAGTTTCACCTAAACTCTAGGTTTGAAATTTATGTTCTTGATGTGTTCTTACATGATTTTCGAATCTTGGAGTTAGTGGAGCTATTGGGTAAGTCTTTCCCTTCATTTTATAGTGTAGACATGCTTAAATTTCATCCTATAAGTTGATTTTGATATATGGCTATCTCCATGTGCAAAAATGCAAGGATTTGGTGTAAGCCATTATCGTTTCTGAGTTTTAGAGCTTTAATTAGTACATTTAACCTATTGGAGGCTTGTGTAAGGCTTGTGTAAGTGTTTTTTTTAAGTGATTCTTGATGATTAGAATGAATGGGTATATGACTCTTGTAATGGATGATGATTGAAAATTATATTTTGGTTAGTTTACGACACTTGGAGTGTTTTGGCACTTGTTGATAGCTTTAAGGAATTGGTAATTAAGTGAGGTAACTGAGGGTTTTAATTTCATATATATGCTAATGTTAATCCTATATTTGTTCCACATATATATTTTCCATGATAAATGATTGGTTTGGCTACTTACTCTTTTGGATAGTGATTGTGCCCTTAGGTAGAGCTATGATCATGCTTCCACTTGTATATTGTACTATGATCATGCACCGCTTTATAATCATACTTATTAGAATGCATTGAGCTATGCAGGTGCTCAATAGGGAGTTGGTGCTATGTTTAACACCATAATTTAAGAACTCATTTCACATGAATGTTAAGCTTCCTCCCATTATCACATAAGAAGAGGAAGGAAAATTTAATAAAAATAATTAATTTATTTGCGTTGCATAGTGGATGAATTCTTCATTTAGTGTCCTGTGGACCATATGAACTCACTCAAGTCATTCTCCTATTTAATTATACAAATACAACTTAAAACCATCTCAAAAAGTGGCCTAAAACTCGAGCATGGGAAGTCGATACATAAAAACAATAGGTGCAACCTTGGCCAGAAATTCTAGGTTACTATCATAAACTTTGAAAAATTATAAATAATTATAAAAAAATTTAAATCATGCATAATTTACTATTATGGAAAGATACAAATGTCTACTTTATGATAAAAATATATCCAAACCATAATAGGGGCCACTAGCCACCAGAAATTGATGGACCAATACCAGGGGTCGACTATTATTACTAGTACTATCCTCCAACTTCAAAAATTCATATCCCCTTTCTTAGAGGTCCAATTGGGGTGATCTTAGTGGTTATGGAAATTTTATCACATCTAGTGTATGTTTGTAAAATTTTATGAGCATTGGACATCATTTGGTCCTCGAATGACATAGCCCAAGCAACTAACCAAATGAACAGTAACTATGTTAGTTCAATAGAAAAATGCTAACTTTGAAAAATTATAATTAATTCTAAAAAACTAAAAATAATCTAATCTTTGACTTCCCAAAAAGATATAGATAAGATTTATATGTATGCCAAATTTTATGAGCAAATTCGTTCATTTGGTTAGATTTTGATATTGGGTTATGAAGTAGCTCATTTTGTATCATATAAGAGGTCCAAATGGTCCATTTTGAGTTCTAAGGCAACCATGACCACTTGAGTACGTGAGAATGCATCAAAATGACCTTCTAAACTTGTCTTAAGAGTACATAAACCTAAAATTTAAGAACTCACTCTCTCACTCTATGCCATACACAAGATTACACATGCTTTATATTGCCATCCAAGGTTCAAAAACTACATTATCATTCATTTGGCATCAAACTTCATAATACATCAAATATATGAGTAATTACATATGTTTAAATGATTATACAATTACTCTATCATAAGATTACATCATATGCCATTCATATGGCTACAAAAGAAACAAAACTAGGCACTTTGTTGTCAACCTCTTATCTTCCCACTTGGTGGCTTCCATTACCTTACTCACTTAGTCCACCTAGTATGTTAAGACATTGGAGAGAAGAGAATGAGATTCAAAGAGTTCCAATAGCTCATCTCCCTTTCCATCACACATAAAGAATGTAATACAAGTCTTAAAAATGCATGCATGGGTATAATGGAAAGTGTGATCATTCAAGAAGCATTCTTGGTATTTGAACAAGTCATACATAGCATACATAGATTTGCCAAGTGAGTGGATTAGCATCACCTATTCTTTTCAAGGTTATTGGACTTGCCTCAATTCTTTCTTAAAGGCCTTGAACTAAGCCTTACTCTTGGGAGACTCTAGACTTTGTCTCAACCATTTTTAAGGGTTCTTGGCTCATCCTCACCATGGCTAGAGGGTTTTTGGCTTTTTCACACTCAAGTAACCCAAAGAAAGCATATAAAACATCATTTGAAAACATAATATCACATCATGGTACCATAATACATATACATATACTAGAACACTTTTCATGGTTTAAAGCACACGTACACACATTTAAAGATAAAATAAGCACACATTCATGCATGAGAGAAAATGGAGAGAGCTACTTTTGCCACACAAGCATACTTTTTCTCTTAGAATTATACTCCCTTCCTTAGCCACACACTCACAATGATGTGAGGCTTGTTTCTCTTGGCCTAAATACATAAAATAGGAACCAATCATGCTCTTGGAACCATTCACAAGGTTATCTATCTACTTGGAACTTTAGCTTTATCTTAAGGTTCATTTATGGTTCCTAAATGCATCTAATGAAGCAACATCCATCAATTGAGTTTTATGCTCCATTCTTTCTTTTCATTTATGATTTTTGACTCCTTTTAAGCCTCTTAGAGTCATCATACATTAAAATAAAGAGCCTAACTATATGTTGCTTCTTTAGGTTATATTATGGAACCTATGATGCTATCTTACTTTCTATGGTTTCTAAACTTTTTTCAAGGCTTCCTCTCATCCTCTTCCATCATATATGACTCAAAAATAAGCTTGAAATGAATTAAAACTTCCCCTAGATGTCCCAACTACACTAGGCCATGACTATGCACCATAAGGATACTAATGGAGTTTGCTTTGTTTTCTTGATGGAAGATGCATGTGAGGAGCCTTCTAGGGATCTTATGTACTCATCCAAACACTCATTTAGGCCTAGGAATTATTGTATCAAGTTGGATTTTACAAGGAACACTTGAAACCCAAACTTTGTTATCTTGATTTCCCATGGTTGTTTGTTAATTCTCTTTGCATATTCTTATTCTTCACACTTAATTTCCTAAGATTCACCCTTGGTTCTACCTAAAATCCATGTCTTCTTGAAACTCTCTAGGTGGGATGAACTAAGGAGAAGAAGGGAACAAGAGTTGGCTACCATAGAATAAAGATTTACCTTGTTCTCTTGGCTTTTCTTGCTTATTTCTCACTTTACTTGGCCTCTTCTCCTCAAATCTGAATTTTTCACCTCTATTCTACCCCTAAAATAGATCCAAGAACTTCAATAAAATCATGGGAAAGAAGGGAAGATAGAGGAGAAAGAGTTTGTTAAGGAGAAAGCATGAAAAATCAAGAAAATCTATACCTTTTCCTTATTTTTCTCCATCCTTTCTTCTCCTCTTGGTGCACCTCAAACCCTAGTTCTCTCCTCTAGTTTAAGGCAAAAACAAATGTGGCTAAATGAATGAGGTAGAGTGTGACATATATATAGGTAGGTTAGGAAGAACTTTTCAAAAATTTCAATTTCATCCCTTCATCTTGGTATTACTCTATTTTGAGAATCTTCTTTTCTATTATGAAATTTAGGTCCTCAATTTATTAAAATACCTTTAAAATCGCTCAAATCAGAGCTAAAACCTTATCGAACGAATCTGTCAAAGTTCGAGTCAACCAACATTAGAAAACGTCCAGTAGAGGAGTTTTATCTATCACAAGGCTTTCCATGGTTTTCAGGGTTTCTGAAAACTTTGGAGAACTTAAAAATTTCATTTAAAAAGCTCTACTATATGAATTTTAAAATTTGCTCAAAATTACGAAAATACCATTATATTTCGTTAACCTTTCGTTCAAATTAGTTTCTTTATTTTAGGTCTGTTTTTCTTTCTCTCTGCGTCTGGGATTCTCATTTTAAAGAGTCTAAAATGCTACTTAAATTTTTTTGGGACCTTAACTAATTCATTTTGGGGGACTTACTTTGAAAACATATCCATTTTTGTCGTTTGATGAAAACCAGACATTGCACTATGATCATGCCTTTTTTCATCTATTTTTGGCCATTAACATTTTGTATAACATTGCTAGTATAGGATAGTAGTCACTGGTAGTCAAACTTATTCATTTTGTTAATTTACATGATATGCTTATGATATTTATCTGTATAAAAAACATTTATATTGATTAAATTATACATATAAATAGAATTTTTCTTGGTCACTGAGATTCATATCTCACCCTATTATGGGCTAACATTTTCATGTGAAAGTTTTTCTACTAAAGGTAAGGGGAAGCTAGTGGATGACAACCCCTAGTTTGAGGCCTTATGTGAGATTTCACACTTGGACATTTTTGGTTTTATATAGATACTAAAATTTGAAGCTTAACATTATATAACATCATGATACATTCATACATTATTAACTGTATGCATTTTGATATTTTGTAACTTGGGATGAGCCCCATAAAACTATGCTTTAAATTATGTTTACTTGTAACTGAGTAATTATGGTCTAACATGCATGTATGAAGGATTGCCTTGCCAATTCATGAATATGGTCATGATACTACTCTTATTGCTAGCCTTGTTGCTGTCAACTGGTATTTTATTGTCATATATCTCTTATGTGTGATTTTAGAATGTGCCATAGTCATATTTTGAATTTGGGTTTGTTTTAAAGTTGGAAGGGTGTGAACATGTTTATTTGATCCATTAAAACTTGCTCAAAGTTGTTTGAGAACATTAAGTAGTGTAATGTGGATTTTAGATTGTCATTTGAAGTTGCAACTTGCCATTTGCTGTCATAGAGGAGCTTATGTATTGATATAATTAAAATTAAAATAGTGTGGTTAGTTTTAGAGTCTTGGGTTAGGTAAGACTATCAAACAATTACCATAAGAAGGGTAAATCTTTCCAGAGCTTTGCATTTTAGTTATAGAAAGGCCCTAGAATTGAACTTGAGGAGTTACTAGCATGTTAGTTTGGATATCTTAGTGTTTAGGTGATAGTAGGTAATTAAGTTGCAACCAAAATCCCTCAAGTCACGGCCAAATTTCGTTTAGCATGTGCCAGAGATGAGACATGCTTGACGTAAGGTCTCTTTGCCATGGCATAAATTGAGGGTTTCACTTAATAGTGAACCCGAGGGCAGTCTCACTGTGATGCAAGTGAGTCTAGTCACAGAGAGCTATGGCAAGAATCACTTGTGTATTTCTCTTAAGGCTAAAAGGAGTTTTGCCATAATGTGGGCAACCTGAGCCATAATAAGAATTGCATTTTATGAGATTTCAGACCGAAACCTAAGAGCCACAGCATGAGTTCTCCAAGCCATGGTAAGAGTGTGGAATTATGGTCTTAGGAGTCCCAAAGACTAATTTGGCCACAGCCTAACCAGTCCAAGCCACGACTTGAGTCTTGTAGTTCCTATATCTCCCTTAAAAGCTTGTTTTTCATTATGTTAATGATGAACAATGACTAATGGGTCGATATTTACAAATTTTTATACTTCTTAAAGGTATCATGAATGGGATAAATAGGTCTAATGAGAATGACAATTCCATATAAACATGAATCCTCTTTTCTATTTTGGTGATGAATACTAACAATTAAAGTGGTTTAAATTTCCTTGTATTTTCACATGTTGGTATCTGTTACATAAATTATACCTTAATTACCATTGATTAAGAACCAAATTGTGTTAGTTTAGCTAAATTGAGAACTAAAGGCATTACAGCTCCATCTGTTATTTCCATGGTAGTAAAAACTTAAAACTATGAAAATGGATTTTGTTTCCTTTAATTAGGTTATTGTTTTAAGCTCTTATGAATTGAAGATATGGCTTGAGCTTATCTTAACCTTATTAATTTTAGGTAAGTGCAAGGTTGAGTTATGGAGTAAATGGGAAAATTGATCTTATATAGTAAAAAAGAAACTAAAATCTTGCTATCCCTTTATGTTGTAAATCCAACTTAGAATTCTTAGGAAACCTAATCTACTATAAGCTTAATAAAGGAACTTGGTGGTTGCAAGAAGTCTCTAATTAGGCAATTGAGTGTCGTGCTTATATATTGCAACCACAACTTGCATTTATAATATTTCTAGGTAAGATTTAATATTTCTTATTATTTGGTAATGAAAAGTAAATAATAAACTAAAGTAAGACTTAATTAAGTTAAAAGTCAAATAAGTTGGTGCCATTGCTAGAAATTTCAATAGGTAGTAGGATGATTAAAAAAATTTTAAGCATTAAAATAGGACAAATACTAAAAAAAAATCATCTACTAAAATTCAATTAAGCTAAATAGGAATTCAATTAAGATAATCTAGTTAAGTGAAATGGTAAATTAAATAGTAGAAAATATAGGATTAGAATTAGAGATAGGATGGGTCTGATTGACTAAGTCAAATAGGAAAGCAAAAATATAAATTGATCTTTTAAAATTGAATGAATTGTTATGCTTGTAAATAGTTTGCTTGTTTTTGTGGAGTGTGTAATAGTGGTTTGGTGACAAAAGAATCAATAACCATTTAGTAAGTATTGTGAGTTGATTATAAAATATGATACATTTTTAATTTTTTTTTTCTATTTCTACTCTTTCTATTCCTTATTTGTGTTTTGCATGTCTTTTTGGATAGGCATCCTAGGTAGTCCCTCATATATATATATATATATATATATATATATATATATTATTACTATCTAAGCTTTTCAGATTATGGAATGTCCAATATAATTACCTACTTAATGGAATTCTAAACCTTTAAGAAATTTTGTCTGATATATTAGAATTTAAATAACTTTAATAAATTGTATGAAGTGTTAAAACAAAGTCAATGTGCTAATCACTTAAGTAATTTGAGTATATGGATAAGACATTGATGATTCTATAGCTTTGACATGAATATAATATCTAGCAGCTTACAAAAGGAATTTGGTTAACTTATTTTATTTTATTTCATTATATCCTATTGTAACCCCTTTCTATTTTATTTTGAAAACCCTTATACGGTAAGGGCTGTGTAGAACCCTAGTTCCTAACAATAGTTTTATTAGTCCTTGGTGTACCCTATATATTATCATGTGGTTTTATAATTTGAGTACTAGAAGTTATTAAGCTAGATGCTCTCTATTTGTTCATAGGCTAATTGCTCATTTTTTATTTAGTTATTTATCCTCATGGGCTATGTATCCATGTTAGAATATGGAATATATTAGAAATTAGAATTTTGCATAGAACTTCCTATTTTAATATTTGTATTAAAATGTCTTGTATAGTGACATTTATTTATTTTCATAACTTAATTTTTAATGTATATATTTAATTGTATTTAATTTTCATTACTTCCTTTCATTAATTTTATTACTTGATTAAATTATATGTTTGTACTATTCTTACATTTTGTAAATTGATAAGATAATAAACATGTTTTATAATAAATCTAAATTTGTAACTTATTCAAACTTACTTCTATATACATTTTCTATGATTCTTATTTTTGTTATTGTCATGTTAATTTTTAATTTTTATTACCTTCTTTAATATATTATTTATTTCTTTTGATAAATGAATATTACATGCATGTAACATATTTTACTTCCTTACTTATTTTCTTTGTTACCCCATATCCAATCTAAAATGTATTTTCATTAGAAAATTTTCTGCCTTTTGTTCCTTTAGTTATTGTGCTTTATTTTTTACTCATTGAGTACTCATTCTATTATTTATTTTTGTAAATAGTGAATCATGTTTAAACGCTCCTTTGGCTAAGCTTGGGAGTGTTGGTAGTGAAGAGCCAAGGGTAAATTTGTTTAGTATTGAGGGTTTATTGTCCTTGTGTAAGTGTATGATGTACTCTAGATTCGGCTCCACATACTAGAGGTAGATCCTCTTCTTATTGTTTACTTTTTGTTATTAATAGAACAATTGAGAGTTGAGCCCTCTTTGTTGTGTTTGACTAGCTAAGTGTTGTAGATAAGTCCAATATGTTTAATTTATAGAAGGCACTATGCTAGATTTTTTATAGACACATTAAGTAATGAGTTAATCCTATGATATAACATATGTGAATGAAATTTAATGTGTGAATGAGGAAGGGATTTCATTCTAAAAGTATTATTCTATTAAAGTGTAAATTATATCTATTTTCTATAGCCTTCAATCAAGACAATAAAAGAATAAAGTTTTATATATTTAGTTGGGCTTATTATGGATGCAAGGCCACTTCATATTTTATGCTGGTCCCATCCTTAGTTTTAGGGTGTGATATTTTTGGATTGAAGAATCTTTTGTTTTTTCAATAAATGTCTATATGAATTGTTAATAATTTTTTGCATCATAATTGATTTGAGATGGCCTAATTAGTCATGCCAAACTATAAATGTATTTGGATAAATTAACTTTTGGTTTACTATCATGTGTTTAATTGTACTAATATTAATATTTGTATAGTACCAATCAAAAGACAAGGTAGGTAATTTTCGAAAACACATTTCTTTTTTGATACAATAGTTGTGATATGCAGATATTCAAAATTTTACTCATTTATAATCTCAATATGATATCCATTATGGTGGATATATTTGAAGTTTAATAATATTTTTGAGACTTAGTAGAAAATAATATGTCATTAATAATAAACTTTGTCCCTCCAAGTAATGATGTAGTAGTTATTCCAGAGCCTTCAATAGTTCAATACTATCTGATATAGTATTGACATTAATATCACTTATTATTAAATGAGAAATATATGCTTCATTTGTTTTCTGTGAGACATATGTCTTACTATGGATTTTGTGTCCAACCTTAGAATAGGGAATATTCATATTAGTTCTTCAAAAACTAAACCAAATTCTATTATGTTAGTTCTTCAAGAACTAATACACATTATATTTTCATATATATTAGCACTATACATTTTTACTACTTATTAATAGTATAATATTGTAACATCTAATTTTTTGTAAAAACAACAAAATAAGCTAGTTTTAAAAGTAAGTCCCTTGAAATGAATGATTTGATACCAAATAAAATTAGGATAAAATTTTAAATAATGAAAAATGAGGATTTGAGGTTTGAGTTGCTTAGAAATCCAAGCCAAATGGCTAGAAAAGTTTGTGAAAGAAAAGTTGGGCCATTTTTGTAATTCTAGAAATTTTGGAAAACTTAGAGGAGGACTTTTTAAATAAAAAGTTTGAGCTTTTTTGGGGTCCTCAAAGGTTCTGAAAACTATTAGAACCTCTAGTGAGTGATTTTGGTTGTTGGTTAACTGAAACTTTGATCGAACAGTTCATAATAGTTTTAAATATGTTTTAAGTGAAACCAAAGCTATTTTATAAGTTTGAGAACCCAAATATTATGATGGAAAAGACAGATTTTGAAAAGGATTTGAATGGGGCCTAAATGAAAGGAACCAAGAAAAGGGACTAAAATATAAAGTAGAAAAGAGCATAAGGTGACTCTTCCCCTTCCATATAACACATACTCCTTCTCCCATCTGGTTAACTGACTTATTTGTTGTCCTAAACTAGAGGAGAACTCAGCTAAGTGAGGCGCACAAGAGTAAGGGAAGAAGAAGAAGAAAAATCAAGGAAAAAGGTAAGGAAAATCATAAAATTTCAAGCTTCTTCCTTCCTTAACTTTGTTCTTCTCCTTCTCCCCTTTCTTTCTATAGTTCCCATGTTAGATTTCAGATTGTTTTGGGTCTGGTTCAAAGGGAGGAGATTAGAATTTAAAGGAGAGGCCTACACCAAGTGAAAGAGCTCTTGGAACAAGCCTACAAACAAGGTAGGTTCATTGCTTTTTTTGCTTTTTTTCCTTTGTTCTTCCTAGTGTATGGTTTGGCCACTTTGAGCATATGGAAATGAGTAAATTCTGACCAAGAGCAAGCAAGGAACCTAGGTTTAAAAGTATGGGAAATAGTAAATGCAATAAAATCTAAAAGAAAACCATTAGAATTCAAGAATGAGAACCTAGGGATTCTTAGACAAATGGCAAAATCTAATTTTTTTCAAGGATGTTCTAACTTGTGTGAGAACTTAATTGAGTTCCTAAGACATCTAGGAAGCCTTTCAAGTACCATTCCCTTCAAGGAAAATTGAAAAAGTCCATGGGCTCCATATCATGCTTATGTCTTAGCCTAGACCATCCAAAGCACCTAGGGAGTGTTTTAAATTTTTCTAAGCCTAGAATGAGACTAGATATAATAGATGAATATCAATGGAAGCCTTGAAAAAAATTTAGAAAGCCTAGATTATGAGATGGAGGTGTAAGCTCCATAATGAGACATCAAAAGTAACTCAAAACTAAGCTCCTTAAGATAAATGTGTGATGACTCTAAGGAGTCTAAATAGAGTTAAGAGACTTAGATCAATGGAGAAAATAAAGCCAAGATTATGAATTCCTATAGTTGCTTCATTATGGCTTGTATGGAACCATAATTGAGCCATAGAACAAAGTAGCTTCACATAAAGTGTGTGTGATGCCCAAGCTTGTTCTAATGATGTAATGGGGTCCCATTTGATGTATCTAGGCCAAAAGGACCAAGCTCCACCTAGGTGCAAGTGTGTGGTTGAGAGAGGGGAAGAATAATCAAGATAAAGACTTGTGATTTTGCTTCAAAGGTAGCTCTTTAACCTTTCTCCCATGCATTGTTGGATATTTTCTTGTCTTTGGGTGCTTATATGCTTATTTGTGCCATGAGAAATGTTTCTAGCTTTTGCCTACATGTTATGGTACCATGATATTCTTAAAATATATTTTATGAATGTGTATGGTGATGCCAAAAGTTCCTTAATAAGGGTGAGGATAAGCCAAAAGTCCCGAGGATTAGGTGAGACAAAGCCAAAAATCTCAAGAAGAGTGAGACTTAGTCAAAAGTCACTTGAAAATGGGTAAGGCAATTTCAAATATCCCAAGGAAAATGGATGGGGTTAAACCAATGCCCTTAAGAGCCTATATATGATATTTATGAGTTTCTTGAACATGGAAAATACTTTATGTATGTTGACTAGTACCTTAAATTACCATGTATGCATTTTTAGAATTGAAAATACATTCATATGTATGTTTGAAAGGGTAAAAAGTTGTTAGGATTCTTTGAATCTCACTCTTCCCTCTCCAATATTTAACCATATCTAGGTGAGCTAAGTGAGTAAATAAATGGAAGTCAACAGCCTTGAAGACCCAGACTTTGACAAAGACTTTGTCATTTAACCATTTTGTTGACATATTGATGTTAAATGATGTAACCATATGATGTATATGTTATATAGATGTTTGAGCACATTTAAATGTATGTAAATATGATGTATGTACCTATTTTGGAACCATATGAATGAATATGTATACTTTTGCCACTAAGGAGCCCTTATGTGATATGATATGCTTGTGTATGATAGTAAGTGGTATAGTGAGAATTAGATCCATAAGGATTTAGACCATTTGACATTTGTGCTATGGGATATGCTCAAGTGGTTATGGAATCAGAAAGGAGCCATTTGGTGTACTATGAACCCACTTTGAATTTTAAAAGTGACTAAAACATGAGTTAAATCACAAATTGACCAAATGGATGAATTTTTCCATGAAATTTAGCATGATTATAGGTTTCATCTAGAGCTTTTTATAGAGCTAAAGAGCACTTAATTTAGAGCTCTAGAGAATTTATTATGATTTTTCCAATTTGGGAAAATATTGTTGAAATGGTATCAACACTGCTCATATAGTTAGTTTATGTTTTTGTATCACACATGGGCTAAATAAAGTCCAATTCTTATAAAATTTTACAAGAATAAACTAGATATCATAATATTTCCATAGCCATCAAAATCACCTCATTTGGAACTCTATAGAGAGAGAACCAAATTTTGAAGTTGCATAATAGTACTAGTAACACAGCTCAATTTCTAGTACTATTCCATTATTTTTTAAGGGCTAAAGGCTACTACATTGGTTTGGAACTATTTTTAGCCTTTGGTTAACATATATAGCTTTCCAAAAAGTTATCATATGCATGATTTTAAATTTTCTAAAATCAGTTATAAATTTCTAAAGTTCATGTCAGAAAATTGAAATAATGAACCTGAGAGCAAAGTGTTGTTCTCACGGAATGTAGTCTAAAAATTGAGGTTCTTGAGATTTTTTGTGATGTTTATGACTTGCATAGATATGTTATAAATAGAGAATGATATTGATGAATTCATATGGTCCATGGAATATAAGATGAATTTTTAAAACCTTACGTAACACAATTTAAAGCTATTAAATATATTGATTTTCTTGCAAAGTGTATAAAGCTATTAACAAAATTTGCTAATTTCTTAGCAATTAGAGCCATTTACACCTAGATAAATTAGTTTAGCTATACATAAAAGAGATAGTAAGGTTACATGGTATTCCTAAGAGTACAGTATTAGATGGAGATTCATGATTTACCTCAAACTTTTAGAGATCATTATAGGATGCCCTTGGAACTAGATTAAGTATAACTTACCACCCCCAAATAAATCACCAAATAGAAAGGACAATCCAAACCTTAGAGGACATGTTGAAAGCTTGTGTTTTAGAAGTGTAAGGAAATTGGGATACTTATTTGCCACTAGTAGAGTTTGCTTATAATAATAGCTATTAGTCTAGTATTCGAACGACACTATATGATGTGTTATATGAAAGGAAGTGTAGGTCCCCAGTGTGTTGGGTTGAGCTTGGAGAGAGAAGCCATGTAGGGCCAAAAATAATGGACCAAACCTCTAGATAGATATAAATGATTAGAAAGAAACTTCTAATGGCACAGAGCAAGCAAAAGAGTTACACATATAAAAGAAGAAGGTCATTAGAGTTTGAAGTTGGAAACCATGTATTCATTAGAATGTTTCTAGTCATAGGGATAGGTAGGTGCACAAAGAGTAAAAAACTCAGTCCAAAGTACATAGGTCTGTTCTAGATTCTAGACAAAGTCAAACCAGTAGCCTACAGATTAGCTCTTCTTCCTAACCTAGCCTAGATACATAATGTATTCCATGTATCCTAACTTAAAAAGTACTAGCTAGACCCCTCACATGTCATATAATATAAAAATATGCATTTACAGGATAATTTATCTTATATAGTATCACCAGGTCAGATCGTGGATGCTAAACTTAAGCAGTTAAGGAACAAAAGCATACTGTATGTGAAATTGGTTTAAAAAAGACTATCTGTTAAGGGGGCCACTTGGGAACTAGAAGAGAAGATGAGAAAGAAGCATTCAAAGTTATTTCAATGAGGCATGTATCTAAATTTTGAGGATGAAATTTTATTTAAGGGGGAAAAATGTAATATTCAGTCTTTTTAAATTTGAACTGAAACCAACGAGATAATAAAAGAAAACCCCAGAATCAAATGAAATAAGGTCAAGTAAGGATATAATGATAATCTGAGCATCTAGAAATGAAATTATAAAGTTAAAGATGGTCCGAAATTGGAGCCAAAACGACTAAATGGTATAAACAAAAAAAGTAGCGGTAAACTTATAATTTAAGGCAACTTTTTAGAAACTTAAAAAAGAAAGTTTTAAATGGTAAAATTAAGTTTACTAGGGTTTTCAGAGGCTTTGAAAACCATGTAACCCAACAGAATGATTAAAACCTTTTCAGTGAACATTTTAGGCCGTCAATTGACCTGAACTTTGACTAAATAATTTGGGATGGTTTTGAATCCCATATGTAACATCTGACTTAAACTAAACTAGAATTTATCAGGATAAAGAAAGGGGGTCCTAGAATAATATAAATTAAGGTCAAACAAGGGTAAAGAATTAATCAGAATATTTAGAAATGAATTGTGAAATTACTTACGAAAAGAAAACGAAGCTAAAATGGCTAAATAGAAAAAAATAGTACCTCAGTGGCAAAATTCAAAATTTGAGCAAATTTCAGAAAATTCAAGAAAAAGAGTTTCAAAGGCCAAAATTAGGCTCACTAAGGTTTTTAGAAGTTCTAAAAACTATAAGGATAATCAGAATCAGTAAAAGCCCTTTTGATACACTAAAAGAGTCAAATAGTGTTAGGATCTCAAGTGGGCCTATTTTTCACTAATTCAAGCTATTTAAACTCCAAAAATAATGCTTTTATGTGAAAGAGCACTTAAATTTTTGTAGGGAGCAATTAAATCTTGAAAAGCTAGGAAAATGAGTTAGAACGGAGAGATTTGTAAGTAGGGGCAAAGTGGTCATTTTGAAAAATTTATAAATGAGGCTTCTTATGAAAGCCACATCCCACCATCTTCTCAAAGCTTCCATTTTTAAATTTTAAAAGCTTTAATGGGGTCACTTTTGAGGGAGGAGAGAGAAGGATTTCAAGCTTCTGTTTAGGTAAGTAAATGGTTCAGTTTCACCTTACATTAGTTAGAAAAGTTAATCTACTCTCTGAGAGCTTTCTAATTGGTGGTTTTCTTTTCATGGAAAGTTGAAGTTTAGATCTAACCCAAGGCAAAAAGAAGTTCTTTTTAAGAAATTAATTGGTGGAAACCAATTTACGTGAAGAGTACTTCAATTTTGAGGTAAGTTTCTAATTGAAACACTTCCAAAATCTTTATATTCTTTAGCCTTAATGAATTTTAAGTGTTTTAGCATGCAAGGAATTCATATCTACCATTGGTTTTCTTTAAATCATAAAAGAAAACAAGTTAGGCCATTTTGTGTGTATGTTAGGCCAAGACATAGATGAATAGGAAACCATGTTGTTTTCAATTCTTAGTTAGTATATTTAGATGTTTTATGATGCAAGGAATAAGAATCTAAGTGTAATGTCCAGTTTTTATTAAACGATGAAAATGGGCACATTTTCAAAGCAAATCCCACAAAATGAATTAGTTAAGGTCCTAAAAAATTTGAGTAATATTTTAGACTCCTAAAAATGAGAATTTTAGGCTTAGATGGAAGGAAAAATAGAGTTAGAATAAAGAAATAGAATTTAACAAAAATTTACAGAATGTAATGACATTTTCATAATTTTGAGTAAATTTTGGAATTCACATAGGAGAACTTTTTTTATGAAATTTTTGAGTTCTCTAGGGTTCTCAGAGGCTTTGAAAATCATAGGAGGCCTCGAGACAGTTAAAACCTCTCCGGTGGATGTTTTCCAATGTTAGTGTACCCAAATATTGACAGATTTATTCAGGAAGGTTTTAGCTTCGATTTAAGAATTCCAAAGGTATTTTACTAAATTGGGAACCTAAATTTTATAATAGAAAAGACGGTCCTAAAAAAGGAGCTAAAACGAATTAGAAACAAAAATGCCAAGAACGAAGCGTAAAATAGAAATTTTTGAAAAGTGTTTCTTCCTCCTACCTATAAATAGATGGCACCCCACCTCCTCACTCACATAGCTTCATATGTTTCTACCTTAAACCAGAGAAAAAACCCTAGGAGAGTAGTGCACAAGAAGAAGACAAAGAGAAGGAGAAATCAAAGGCTTAAGGTATGGAATTTTGATAGTTTTTCATGCTCTTTCGTTTCCAAACCTCTTCTCTTCCATTTCCCTTTCTTCCTTGTGATTATATTGAAGAATATGAATGTATTTTAAGGGAGAAATGAAGGGGAAAATTAGGATTTAAAGAGAGGAGGCCAAAAAAGACAAGATTCAAGTGAGAAAATAAGGAAAAACAAGGTAATTTCTTCTTCTGTGATTGCTACCCCTTGCTTCTTTTCTCTCCATATTTCCCCCACTCAAGAAGTCATAGAAGGGCTTGGTTTTTAGGTAGAACCATGGGTGATTCTCAGGAAAAAGGGTGTGGAGAATTAGAATATGCAAAGAAAATTAACAAATAACCATGAAAATTTAAGATGCAAATTCTAGGGTCTCATATGCTTCTTATAAAATTTGATTTGATACCTTGATTTCTATGCCTAAATGAGAGTTTAAATAAGCTCTTAAGATTCCTAAAAGTCTCCCCAACATCAAGAAAACAAAGCAAAGTCCATGAAGGCCAAAACCATGCATAGCCTCGGCCTAGATGAGTTAGGATACCTAGGGAGAGTTTTAATTTGTTCCAAGTCCATGTTTGAGTCATATATGATGACTGAAGATGAGGGGAGGCCTTGGGAAAAATTTAGAAACCATAGAAAATGAGTTGGCCTTATATGTTCTATAATATAACTTAAAGAAGCAAAATGTAGTTAGGCTCTTTATTTTAATTGTGTGATGGCTCCAAGAGGCTTAAAAGGAGTCAAGAATTATATTTGCAAAGAAAGAATGGTGCCTAAAATTTATTTGATGGGTGTTACTTCATTAGGTGCATTCTTAGAACTATAAAGGGGTTAATGAGCCAAGTTCGTGTCTAAGTAAGTTGTGTGGCTTTAGAATTAATTCTATGAACCTAATTGGCTTCCATAAATTGTGTTTAGGCTAAGAGAAATCATTTTCACACCTTTGTGTGTGTGAGGCCAAGGAAGGGAGCATCATTTCAAAGAGAAAAGTGTGTAGTTGTATCCAAGGTAGCTCACTCCTCCTTCTCTCATACATGAATGTGTGTATGTGTGCTTTAGGCCATGAAAAGTATTCTAGCATGATTTCATATGCCATGGTATCATGATGATTCATTATGTTTTCAAATGATATTTGTTATATGTGCTTAGATTTGTTTGAGTGTGGTGAGGCCAAGAACCCTTAGCCATGGTAAGGATGAGCCAAGAACCCCTAAGATTAGTTGAGACAAAGTAAAGAGTCTCCCAAAAGTGAGGTTAACTTTCAAGAGAAAGGTTGAGTCTAAGAACCTCTTAAAGAAAAGGTGAGGCAAGTCCAAAATCCACAAGTGAATGGGTGAGGCTAATCCACTTGCTTGGCAAGCCTTTGTATGCTATGTATAACTTACTCAAATGTTGAAAATGCTTCTTAAATGTTTGTACATGTTAATGTGCCTATGCATGCATTTGAAGATTGGTTTTGCATCTTTTATATATGATTAAAAGGGAGATGAGCTATTAGGATTCTTTGAATCTCATTTTCTCCTTTCCAATGTTCTAACATGTTAGGTGGACAAAGAGAATAAAGAAATAGAAGCCAACCTCTTGAAAGATGAGAGTATGCCACCAAAGTGCATGGAATGTGCTTCTTTAAGGCCATTTAAGTGGCAATTGGTGTAAGCCATGATTGTATATGTCCTATGATGTTATGAGCATGTGTAATTATGATAATATATTATGTATAAATGAGAAAGTATGTTATGTAACAATTAGAATGTAAATTGAGTATGTTATGGCAAATTAGCTCCTTGAATGACTTAGTGCAATTATGTATAAATGGAAGTGGAATAGTCAAATTGAGATGCATGAGGTTTGGGATACTTTAAGTAGTTCATACAAGTCATATTCATGTTTTTAAACTTGCTGAAGAGGTGCTAAACATTAAAGGAAGTCATTTGGATACTTTGGTATCCTATATGGAGTAAAAATTGACTATATTGAAAACCTATATCATTTTTTATCCAAATGAACTCTTCTTGATCTGAGACTTGGCATGAAATTAGAGCTTGTTGAGAGTTTTTTAGGAAGCTAAAGTGCAAAATTTTCAGTTGAGAAAAATTCTGATTTTAGTTAGGTTACTATTCATACTGGTCCGAAAATGAATTCTACTACTCAGGGGTTAAATGATGCTCAATTGCTACTAAATTTTATAGGAAGAAACTAGACATTTCCAGTGACTTGTGTCAACTAGAAGCACCCTATTTGGATGTCTAAGAGGGACATATGAATTTTTTAAGTTTCTGCCTAGTATCAAGTGTTTAGATTGATATCAAGTACTATTTGATTGATTTTGATACTTGGACATGTTTGACCTAGTTTGGAGTTATTTTCTCCATCTAGCTAACATCTATATCTTTCCAAATTGGTATCATTTGCATGAATTGGATTTTTTTAGAATTAATTAGACATTTTTGAAACTTGTAACAGAAACCTGTGACAGTACCAGTAGCCAGTTAGACCTCTACACTTTTTTAAATGTCAAAAGTCTTTTGTATTATGTTTCATAGTCTAGAAATATTTTTATCATAAATTAGACATGTGTAGCTTTCTAGAATGACAAAGAATGCATGATTTTTATTTTTCTGAAATTAGTTATGAATTTCCAAAATTTGTGAAAGAAAAGGAGAATTTCTGGCTGAAAATGAAACTATAAATTTTATGTGTTCCCTTGCTTTCCATGAGTTGTAGGCCACTTTTGATGATGTAATTGAGTTGTATCTATATAATTAAATATGAAAATGTGATACATAAGCTCACATGGTCCACGGGACACTGAATGAAAAATTTATACGCGACACAATGCTAAGAAATGCATTATTTTAAAACCATTTTCCTTGTCTCTTCATGGAATTTATGATTTGAGGCATGGAGATAGTATGAAATAAGCTAGAAATATATGGTGTTACACTAAGCCTATAATTGAATGAATCCTTGAAATCTCCAAGTTAGGGTTTATATGGTACATATGCGGCTATAATGAATTTGGAGGGTCTAGGAAGTTGTTCAACTAATTCTAGGGATATGGATAATCTTAAAATGATATAGGAACAATAATGGAAGTATTGGATTGAATTTAGAAGCTATATTTTGAAAGTTGAATTTTTAAGATTAAAGAAAGAGCATTTTGAGATCAAATGGTGTTAAGTTTGTTTAAGTAGGTTTATGATAAGTCTAATGAATCTTATTGAGGTCATTTAGATTACATATGATGAGAATTTGAAGTTTAAAAATTGAATTTTTAGAAGATATCCTTTGAGGCTTAAGGTTATATAATAGGTTCTAATATGTCAAAAATGAAAAATACCAAATGAAAAGTACCAATTACTATATAAATAGTAAATATGAAATTTGTGGCTTGAATTATGAATTTTGGAAGCATGAGTTTGCCAAGGATTCATGTTTAGTGAAATCCTTAACCTAAAGTCCAAGTGAAGGACTAATCATAGGAAGTTGAAAGCCAAAAAGAATTTTATATGGTTAGATCTTTAAATATGGTAAAAATAGAGCATTTTGGATGATGTAATTGTCACCTAATAAGCATGAATCTTAGAAGTGTGCAAAAGAGAGTTTTAATTACACTTTAAGTGGTCTAAAGCATATTTAAAAGTCAAGAAGTTATGAGAAATTATTATGAGTTTTAGATGTTGATATTATGTTAAATGACATTTTTAGGACAAGCTAGTGAGGCTTTATCCCTTTGTAGGTGTAGAGCCGAAAAGGAAACAAAAACAGAGCAACAAAAAGAGTGGGAAGGTTAAAGTTTTTATTGACTTCCTTTCACCTATTCAAGGTATCTTTATCTCTCTATCTTGCATGTATTTGAATGCTTGATTGATTTGAGATGCTTGTATGTGTTGTTATTTGATGTATTCTTGAGCTGTGCTTTATATTATGAGTTTTATGCTTGGGTTGATATGTTTTTGGCTCCTTGTAATACCTTAATCTTCTAGCTTTTTCCTTACATTACATGACTTAGTTACATGCTCTTACATGGAAAATAATCCATTTAATAGCATTAAATTCAGTTACATAAGGCCTTATTAATTCATTTCATGCTTTATGAACCATATAAGCTTTACATACTCTTACATGGAAAATAATCCATTTAATAGCATTAAATTGAGTTATGTAAGGCCCTATTAATTCATTTCATGCTTCATGAACCATATAAGCTTATTAATATCATTTTTGATCCATAACATATCTATACAAGTCAGAACAATCACAAAACATCTATAAAGTTTTGGGTTTTAAGCCACATTCCACAAAATCAATGTTTTGCTATTGGGTTCCTATCATAAGTTTCTAATATGAATTTTGAAAATTCATAACTAATTCTAAAAAAATAAAAATCAAGCAAACCATACCATTGTGGAAACCTATAGATGTTTACTAACTATAAAGATAAATCTAGATCAAGAAAATGGTGTTTAGCCTATGAAAATTGATGGAATAGTATCAAAGGTCTAGCTACATTACTAGTATTGTCATGCAACTTAAAAAGTTTGTTTCTCCCCCTATAGACCTCCAATTGCACTTTAAGGCCTAAATTTCTAGAAGAAGAATATAATGTTATGAGCCATGTAATTAATTTTGAGATTGATATACATCTTTGTTGTAAAGTTATGTTTAACAATATTCTTGATAGATTAGTAGATGTATGCATAGTTTCTATTGTATGCCTTGTTATGTCTGCACAGTAACTCTAATAGGCTACCTGATATCTGAGCCTAAAAGACCTTTATGAATGGATATTATAGTTGCATATGGGTTGTAATTTTTACGTAAAGCTAAGATATGACTAAAAGATAGGGCCTTAGTGCTTGGACAACCTAATATTATAAGCTGTTATGCTATTGAAATTCTTAGTGATGATATAAGCTCGAACCTATGTATGAGAAACATGTCTGAAATATGAGAAAAATAATGATGAGATGCATTTAGTTAAGAGCCTATGTAGTAGATGAGTTGGTTAGTCACCCAGTGTTAAATGCAGACTATTGAGATCCACTTCAAGCGTTGACTTTAGTCTAACTTATCATCTGGGCTTCTAGTCAATTAGAGTAGCACATCTATTACCATAGTTTAATATATGTATGATGTGAGAGCCTCTAAAGGCTTGCTATAGGAACCTTACACAATCTAAATCTTACCTCAAGACTAGCTAGCAGCAAACCAAAACAAAAAAAAAAAAATAAAAGAAATGGTAGAAGAAATATGGTTAAAAGATGTTGGTCAAAGGTGGAATCCTAAGAAAACTTATCTTTTAGAATCCTAACCTCGGGATGCCACAAAGAAAGACTACTCCTTTGATAAGTCAAGAATCCTCACAAGAACACAAGGAATGCAAGAAAAATTCTTACAAAGTAATAAAATTTGTATGTTTTATTCATCTCCCCCTTCTAAGTATATATGAGGCATTTTTATAGGGAATTGGACTTTAAAAACTTTCTAAATTACTATCCTAATGATGGCATCATCTTTCACAAGAAATTGGAAATAATATGAGCTAAGAATGATGCCATTCAAACAATAATAAAATTTGACTAAAACTTCCTAAAAGATAATAACTCAATTTGTAAGTTTTAAGCTACTAGATAAAAGGAAGGAAGTTAACTTAATTTTCAAGCACAAGTTTTTTACCATATGGCCTTATTCAAATCACTAAAATAGAAACTAATTAAAGGCATAAAATGTGCAAAAATCTAATCAGCAAGGATGTCCATTTTAAGTGGTCACTTGTAAGTTACATGAGGCTTTAAGTGAGCTCTTCCTATAAGACTTCTTTTGGGCCTTCAACTTCAGCTAAAATCTTAGGCTACTTAGGAGCATATTAACACACTATCTAGAGCTCCTTGGGTAGCCGTCTGATTCTTATAAATGGGCTCTAAGTCTTGCAATTCATGGATCAAACAATTAAGAGCTTTTTTCATTGCTTTGGACCTTGCTCTTGTCATTGGGCTTCCAACACCTTGTAATGGATCTTTAGGCACATTGGGCTTGAATTCTTAGACTTTAATAGATGAATTTCATTCAGCTCCTTGGCCTCCATGTTCAGACTTTATTTCAGGTTTAATATCATGCTCTACATCACATCCCATATGTTCAGCAACTTGTCCAAGCTTTCCTTTATAGTCACGTCATGCATTGTCTCTTTAAAGGTGGTCATATGAGCTCCATGGTACTCCATCAATATATATATTTTAAATTTTAGTACTTCCATGCTTATATTTATCAAGTTTATGCACTTAGGCCATAATCTTAATTGCTTTAACTAGATCTAGGTATATTAAATGGGGAATAAAGGTTAATAAGAGAGATCTTACACTTGCAAGGTCCATGGTAATCATCGGGACACACCTTTAAGGTCCACGATGAAATATACACAATAATCAAACTTAAACATGGCATTATATAAGACACTAACATGCATATACAAGCTATAACATGATTTTTCAAATCTTGATTTCCTTAAGTGACATTTTTCATTTCTAACTAAGCTACCAACAACACTGATAACCTCCTAATTTAGGTTGCAAAAAGACTATATTCAACACTAAATTAGGGAGGCAAAATGCTTTTCTCCTGATTAATATGGTTAAAAGTGTACTCAATCAAACAAAACAAAGAAAGTATTGTAATTGTAACATTTTTATCAGTTTAAACCTCATTTTATGTTTGATTTCAATTTCAGGGAAAAGTAGCAAAATGTGGAAAGAGTTGAATATAAGAGAGGGAAGCTGAAAATGGCCAAGGTAGATTGAACAAGTCTTCTCGCTACAGCGAGACCGCAGTTCGCTATAGCGAGATGGCACTTTCGCCGTAGCGAAGGGGACGATTCGCAATAGCGAAGTCGTGTTGCATAGAAATTCCAGAGAGCAACTCGCTATAGCATGGAGGTGGCGAAGGCAGCAAAAATCTGAGACTATATGAGACCTCGCTATTGCGAGAGTTGCTCCTCGCCATAGCGAGGTCGGACCTGAAATGCACAGTTTTAGTTTTCCAACTAAAACAAGACGTGAGGGGATTAGGGATTCGGATATTCCGCGACAGAGGGAGTTCTGAGCGTCCAGGAGGCAATTTTGGGAGTTCTTTTGAAGGCTCTTTAAGCTTGGAGGGTGAAGGAAGAGGAAGAATCAAAGGGGGAGCTCCACTTTCTGCATCTCATTCTTCCCTTTGTTTGCTTTCTTTGTTCTTTTCATTTTCTCCATGTATTTTGATTGGGAATTCTTTGTAGATTTAGCTATGTGTGGCTAAATTCCTCTTTACCTAGAGCACTATGAACTTGATGTGAACTGAATTATTAATTGTCTTGTTAATTGTGATGATTGGAATCTTATGTATCCTTCTCTTGCTTAATGCTTTCTTAGGGATTGGCCACCTCTTTGATTTGATTTGGGAAATTAGAATTTACCTTGAAAAAGGGATTCTAAATTGGACCTAAGAGTTGGATAAATTAAGTTTAGAATCATCTAATTTGTAATTGGGATAGACATATACCTGATTACCTTAATTGGTTTGTAGAGGGATATAGTATCTAATGCATTCTAACCTAAATCTAAGGACACTTAGATTCTAGGGGAGAGTAGGGCTGTAATTACATTGATGGACGGTTATAGCTTCTGAACTCTTAACCCACAAGGTGATAATTAATTGCAATTGAACAAGAAATTAAGTTCTAGTGAGCATCAAGGGAATAGTGACTCTAGGTAATTTCAAACCTTGGATTTTATCTTAACTACCTGTGCCAACCAAGTTTTCTTTAAATTGTTTTGTTTTAAAATTAGTTTTAAGTTCATGATTCACTTAATTGACAGCTTAACGTGGATGAAAACGGGTTATACATTGCCTAATTGCAATTAAACCTTTCCTCGTGGGAACGATACTCATACTTATCACTGAACTACTTGATCCGACCCGTGCACTTGCGGACACGCATAAAAATTTTTGTGGTCAAACACCAATTAAGAACATAAGCCTAAAATAGCCATGAAAAACCATTCTAAACTTATTAATTTATAAAGACCCATAATCCTATCAATCTAAAACACTTCCAATCATAAAGTCTTAGCTTACCAAAGTTCTCAAGGGTTCAAAAACACTAAATGGAGCTCACTTGACTATGTAAACACAATGGGTCACCAAACTTCCTTAAATTTTCATGCATACAATAGCAACCATAGGAAAATTAGTCATGTGATGACTCCCTAATTTTGGATGAGAAAGGGATATATTTTATGATAAATTAGAGAGGCAAAGTACTTTTCTCTTGACTAATATGGCTAAATTTGTATTTAATCAAACAAAATAAAGAAAATGTTTCAATTGTGATATCTTTATCAGTTTAAGCCTCATTTTATGATTAATTTTTATCTTAGGAGAAAGTAGAAAATTGTCGAAAGAAATGAGAAAAGAGAGGGAAGCTAAAAAGTAAAAAGGCAAGTGGAACAAGTCCTTTCGCTATAGTTAGAACACAATTTGCTGTAGCGAGAAAGTCACTTTGCCATAACGAAGTCACGAAGCATACAAATTCCAGGGAGCTCCTAGCTATAGCGCTAGTAGTAGCGAGATTAGCAGAAATCTGGGTGCCTATGAGCTCTCGCTATAGTGAGAGTCACCCCTTGCCATAGCGAGATCGGCCCCTGAAATGCACAGCTTTGATTTATGAGCTAAAAAATGCGAGAGAAAGCTAGGGCTTCGTCATTTAGCAAAGGAGAGGCATTCTAGTCAACTGGGAGAGTGGGAAAATGCATAAGAGGTGTTAGGGAAGCTTCATTTTACTTGGGAAATAATTGATTCTGTCTAAGATTCTTCCAATTAGGTGTTTCTACTCCATCTTCTCTTCAAGTTTCTGTATTTTGTTGATATGTTTGCTGAACTTACCTATGGATTTCAAACCATTAGTAGCTAAATTTTGTAACCTTTAGGGATTCTATGAACCTTTGAGCTTTGGAAATTATTTCCCTTTTGATTATGTTGGATTATTGAAGGTTTTAGTGCTTAATCTGAATTATGGTTTCATTCTATTGATTAGCCACCTCTAGTTTAATTATGGGTTTTGTAGTTAGCCTTTGAAAGAAGGAAATTACTTATAGACATTGATTGAGCAACTTAGAATTAAACATAGTCTAATTTACATTTGAAATAGAAATATACTCAAGGGCCCTAGGTAGTCTAGATAAGGTCTAAGCTTAATTGTATGTTAACTTCTCAATTGAGACATCAAAAGTTAAGTTGATATATGGGTTTAAATGGATCGAAAGATATTTTTACCTAATTAGACCTTTGACTCTAAAATTGACATTAAGCCAATTAATTAAAAAGTGAAATGATAAACATTGTGTAAAAAAGGGATTAGAATTCCTAGGGTGTCTTTTATTGCTTATTTTCGCTTAGAACCATTTTCATTACTGTTAATTACACTTGAATTAATTTTCACAAAAATTCAATCACAACTTGATTTGTTTAACTAAAACGAATACGAGAAATCTAATGCCTAATTACTAATTGTATCGATTCTCTGAAGGAACGACCTTGACTCATCATTTACTATTCTTACGGCCTATACACTTGCGATGTCATTATTTTGATGAGCATCATCATGGAAATGAATATGGAGAATAATAACATCACAAATGAAAGGGCTTACTTACTTAATGGAGGATTAAGCTTCTTCTTCCACGAATGCACTAAGAACACACTAAAATTGCAATTTCAAGAATGTAAGGTTTTCATCAAACTCCATGAAATTAAAAATATTCTATTTAAATGAAAAAGGAAAAGGAGATGAATATCTTTCTTTTCACTCATTTGAGCTAAGAACACCTTCTTCTCATATCAGATCTCCAAAACTTACCCTAAAATGCTCTATCTCTCTCTCTCTCTCTCTCCTCCCCTTTTACCTATGAATTTCGCTCTCCTCTTGGACTAAATGGGAGTGTTGGCTGTTGAAAACAAGGAGTGCTAGGGCTTAGTATAGGTTTTAATGAGTTAAGTTGTGGGTTTGAGTCATGGATCTGGATCTTGGGCTCTATTGAATTTAAGCTAGGCCTCTTTAGAAATCTTTTTTGGGTTATTCTAATTGGATTTAATTAAATTTTGGGAATTAATGGACTCTACTTAATTTCCTTAGGTCAAATATTAATTTTCCTTAAATAAATTTTAAACCCATTGTAAATTTGTTTCCCTTACGTAAATAGCAAAATAATTATTTTTCCTTCAAAATATTCATATTTATTTATTTCTTTATTCAATCCTCAATTTAATTATTTTTCTTTGAAAATCCTTAATTAAATTATTTTTCCTCAATAGTCTATATTACTAAATTCCTAGATGTTGCAGTAAGCCTTTTCCAATGGTATTGAAACCTTGCTAATGTCCCTTAACACCTCTCATCCTTGCTAAACAGATCTGCTTTTGGTTCTTTTGCTCCCAAAGAATAGATTTACTTGTGCTTAGCTACTAGGGTAACATGCATATCCCTTTCTCTCTTTCTCTCTCTCTAATCTTTACGGGATTACCTGTATATTGAACCTAGTGTTAACTTAGTCTGGTTGTTTTTGTTTCAATAATAGGGTTTTTTAAGGTTAACTACATGATTAATTGTTGCTTATTGGAAATTTAGGTTTTAGAAGATCATTTTTATTCCTCTTTTCTCTGTCAACAAATTCTTACTTTTAATGAGGTATTTAAAGAGATTAATTCTTGCCTATTGGAATCTGTGTCTTAAAGCCATGGATGCAATTTAGGAAATTTCAATTTACTAAATACATAAATTACTTGTTATTAATTATTTTAGTAAATGAATAAAATGGAACCATGGGTATGGTTATTTCATAGAAATCATTTCCATTAAATTGTTATAAATTATTTTTGAATTATGTAATGGGTATGGAATCAAATGGTCTCACTTGATTTACTATTACTCTGCTTGTTCCATATGGTCTTCATTCTTTCTTGGCAAGTCATGGTGTGATATATTTTGAACTTTCAAACTATTTGATGAAGCACTTAAGCAATTTAGTTTAACTTGAATGAATTTAAAGTATATTATGATCACGCTTTATGGTAAAAAGGGTGGCCTAATCGAGTATACCACACGCTAAACAGTGTAGGTACACTATAAACAACATTAGACTGAAATTTAATAATGCACATTGCTCAATTAAACTAACCTTAATCTAGATTCTAAAATTTCTAACTTGAAGGGTGTAAATGGCTTTCTACTTTAACCCAATTTTCAATTGGATAGGCTGTCTACGAAGCTTTCATATGTACCTTTTCCTTTTAAAATCTCTTGGGTGTAAGCAATTCTTATTTTCCATGTCTTCTCTTAGAGACTCAAAAATAGTATTCTTGCTTGTAGAATTCTGGGATTTCCTTATGTAAATTCATTAATTATCACTACTAACACCATGAACCCTAAATAATTTCTTCTTCTTCTTCTTCTTCTTCTTCTTCTTGTTTTTTTTTTTTTTTAATGTACTTCATAATCAAGCTAAGTGTTAAGGTCATATAAGTGTTAGGACTTGGGGGAGCCTTCGGACCAAGCAGATAATTGTTAATCAAGTGGACTTTGAAAAAAAAATATAAGTATACTTAACAACATATTTTGATACAAAACCTTAAGGTGTTAGGTCTATAGGTGCATTTACATACTCCTCTCAAAGATTCTTTTTGACATGAGACTTCTCGCTCCCACTCACGCACAAATGGATCATTTGCAGTATTTCTCATTAACATAGATAGTGTAGTGGCTTTTTAAGGCTTTTCTTAGGGACTAAAAAATGATGTAAGGTATCTAAAAGTTATAATTAGAAAGGTAAAAATTTTAACTGAAAGAAAATCATACTTTAAAAGTTTTAACTAGGTTGCATAGTTAAAACTTTTAAAATGTAATTTTTTTTTCTTATTGTTAAAATTTTTGCCCTCTTAATTATAATTTTTAGATGTTGTATATCATATTTTTTAGTCCCTAAAAAATAGCTTAAAAAACAAGCTACTACATGGTTTGTAACAATTCTCATTATTGCAAACGATGCTAATTCCACTCATATTTAAATTCAACAATTTTTTCCTCAAATATGAGTCCACCATTCCTAAACCCAATAATTTCCCACTCACACTTTATCGGTATGCTTTTCACAGACCCTTTTTAGTAGCTACATGATTCCAAAATAAGCATAAAAATAGTTTGATGGTTGATCATCATACCTTTGATACTCATCATATTATAGGAAATCTTGATAGTGATGATATTGATAATTTAAGTAGTAAAAATTTGCCATAAAACTCAACAATTAAGAAGCTCCAATGATACCATCAACCTCAAAATCAAGTTTTTAAGGTCCAAAAACCTAAATAAAGAGTTGTTGGTTGTTGAAAACAACGTTCTAAGTTATGTTTTAAATTCCAACCTGCATCATGTGATGCGGTTGTATCAGCATCAATCTACCGCAACACTCGCAACTGTAACATAATCGCAATTGCAATTTAAAACCATGGTTCTAAGTAAACTCAAGTGTCATGTCAACAAGGCAATGCCACATCATAGTTCAGATGTCATGTCAACAAGAAAAACCACAGCAATAATCAATAAGGTTTTTTTAGTTGGTAGGGGCATGCGAGAGTGATACGTTGAAAGTCTAGAGGCATGTGACAACTTTGGTGGCCGTAAAAGTTCTCAAGCAACCAAATAGATGGCCTTTGATATTGAAGGTGCGATGGCCTTTGATATTGAGGTTGCCAATGGTGTCAATAAGAGGTGTAAGGTTTAGAGCATGCCAACAAAGATGACACATGGGGAGCTTGGGTCATCTCTAACTCCCTCTTAAGTTTTTGGTGCCTTCTAAATATAGGGTTATTTTCTAGGTTTGAGGACCAAAAATAAGAGATTTGAAATGAACCATAGTGATTTGACACATATTTTTTGGATTATGTAGGTTGTCCAATGATGTTTGGCAATGATAAAGGTGAAAATGGATAGGTCGCCTCACTCTGAACAAAATGGTTTGGCTTGGTTTGTGAAAGTTTAAGGTTTAGTGAATGATAATAGAAAGGGAAAATGGGTATGAACGAGGCTTTGATGCCAATATAGTGTATATCCAATAGAGAACAATGCTACCTAATTCATGCTTCACCATGGTATGTGGTACGAGTATAGGTACAGAATACGCTAGTTTATATAATTTGCAATTCAAGAGTATAGGATATGTAATTGTGTATAATTGAAAAAAAATTTGTTATTTTGTTATACAATAGAGTGAGAAAAGATACTTTTATCTATTCTATTTAATATTAGTATAATTATTATAATTAAAGTAATATATTTTAAAATTATATACATTAAAATAATACATAACTATCATAACAAATGCCTCACTTTCTATCTTTTTTTTTTAATTTATTCTATCAAAATTAGGAAATTAAAACTTAAATCAAATCAATATCTCCCTTTTTTTATATTCTCTCATTCATGTTCCTACGCCACACTCTTCCTTATATTTTCTCAACCATTCTCTCTAATTTCACTGATATGATAATTAAAATATTATAATAAATAATAATTTTAAAAAATTACATTATAAGACCAGAAAACCAAAAACAGCTTACAAGCATATGTTGCCTCTTACGATGTTCTCCTTAATTCACCTAATGTCCTTTTCTATGATAATGACCAATTCTTTGAATAATAAATACAAGTTGAGAAATACATACTAAAATCTAAGAACAATACTGGTTCGATGATTTTAGTGTTCTAGTACGCAAACTGTTTTGGAAACAGTGAATGGGATACGGCGTTCAGAGGGGAAACAAGCGAATTGGGTAACACCGATAGATAACACTTATTTACTTTCTGAACTCAGTTCAATATCCTAAATATACTCATCAATAGGAAATTAAGTGACAAAACAATCGCTTGATAATTCTATTTAAAGATAAATAGGCTCAAAACTGTAATATGAATAAAATTCTAGCTAAACTACTTCTCCTAACAGAGATATTATCCTGAATACAGATAACCATGATCCAAGCAATTGAAAATAAAATAAAATTCTAACTCCTAAATTAAAACCCTAAGAAAATAATAACAAATCCACAATGATCAGTTTATGAAAGCGATCGTATATGAAGGTGAAAGGGCTCAACAGAGTCTCTCCAGTGAACGCTTGGCGGCGTTTGGTACGACCAGAGCATAGACGGAAGATTTTTTACCCACTTTGCCTTTGCCATCCCAAACCTCCTCTTTAACCCATTCAGGATCAGTTTGTTTGCCAGCTTGGTCTCTTGTTGATGGCTGGTTGCTTTTAACGAGGTGGTTTTCAACTTTATCTTTAGACCATTGCAGAATGTCTTGAATGTCTCGCTGATGAGACGATGCTGAATCTCTATATAAAGTTGCCCACGATTGTTTTTGTATTTTTACTTGTAATATTTGCCAAAAACCAGCTTATCCACTTCAGAAAGTGGTTTACAGATACAGAACTAGAAACGTTTGTTGGTCTGAGGTGATCCGAACTGGATTGAATATATCAACCTCTAACACATTGAATGTGGCCAAAGCAAGCAAAGCAGTTTGAGGGTCGGAGTCCTACGGATGCTCCAAAACGTATCTTTTTTTTTACATATCTTGTATTTATTATACTTTGTAGTTATTATTCTATTCATTGAATTATCTATTAAATCATTTTTTAAAATAGAATCATAAAAGATTTTTTTTTTTACTTATTTTTACTTATCCACTTTTCATATATATATATAAATATATATATATATATATTTTATATCATATAACCAAATAGGTCAGAAGTGATTATGCCATTGACGTTACTCGCATATTCTTACTAACTGTTTGTCATCTTTTGTTATAGTTGGCCAGTAAAATTCTTTTTTAAGGTTTTCCTTTTCTAGGCTTGGTCCGCTACATGGCTGCCATAGAGCTCCTTACAATTCTCCCGGCACATAATTAGCCTCCCAAGAGGGAAGATATCTTAGAATTGGATACGAAAATCCTCGTCTATATAGGTCGTCTCCCCATAAGAATTACCGAGCAAATTTGTTAAGGACCTCTTGTTGCGGACGTACGATCGTGAATTCCCTAATTTTTAGGTATTTTACTAGAGGAGTCAGCTAACAGTCTTTCTCACCAATTCACATGACTTTAGTCTTCTAGCTTGGCAATGCTCAATGTGCTCAAGAAAGCCATTATGATTTGTCTATTTCTATATCAGGCTATGTCGTTGGCCATCTTTGGCAGGGCATCAACCCATTTGTTTTGGGATCGAGGGATCTGCTCAGCCTAGAAAGACTTGAATCTAGCTAAGAGATCCTTGGTCTTCGTGGGGAACTTCATCATGACTTGCTCCTTTCCTAGGTGCCATTAATCTTACTCACGATCAGTTGTGGGCCGTTATGGACTTTCATCTTTCTAGCTCTCATTAGTTCATTAGCTAGATTGAGTCCTTAAACGAGGCCTTTATAGTGGTTTGTTTGTCTCCATTTTTCGTCCTCTTTTTTTTTTTTTCCAGTTTGCTTGGTGATTACGCTAAGAAATCAGCCAAAGCTTGCACTTTGATCGCTTATCTTGGTTCATATTTGAGGCCGTATTCAGAGACTTCAACCAACAAGAATAACATCTGTAAGACATTGTCAGGTTTATGAAGGACTTGGCTAAGCGATTGGTGTACTCATCAGACTCTACCACAACATATTGCTGGTAGATAAGGCTGCAAACTCTTTTAGGGTTTCCCTGGTGAAGGAAGAATTCGGTTGATTGTAGCAATGTTCTAGTGTTTCACCTAACTTTGGTTTTGATTACTTGGGGGTTGAGAAGTACTCTTCGAGGGTTTTGAAGCCATTTTCACATTTTTTCGATCCGTTATAACTTGGGGAAAATACCTTTTTTTTTCACCTTCAACTAACGTCTAATGTGATTAAAATAGAAAAATATCTAATCAATATATATAATCAAAATTTTGATTATAATTAAATTTCTTATCAATCAAATTAACATAGTAAAATAGGAGAGAGAAAGAGGGATGGAGGGAAGATCAGGAGAACTAGCTAGGTTATGACTTTGTACTTTTTTTTTTTTTCATTTGAGCGACTTCAAAAGGAAATTATTTCTTCTTTTTTTTTTTTTCTGTTTTTGCATTAGCTTCACGGCCACAGAGTAGCTATAATCTTGCTTCCTTTCCAAAGCAGGGAAAAAAAAATTGCTGTTTATTAAAACCCACTTCTATGTATTGACAAAATATAATTAAACACAAAAAAAAAATACTCTTCTTAATAATAAGTTGCTTATTTTCTTTCTTCTGCTGGACCGAATAAGTTCTGAGATTTCCTTACAAGCTTAAGGCTTGGGCAACGAGTTTGACAAGAGGTCTAATCTCAATAGAAATAAGGTCAAGCTTCGATTGTGTTGGTTACTGAGCTCTTTGACAAATATAACTATAACACAAAATTTAAGGCAGGTTGATGTTTTCGATTTTCTCTTCCTAATTTAATTATATTAAGCATACTTTTATGTATTATTTTTTAAAAAAGATTTGGCTACTCTAAAATAAGCTTTACACTTAAAACAGTAAAGTGCAAGTGGTTAGCGTTAACTAGAAATTTAGTAGTTCACATTTTTATGAAATAGAGCAACTTGACAATTACTTATGGATTAATTTTTTCATCTACTTTTACCAACCTGCACCTCAACATTTACTCACTAACGTTTTAATGCCTAAAGTGATGGTGGAAAAGGGGACAAACCATATTTAAATATTTTGTCCTATAATATTTTGATAGAGGAAAGCAAGATCATATTCTATAACTAAACTCTATCTTCAATGGTATAGAATTGAAGGCCGCAATTCAATTTACTTTCATATTAATTATATATTATACCATCTAAACACAGTATTAAAAATATACAATTGTCAATTTTTTCTACTTTCTTTATAATTAAATAACAATTTAGTATTGCTTTAACTTGGTATAGTTATAAACTCCAAATCAGTAATTGCTTATTATGAATATCACATTTATAAGATGAAAAATTTAGCGAGGATAGGGCTCAATAATTGAGGCCTCATATACAGATACTTGAAGAGAGTTACTTTCTTGCTGGCTTGTACATCTTGTCTGATAATCACAACATTGGTTGTCTGATATTCTTCTATTATCCATAAAAAATGCAGGTTGCAAGGGCATTGGGAGGGAGAGAGAGTTGCTGCCAAGCATAAGTACTATCCAAGCCAAGTTTGGTCTGTCAGCCACACTTTTTTGAACACAGAGTAATCCAACGTGAATGCATCTCATTATTTCAGATCTTGAACAATCATTTAATGTGTTGTCCACAAAACCTGATGAGATCCCTTTTTTCCAATTTTTCCATGCCTGCAAGTTGCTCAATTAGTCAATAAAAACAAGTTAGTTTGTACTTTCTAACTTTAATAATTTTTGAAATTTCATAAAATTATAAATTGCGAGTCTAGATTCTCTAAAGTTTTTTACTGTAAAATTTTTATAAATTTCAAAGACAAAAGAGAGAAAAGGGAGAAAATAAATTATATACACACTTTCACTCTTTATATTATGTTTTTTTTTTTCTGAAATTTACAAAAATTTTACAATGAATAAAAGATTCTTACATAAAAATTGCAATCAGCAATTGTAACAGCAAACATGATATTATTGTTGCGGTTTAGTATGCAATTGTATTAACCATGGTTTTAAATTGCGGTCTGCATCATGTGATGCGGCCGCAATATTGCTATTGCGGTGCCGGCTGCATCCGCATTTTTTGACCGCAACACCCGCAATCCTTCTTATACTATCTGCAACACCCGCAACCGCAATCGCAACGTAACCGCAACCGCAACCGCAATTTAAAACCATGGTATTAACTATGTGATTGCAACCTGCGAGAACTATAAATATATACACACATATATCTCATTTTTTGTTGTTTTCTTTTATAATCACCACAACTACAATTGCAGGAGCCTCTATCATGGCAACTTAATGCCTTGACGACAAATAATGCATTTTTTTATTTTCACATATGTTGTACAGATGAATGATAAACAATGATAGGAAGGTGGACTTACAAAGCTGAGTAGATGTTCCACATTCTCCCTATCACGAAAGCCACTAATTTTTTGTCCACTTACAATCTCCAAAATCAATACACAAAAACTAAAAACATCTGATTTTGCTGAGAAATTTCCATAAATTGCATACTTAGGAGCGATGTATCCACTGTATGTCAACAAGGAAAAACTCTATTAGATTCACTTGTTAATCAATTCTCTCCATGATATCTTTAAGCTTTTATTTGTTTCTTCTTACTATGTTCCCACAATCTTATTTGTGCCTGCTTCAGTTCCATCTAATAATCTTGCCATGCCAAAATCAGATATCAGGATTTAACTCTACATCTAAGAGAATATTACTTGCTTTGAGATCTTGAGAAATAATTCATCGATGAGAATCCTTGTGAAGGTAAAGAAGGCCTTGAGTAATGCCTTCAATGATTTGGTAGCTGTTTTCCCAATCTAATTGTGCTTGCTTGATCGGATCTACGTGCCAATGGTAAAATGTCAACTAAAACTTAATCATGGTCAATGTGTCTCCAACTCTCACCTTAATATATTATGTCTCGTTGAATCAAAAAACTAAAATGAAAAAACTAGATCATGTAGCAATGTTGACAAAGTTTAAAATTTTGGCAAGTTTAGCACTCCATAGAATTACCGATGAAGTATAAATTAAAGTAAAATATAAAACTCTAAACTTACCAAATATGAAGTAATCAAGACTTCTATTGGGAAAGAAACTCATAAACAAGTAGCGGTTCTTCTCTTTCCAAACAAAAACCAAGGAGCTTGACTAAATTTCGGTGTTGAAGCTTGGACAATATGAAAACTTCATTCTTAAATTCAATTTCTCCTTGGCATGAACTACTGGACAACCTCTTAATTGCAACTTCTTGTCCATTGGAGAGCCTACCCTGAAGATTTATATTACATGAGTTTATATATTAATCATCAAAGGAAACTGCGGTTTGATTGAGGGGTAATATATATGTCGAAGTAGGAGTGTTGTTTTTACCTTATAAACAGGACCAAAGCCCTCTTTTCCAAACTTATTTACTTCCAAGAAGTTATTCGTAGCAACTCTGATGGTTTCAAAGTCGAATTGCAATGAATCAATGGATTGAATTTCATTGTCAGCTTCAACTTCACCTGGGGAACAAGTTTATGTTAGTCTTGATGTGGGTCATAATTTCTCAATATTCAAACTAAGTATATACCACATAATGCCATGTATAATATACTATCGCTTTTTTGTTTTTTCGTTTTTGTTTTTTAAAATCCGGACAAATTTGTCAATAACCTAGCTACTTTAGCTTTGACCATGTAGCAAATAAATCCTGTCATTTTAATTTGAACAAATTAATCTGCTTAAAGGAAACTTGTTTAATCAAGTTAATTATATATATATATATATATATATCACATTTTCAATTTAATTTATGCATTTTTTGTTTCCTAATTAATAAATGGAATGTGTTATTTGTCACCAGTTGAAAATTAAAGCAATCAACTGCGGGTCATTGCAGTTTAGCCAACAAATTGAGACATCTTATTTTCCATTGGGCTACAAGTAAAATTATTTATCCGAGAAAGTTGTTCCTTTGATTAATTGCAACAGATAGCCAAGGTTTCACTTGACTCGACGAAATGAGAAGTCAAAAGGAAACGGAATATTAACTTAACACGCTACTCAACAATGAATCAACATCTGGACTCACTTTGAAAATCATTCCATGGCTTACTCATCCTTAAATAGATGAACAACACAACAATGGCAACACTGGGCATAACTATGGCCATGACCATCCTAGATTTGTTCCTCTTTCCTGCAATATGAAAAATCCATCTTATTTAGACATTCCACAGTTTGAAAGACTAGTAAATTTAGCTTATAACTAGCTAGAGAAAAAATCCAGAAAATTCATTTAGAAGAACCCAGAAAATGTTTTAAAAATTAACTAAAAACTTATCATTCCCTTCATTAAAATTGCAACGACAGAAACAACCCCCCTTCTCCCCAAGAGTTAAGAAAACGAAGAACAAGATATTGGTATAATTTTTATGTGTACTTTATAGCGTACCTCGTGAGGAAGTTGCACTGGTGGACGGGGAAGAAGCAAAAGAACCAAGAGGAGGAGGAGAAGCTTTCAGTGGTGATAATGCATAGGCTTTAATTGATCCATCATAGAAGCGATAGTTCTCATATCTAAAATTACAGGTGGATTTGAAGATTCTTCCACCAATCTTTCCATTGCAAGTACTTTCTGAAATATCTGATTCAGCCTGAGCCAAACAGTCATTACATTCTGCCTCAAATAAATCAGGTAAGCACTGAACATAGGCAGATGTCGTTCGAGATCTCCAACCTTCCGCTTCTGTGCTTCCTGCTGCAAACTTTCGAGGAGAGCCACCAGCTGCTGCTATTCCTCTCAGTCTCTGAAGCAAATAGCTAAGAACTGCACCGAGCTCATCCCAATCTGAAACGCTAGTATCGTTGGACAAGTAGATCGTGAAGCCGCGAAAGTAATCAATTTTAACAATGTTCTCGTGATCTGAGTATCGCAAGATGCATTCGTCATACCCTCCAATCGAGTCCTTCTTGGGAGAAGGATTGTGGAATTGTTGAGACAGCTACGACAAGCTTCAGGCTTAACGTCGCCTCGACAAAGCCCTATCGCGTAGGCTGTGTCGGGGTCTTGGCCGTAAGAGCTGTTGTAGAAGCCGTAGTTTATTTGTGTGTCGGAAGTGAGTTTTGGAAGAAGAGCGTTGAGGTTGGTTAGGTAGGTGTTGTTAGTGGTGTAGTGACCATACTCATCAAAGCATGACTTGAATAATAGATTTTTTGGCAGGGAAGAACTGAGATGTGGTGTGAGAATTATGACAAGGAGAGAAGAAACTGAAAACAGCACCTTTACAGAAGCCATAACAATTGCAACTAATTGTGCTCTAAGAATTAATATATAGCCTTCTTTGGCTCTTGACTAAAAAATCCAGACCACAGATATTGTCAAACGATAAATTGTTTGTGTTGTTTAGAGTATGTATTATACTAATGTTGGACACATGTTGGAGGACGAAAACACGGTTTCGGGTTCGTGTTATTTTTATAGTACGTAAAATCTAAGCTTGTATAGAGAAGTGGCAGTACGTGCTGCGTGGGATCTGAGTGAGAGGCAGGAAAAAAAAAAAAAAGGAGAGCAACAGCATTAAAGAAGCCATAGCCATTGCACTTGTTGGCTTAAGTATTAGCCTTCTGTTGCTCTCAACTCAAAAACATACAGATATTATAAAATTTAATGTGTTCGTGTATAATTTAAAATATTACATCATGTTTCATACGAATATCAAATACGTATCTAACAAGGCAAAATTCCTCCCCAAATATTACATCATGTTGAGATAGAAGTCTAAGACTGGAATCTCTCTCAACATGCTGACTGTTTAAGCGTATGATATAAAATATTCAACTTAGATCCTATCGAAAATTGTCTTGTCAACTTTGCCTGTTGTCGTGGACCTCTTAACACTCAAATTTTCAACCTAGATCCTTTCAACTTGAAGCTTGGAAATACGGAAAGGTTAGTTTGGTTGTCAAGATCCTAAGGCTTCGCCATAGTTTCGGTCTTGACTCTGATATGGCCCCTTAGCACACGGCCGATTTAGAAGCCTAGATGCACCAATATACTAAACACAGATATAAAATAAGATATAAATTACAAATATCATTGCATAATAAAATTCAAATTGTTCATATATAATTTGAGGACTCTTTCACATTTAATACTAGTTTCTAACACAAAAATACACTTTTTTTTAATTTAGATTTTTATGCTTCATATAAATTACATGCATGTTTAATGATGAACTGGGTCATTTTTGCTGCGCAGTTGTACGTGTCATCTGTTTTTAATTAAGTTGCTTCAACTGGCAGGAAGTGAGTTGAACATCCCCAAATTGTCGAGAAGTTTGCTTGTTTCCCTTTCTACGATTTGGTCTCATCCGGCAGATATATTCAGGCGAGATCTTATCCGATATTACTGGGTATTGTCTTTTAATTTTTTTTTTTTTTATAAAAAAGAATGAGAGGGAGAGATGGCGCTCCTAGTTTCCGACAGACCTGAATTTTCAATGGCCCTTTTTCTCTAGGTGAAACCTAGTGTGGACCCCTCCGAAAGGTGTTAGGATACCACAGTGAAAAGCCCAGACAAGCCATCAGATCATGAGGGATGGGGGATTTTCCCACGATCAGATATCACTAAGCAGAACTTTAGCAACAATGAGGGGCATCGACGTCGCAACCTGGAGGTTGCGAGAACGGCCCTCATGCCACTTGCGCCAATCTGCATTGGCATTGTTTTAATTTTTTTTAAAAATTTTTTTAGAGCTGCATGATATGTTTTCTTCCTTTTAAAAGTTAATTTTGAAATGAAAAAAATAAGGCTGAAAAGAATTGAGTTGTGTTTGGTATGAATAAAATGCTATTAAGTCAGATGGTTAGACTTCAGAGTTTGTTGGAAGTCAAGTTTAGTTGTCAGTCTGTCGCAGCACTCTATTTCTATGCATATAAGGCTAAAACTGCAAGGTGTACAATTATCAATGTGAAAAAAATTTTCTCATTTCATCCTTAAATTTTGTTCATTACCACTACTTTGACTGTTCCATGGTAGCAGAGCCTCACGATCTACCATTAATGGAGAACACCGTTGCAAACTTCCATAATACAGCATCAACCCTGACATGAGATTCTATCCAGAAAACCTTTTTTATCCATTTGGAATTATATGTGTATATATATATATATATATATTACTACCTACCGCCTACGCGCGTTAGTCAAACTATCGTCAGGTGCTATGCAATTTCTTTTTGTTAACCAACTAAAAAGATCAAAATATTAAATTTATACGTACCTATAATTAATACGTTAAACTTAATTAAATATCATATTTACTATTAAATTATTTATTCCACAATTAATTTTTATATATATAAAACTAAAATAAAACATTAAATTAGAATATTTATATCTTAAACCTCAATAAAATGACAATTTAAAAGTTACTAAATCAAAAACATGAGTTAAAAATGCCTCATAAACTAAATTAAACATACGTAATCAGTATAAATAATAAACACAAAATTAGTAGTTTCTGTTGGCTTTACATCATCTAGATGCTAATAAAATCGGTGCTCCCTACCCCTCCGCCCCTTTTTCCTCCTTTTTCTCAATCCATGTGATCTCAATTTGCTTTCACTTTACTAAATGCTTAAAACTTTTACCCAAAGTCTAGTAACACAGGTTATGTCAATTAGACTAGCAACATCTTTAAGAAATTAGCACAATTACACTGTCCTTACTAGGGGATATTAGATAACTCATTAACTTATAATTATTAAGCGACTTTGTTAGAATCCAATATCTAAGCTATAAGTAATGTATAAACTATCACTACAAAAAAGCAGGACATTTGCAACAGAATTTAGTGATGGAAATTTTTCTATCACAAAATTTGTTGCAAATTTATTACTAACTTTGTCACTAATCTTAACGACAGAATTATTGATGAAAAATTCCGTCAAAAATATTTCTATCGCTAATTTCATTAATAACGGAATATTGTGACGGAAAATTCCGTCGCTACTACGTAAGATAGCTTATTCAAGTTTTGTGACGGAATTTGCAACAGAATTATCTATCACAAAGTCACTAAATCCGTCACAAATTATTTAAATATTATATATCATATAATTTTAATTTTTTTGATGATTTATATGATATAATGGCTTAAATATATATATATATATATATATATATATATATATATATATATATATATATATATATATATATATAACAGTCGCAAATGATTTAAATATTATTAATTATATATATTATAATTTTTTAATTAATATATTATAATTTAAATTATAAATTAATAATTTAATAATTTCAATATTAAAATAATAAAATGCAATAAATACTAATGTACTTAATTATTTTATGGTCAATAAAAGGTTTCTACATGTAAATTATAAATTTACCATCATTAGTTCATCATTAAATCTGTTGCAAATTATTTAAATATTATATAGGATATAATTTGAAGTTTTATTGATTTATATGATACAACAACTATATATATATATATATATATATAACCATCGCAAATTATTTAAATATTATGAATTTTATATGTGTGTATATATATATATATTAATTATAATTTAAATTCTAAATTAATAATTTAATAATTTCAATATCAAAATAGTATAATGAGATAAATATTAATTTATTTAACTATTTTATGGTCGATAAAAGGTCTCTAACTACAAATTATAAATTTTTTGTTATTAATCTGTCACTAAATCTATCACAAATTATTTAAATATTATATATGATATAATTTGAAATTTTTAATGATTTATATGATATAATGAATTAAATAAATTTCAAATCTTTAAAATTTTCTTGGAAGAAACAAAGATTAAATACCACATGATACAAATTATTGCATATAGAATGAGTATAATGAATTATTTTTTAGTTTCTTCATCTCCAAACTCATATTGGGTAATTCATATAGAATGAGTAAAATTCAAACTTATCTTCTTACGTATTGCATCATTAAATCTTTGAACCCAAATCATTTATCTAAAAAATTTAAAATGAATAATTTTTTCTCAAACTAAAACTTATATTTATATAACATTTATTCATATAAAATTACAATAAAAAATTATATGTCTTAAATATCAAAATTTATAAAATACTATTTAAATGATATATTTTAACCATATACATTATCAATTTAAAACACAATAAGCCTAAGCATAAAATATATTTAGTACTTGTCTTATGAATAACGCAAAAATATTAAATTTTGATCCTCTGGATCAGCCATGAAATGCCACTTTGTCTATTGGTATACTAAGGAAAATTATCTCTCCTAGTTATATGACTTTTTTGAGGCTATGAAAAAATCAACGAAAATTATGATGTGGACCTAAATATACTTTTAGGATCAATATTCTATTTTGATCTTGAAAATATTTAATATTCAATATGGATCTTGCAACCGAAAAGTGTGCAGGCGAGAGGGTTTATACATCCTCATTTTTTTAGTTATAAGTTTTAAATATAAAAATAAAAATTACATTTATGTGAACCAAAAACAAAAAGACTAGAAAGTTCAATCGCAAGCCCACTTCAATTATTGAGATAACTAGAGAGGATCCATCAAATTAAACATATTCTAGAAGAAATCTTTTGTTTTATATGAGTAATCCTTATTTTGACTTAGTATTACCAGTTTCCCCTGGTTTTGATAATCATTCACTCTAAATTAATAAATAAAAAATATTTCATGAAGTAATATAAATATATAATAGGAAATTTCTACAAGGAATCGTATTTTGAATTTTTGTAATTAAAATTTAGATTTAAATTTTTAAAATTTGGCAATAATTAATTCACAATCCAATTTATAATCAATTTGAATAATTAATGACAGCAAATATCTAATAAATTTATGAAGACTTTTGTGTCAAATAATATGATATTAGCTGTGTATGTTCATATAGCCATGTTAATTGAAAGATTATGAAGGAAGTACATAAGTTGTGCATTGTTTGGTTGGAAAAATTAAGAAGGGAAGAAAAAGAAATTATATGGGGATGCAATCTTTCTTTTGTTTGGAATGTGCAAATAGAGAGGAGAGAAAAAGGTTGGGATAGATTCTAAGTATGTGAGATTCACTAAAATAATGGAAAGAAAATGAAAGAAAAGGGCCAAATTTTCCATTCTAATTTTATTCTCAATTTTTTATTCATCAAAACCAAATATAAGATTAGCAAATAATTTAATATCTTATTTATTTATATTTTCTTTCTTTTCTTTTATGATACCAAACCAGAAGAGAAGTGTATTTTTTTATTGTATAGTACTAAATAAAATAAATAATAGTTCATTCACTTTCTCTCCTCTTTCCTTTTCATTCTCTTGAATTGTTTTCTTTCTTTCTTTTTTAATTTTCTTCTTATAATATCAAACAATTTAAATGTTAGAGGCCATCATAATTTCACAACAAAATTATTGCCCTAAAATATGTATTCATGAATTAAATTTAATGCAATGATTTGAATTGCTATGATTTTAAGAATTAAATCTTATATGATTTATAGAATATCTATATTAGTTAGTTTAGAATTTAATGTTGAGCTACATATTTTAAATTATTGATATATTAAAATTTGAATAAAAATCTTACTTTTAAGTCACAATAACTATTTTCTCAATAAAAAAAAAATTGATATGATAGATGCAAACCATATCAATAAAAAGAAAATAGTGACCAAGGAAATAGTTTGCAAGAATTGAATAATAATGCGTTACATTTTATTTTTAGATTAAGGGGTTTTTTTTTAGATGTAATATAGTGTACATATATAACATGGTTAGAAATGTAACTGTATGTTATTTACATAAAAAAATTGTTCAAATTATATATATATATATATATATATATATATATATATATAATTATATATATATATATATATATATATTGGCCCAAAATGATTCATTTTGAGCAAAATTTTTCCTAAAATAGCATCTTTTAAACAATTATTTAGCTATATGAAATTTGTCTAAATGGCATTATTTAAAAATAAATAAATCACTTGAGCAAGTACAAAACATGAATTAATTGACAGGCTCTCATTTATTAATTGAAGAAGTGATGCAAACCATATCATATATTTAGTATTTTGCAAGAGACAAAAGGAGCAATAAAGGCCCAAACTCCTGGACTCTCTGCACTCTCTCTCTCTCTCTCTCTCTCTCTCTCTCTCTCTTAGAGACAAAAGATGAAGAAATCAAGACTCCTTGCAACTTACGTGGCCGCTACTTCTGCCACAACCGTCTCTATTTCATCGTCTTCTTCCTCTTCATCTTTGCAGATTTCACATCAGGTATAGCTTCACCCTAGGTTAGATTATTGGCGAGAATTGGGGGTGGGTATTTTGAAATTTCTTTGAAAATTTTACTCTCTTTTGGTTGAGATTGAGGTTTAGAACATTGGGATCTAAGATTTCTATGGGAGATCTTCTAATGGATGTGCGATTTCTTTGTTTTTAGAATGGGATGGTTCAGAGAAACCATGAGAACTCTTCATCGGTGAGTTCGTCTTCTACGGACAAATTTGTATAATTTTTTTATAATTAAAATTTTTGTCTTTTACCTTTCATATTTATCTTTAAACTTAAAATGTAAAAAGAAAAAAAAAACTTCAAAAAGACAATTGCTTACCGCACAATTACAATACAGATCCTAGATGCTCCTCTCCATTTCTGCCTTATGAGTTTTCCCATTTTCCCTCTGCCATTTTAGTTTCACAAAGTTGAAGTCGCATCTAGCAAGTCCTAAGTTTTCCCTAACTTAGCCATCTTCCAAACCCAGCTGCACAGCAAATGGCAACCACCATCTACAAACCCTACCTATAACCTCCCTATCCTCATTCGAATCCTAACCCCAACCTTAACCCTAACTTGGCATCCTTTTTTATCCCTGAATTTCTCCACAAATTCACACGTGAGAGGAAGTTTGATTTTCTCTTCTTTTGAATTATCAAGCAATTGGAGCTTCATTAGAGGTAATTCTTTTCATTTTCGTCGATCTTTTTGTCTCAAATTCTTTGATGATTTAAGAGGGACCACTTGTAATTTAAATTTCAAATCCATATTTCTCTAGCCCCAATGAACTATTTCCGACACTGTCCAACACTAGTGCCTATAGGTATGGATCAGTTTGGTTTTGATTTTCTTTCTTTCATGCAAAATCGATCATTTTTTGTTGCCTTAATTATTAAGAGTATTTAACTTAAGGCCTACCTACTATTTCCAATGACCTTTACAAATCTTGTTTTATTGTTTTGGACTTAATTCATTCTGCATTAATTTCTAATCATTTAAGTTAAATTCTTTGTGTAAACAACAGGTTTTTACTAGTTTGCATAAAAGTTCTCTGTATGCTAGCCCCTCTATACATTTGTCTCTATCTATATGTGTTCGATTCCTTCTTTGCAAACGTAGATTATAAAAAAACTTTCATTCTTATTGAATGGTTTGGTGAACTGATAAATATTCCTTTTAGCATATCCTAAACAACTCCTAGATATGGATTAAGATGTCAAAATTAATTAATTAATAGTCGTTGTATCAAATAATTGTTCAAGAAATTTAATTCTTGGTCTTACATGACACTATCCTTGAACATGTTTTTTGTTGTGTTCATTTGTTGTAATAAGATTGAACTAGTTTCAGATTTGATGATTGGTATGCACCTTTGATGATTATTCACTGTAACTTTCTTACTTGTTTGTCCATGCCATGATTATTAATTTAGCTATGTCCTTCTACTATAAAAATTTGTGCTTTACTATTGATTGTTGTTGTGATATAAACACTAATTGTAACTGCTTCATGTTGGTCTATATTAATGCTTTCCTTCTCAGGGTTGCTATGTGTGCATTATTATAGGTTACTATAAGGGTGGAGATATGTAAGTCCTTTTCTTTAATTCCTTCTTACAATTCATAGGTATTTCTCCTTTTACCTGGTGGCATTTATAAATTGCAGTACTTTTTAATATTGTTAAAATCATTGTAGATATGATACAAGGCAGAAGCTATAAAGAAGGCTAATGGCATTCTTTTTCCCGAGAAGGTATGTTGATTTGTTTTGGCTATTAAAGTATTAGGGAATTTTTCTCTTTCTCTTCATATTTAATGGATTTTAAGGCTTTAACATTGTAATTTGGAAGCAGGGTAAGAGCCATAATGTAATTAACTTGTTATAAGCACAGAGGAGTTTAATATGGAAAGATATAAATTAGATTAACTAAAAACTACATTTGAGTGTACTTTTGTTCTAATCTTCACACTCTAGTGTTGTGGCATAACATTGAAACCATATTTTATTTATTTCTCTCATTTTCTTTACCTTTGGTGATGCTATAAGGGTGGAGATATATAAAGGTGGAGATATGCAAGTCTTTTCTTTACTTTGTTCAAGCTACTGCATCTTTCATCTTATAATCTTTACACTTTGCTTATATATTTAGAGTTTAATACCACATGGTCAAATATTTTAACAAGTTTCATCTTACTTGTTTTATTGGAGGGATCTAAATTTTTTGTATCTGGCAAATAAATATATGATATACATTTAAATAGAGATATAGAAAAAATAAAGAGTAAATAAAAAGAGAATAAATGAATCATATATTCTTTTACTTTTTTAATGCCAATTATAATCCTTCAAAATATTTACAATTGGGACATGACTTGGGAAAAAAATTTTGGTATTTATTATTAATTCAGTTATCATATTTTTATTTGAGAATTTGATAATAAATATTTAAAGAATTACTTAAATTACCCTTTTACATTTATCCTTCTGGATAAAAATAAATTTGAATAAATTCTTAAATATATATTCTTTGTATGATCAAATAAAGGAGGAGCTAATTAGAATTTATTCATCTTAATAAATATATAACTAGTTAGTACATTATATATATTTAAAAATTTCACATCTCTTGTTAGTTTTGATTGTTTAATATTAACAATTGTTGTTTATAAATCATTTTCTTAAAATTTTAAAATTATATACTTATTTCAATTTTTTTAACTAAATGTGGATTGAGGGAAGGGTGTTGGAATTGATTCTGTAGCTGGAAAGAGAGTGAAGGGCCAAATTTGAATGCAATAATACCATCATTAAGTTAATAAAGTAACAATATTCAGGTGGAAAGCTGAATAAAGAAGACTATTACGTTATTCCTGCATAGCATTCTTTACCATTTTGAATTTAAACAATGGAAAGAGAATAATAAAATCTAGCTACCATTAGTTCTAGCTATAATTTCCTACCCATCTAACTTAACCACGTTGCTTGTTTGTTTTTTAAGATTTTGGACCACCTTATATGTAACACCATAAATTCTAGCCCATTTTATGTCATTCATAGGCTTTACATCATCATTTTCATGAAAGCATATGAAAGAGGGAGTGAAAATAATAGGCTTATTTACATTATGTCATACTTTAAAATTTGCAATCGGTGTCACGTGGACCGTGTGAACTCATATTATACATTCTCATATTTAAATACACCATTATAACTCATTTGCATCACAAAATCATGCCCACAACTCATGGAAACTGAAATGGAGCATGGAAAATGGAAGTTCATTCTCAGCCAGAATTAGCCTCTTTTCTGGGCAAATTTTGAAAAATTATAACTAAATCTAAAAAAATCAAAATTATGCAATCTTAATCATTATGGAAAGCTTAGGATGTATACTTCACAAAAATGTACCCAGACTATAACATCCATCATGGAGGATGCTTGACACTCAAAAAGCTACTGAGGTCGCTGCTGCCTGGGCTACTGTTTATGATTACTAATACAAACTTTTAAAATACATAACTAATTCTATAAAAATCGAAATCATACACATTTAGTTATTTTGGAAAGTCACAAATGTCAAATTGATGGTAAAAATAATTCCAGAATGAAATAGACACGTTTAGTTATTGGAAACCTATGGAACAGTGACTGAACTCCTAAGGCGCTACTGCTACTGACAGCCAACTTCAAAAATATATAACTCTTTACTCAGGCCTCTAAATGAGGTGATCTCAGTGGCCACAAAAAGATTATGACCTCTAGTTTATACATATAAAATTTCATAAGCATTGGACACCATTTGACCATCGGTGACATAAAACACAAATTTGCCAGTGTGAACAGTACCCATACTAGAATCAATAGAAAATCTCAACTTTGAAAATTCATCAAATATTCTCTAGGCCTCCAAAAATTATGTTCTTTATCTTCTCAAAAAGCTCTCAATGAGATCTACTTGTATACCAAATTTCAAATTAAGACTAACTCATTTGGCTAAAAAGCGATATAGGGTTTCATTATGGTCAAATTTGACTCCATATAAGGTACTAAACTTGCCAAATGGCCTCCCCTTAATGTTGGCACCTTTTAGGCAAGTCTGAAAGTATATTTAAGATTTGTGTAGGCTGTTCAAATGATTCTAAACCTCATGCATCTCATTTTGGTCATTCAACCCATACTTATGCATATTTGCATCATACTTTCACATTGCACATTCGGACATTATAAACTCAAATTGTATTCTAAAACTCATACATCATATCCATAGTTATAAACATTACATAATAACATATTTATACATGTCTCAAGGTTCATAGACTATCTACATCATCATATACATCAAGGTACATAAGTATGGTTCCAACATAGCTAAAACTATGCATGTGCTTGTCAATCTCCTTTCTTCATGGTTGTTGGCTCTTATTGGCATATCCACTTGGTTTACCTAGCATGTGAGATCACTAGAGAGGAGGGGATGGGATTCAAAAAATTCCAATAGCTCATCTCTCATTCAATCGTACATAATATGTGCAAAGCAAGTTTTTCAAATGCATGCATGGAGGAAATAGAAGTCATAGACATTTTAAAAGTAAAATTGGTATGTGGATCAATCATACAAGACATATAAGAGCTCACCAAGTGTTTAGATTAGCCTCACACTTCTCCTTATGGATTTTGGGCTTGCCTCACCCATTCTTTAAGAGCTTTGGACTCAACCATACTCTTGGGAGCCCACTTTGCTTTTGGGAGACTCTTCAATTTGTCTTAACCAAGATCAAGGGTTCTTGGTTCATCCTCACCAAAAGGAAGAGTTCTTTGCCTCTCCACATTCAAGCCAACTCATACAAATAGCATGTAAACATTTGAAAACATAACATGGCATCAAGAAGCATAATATATAAAGGTATGCTAGCATACTTTTTCATAACTTGAAAATACACATACACATATTCTAAAACAAGCTAAACACACATCCATGCATGAGAGAAGGTGGAGAGAGCTACCTTGCACACAATTGCACACATTTTCCTTTGGACTCAAGCCTCCTCTTTTGGCCACACACCCATAAATTGGTGGAGATGGTTTCTCTTGGCCTAGATACAATTTATGGGAGCCAATTAGATTTTTGAAATAATCTCTAAGGCCATACAATTTGCTTAGATGCTAGATTACTCTATAAGCCACATTATGGTCCATAAATGCACCTAATGAAGCAACACTTTTCAAATAAATTCTAGGCTTCATTCTTTCCTTTCAAATATGATTCTTGTCTCCTTTTAAGTATCTTGGAGTCATTACACAATTAAAACAGAGCCTAACATTATGTTGCTTCTTTAGGTCATAATATGGAACCTAAGGCACCAAGTCACTTTCTAAGAGTTCTAAATTTTTTCTAAGGCCTCCCTTCAATTTTATTCATCAAATATGACTCAATAATGGCCTTAGAAAAATTTAAAACTCTCCCTAGCTACCCCAACTTTGCTTGGTCGAGACTATGTCCATTTTTGGCCTTCTTGGAATTATCTTTATTTTCTTAAAGGAGGAAGCATGTGGGGAGTATCTTAGGGATCTTAAGAGCTCATTTAAACTATTAATTAGGCCTAGGAGTTATCATATAAAATCAGATTTTGGAAAGTATACATAAAACCCTAGAATTTGCATTTTGAAATCTAATAGCTTTTTGATAATTCCTTTTGCATATTCTTAATCTCCACACCCTTTTTCCATAGATTCATGCTTGGTTCTACCTAAAAATCATCTCCTCTTAGGGTTTTCTCAAGTGGGGCGAAATGGTGGAGAAGGGAACAAAAAATGACAACTATAGGAAGAGAAATTACCTTATTTTCTTGTTTTTTCTCACTTGAATCTTGTGTTCTTTGAACTCCTCTCTTCAAATCCAAATTTTTTCCTCAATTTCTCCCTTAAAACATATTTATAAACTTTATTTTAATCATAGGAAACAAAGGAGAATGGAGGAGAAGAGGTTTAGAAGAGAAAAAGCATGAAAAATTCCTAATTTCCATACCTTAAGCCTTTGATTTCTCCTCCTTTTCTTCCTCTTCTTGTGAGCCTCATCTCCTAGGATTTTCTTTTGGCTTTAGGCAGAACATGGTCGTGCATAATGAAGGGAGGAGAAGGGTGCATCATATATATAGGTGGGAATAAGTTACACTTTTTAAAAATTTTTATTTTGCCCTTCATAATTTACATTTTTGTTTTCCCTTCATTTTAGCTTCTTTTTGAAAATCGTCTTTTTCATTATAAAATTTAGGTTCCCAATTTAGTAAAATGTCTTTGGAATAACTCAAATTGGAGCTAAAACCTTCTTGAACGAATTCGTCAAAGTTCAGAAACACTGACATTGGAAAACGCCCACTGGAGGGGTTTTAACTATCTCGGGGGTTTGGCTTCTGAGAACCCTGGGGAACTCAAAAATTTCATTTAAAAAACCCTCTTGTGTAAATTCCAAAATTTACTCAAAATTACGAAAATGCCATTATGTTTCATAAATTTTTCGTAAGAAATTGTTTCTTCATTCTAACTCTGTTTTTCTTTCTGTTTGAGCCTGAGATTCTTATTTTTAGAAGTCTAGAATGCTTCTTAAATTTTTTAGGACCTTAACTATTTCATTCCGGGGGACTTCTTTTTGTATTTGGTGAGTTTTGTTCGTTTATAGAGAAACTGTACATTACGTTTCTCACATTTTCTCTCATTTTCAGAAAATCAGATGTTACATTATATATTTGTTCATTATTGTTTTTAAAGGGATGCAACTTTTTTTTATTAGTATGACCAAATCATATATTTTTTATTTTGTTTTTAATATAGCAATTAATTCTTTTAATATTTGTTCTTACATTTTATGAAGCCCATAGACTATTAAATATTATTACTTTTTTTAGACAGCTCTGCTATTATATTTAAAAAATAGGATAACTGTCCATAAAGCACAATCATATGACTTTTTTAATCTACTTGTTTTTTTAATATAGAACTTAGCTCTTTTATATTTTGGTATATAATATATTCCAATTCTTTTAACTTTAGTCAAAAATGTATTGTCAGTGCCCATTCTTAAGCATTCATAGGGAAATTCTGTACAGCTTGTTATTAAAAATTAACACAACTGAAATTGAACATATAAAAAGTTAATTTATGTTGGAATATTTTAATTAAATTAAAATTATATGTAGATTAGCATTAATCAATTATTAGGCTAATTGAGAAATTCTGTATAGCCCGATAAGTAATGCTTGTTTGATGATCATTTGATGCTAATATGTTAGAAAATGTTTGATTTCAATATTGTCACCATATGGTGACACAAAGCTGCAGAAGGGAATTACTCATGGAGCATGTGAATATCTGTTGAAATATGTTCAAATAGAAGAGCTAAAGAACATTTGGTAGCATGTAATCAGATCATGTGACTCATTTTTCCTTAATTTCTTTAACATTTTTTATGAATATTCTGGGTATATATTGGCAATCCAAATTTCAGAATATTATGTGATATAATTTTATTCAGAATTATTATTATGGAGACTCTATTGATTTCTCTTCCTAATCATATATGCAAGAGGATTCCCATAGATACAACACCTTTGAGATAAGAGAACCAATAATATAGAGAGCTGAATCAATGCATAACAGAATAGCATCAACCAATTATGTCTCTACTAGACTAGCATCAACAAACACTCAATGGATTACAAGAATTTGAATTATGGTTATTGATAAACACATATTTTATCTATTTTTATCCTCCTAAACTTAGACATTTTAGTTCCAAATATGGCTTTAAGACTTTAATTAGATAAGATTTCATTTTAATAGCCATTTCTATATTTTAGGAGTTAATTTGCAAAAATTTGGTTTTTAATGCTCATTTTATCTTAAATAATTTTTGTGAATATGCCTATTTGATTTTTTCCACTCTTTTATGCAGAATTTTAATATGAATTTGGAGCTTGAATGAGCATTTGTTTTGAAGAAGAGAAGGAAGCTTGGGCAAGGAAGCATCCAGCAGTAAAGAAAAGAAGAATCAACATGGAATGGCAGCAGCTCACGAGCTCGAGCAGAACAGAGGTTCTCGTGGGGTCTGGATTCGAGAAGAAGCTATGTTTAGTGAAGGAAAGTTATGATCTCACATTAAGAAGCTCGTATGAGCTGGAGGAAGAAGCTTCAGGTTCCAACGCTGCAAGCTGAAGAAAAGAAAAGACGTAGGAATAGGGCTGGAAAAGCAACGCTGGGCAGAAATAGAGGAGCTGACGTGGGCTGTCCAGAACGTGCGAAATGCTAAGGAGAAGCTGTGCATGAGGAAAACACGAAGCAAGGCTTGCATGAGCTGGATGCAGAACCATTTACTCATACAGTAGCTAAAGAATAGAGTTGAGTCTTACGAGGTTGTGAACAGAAGTAGAGAGGAAGTGCAGCAGCTGAATAGAGAAGAACAACGAGGAATTTGCATGCAGAAATGGAGAAAACACAAAGTTATGAGCTGCAGCTTCAACTTACACTCATGCACTCGTCTAGCACATTGCCATGGATTAGAGAAGCTTGAATGAGCTGGGAAACATGACGTGGAAAAGCTGGAGTAAAACGCGAAAAGAATGAAGCAACGTGAGAGAGCTGAGTTACGTGAGAACCAGAAACAGACTGCAAGGAGAGAGCTATGTGAAAAGTGGGAAGCTTGCATGAATTGGAATATTTTATTTAGCTTTAAGTGAGGTCCACACTCACATAATCAAAGAAGAAAAAATACATTCGGGCAATGAAGGAATGAGAAACTGAGCACGTGGAAAAAGAATAAATAAAGCACATGAAGCAGCACGTGAATAATGCATTCATCTCAACCATTCATTCCACGAAATCAACCATCATCCATTCATTTTATTATACACGCCTCAATCACTCATTTTCCACGCTCATTCATGACGTCACATGCTCCATTTGCCATTCCTTTGTCCAGAACCATTCACCCATTCCACTTCGCCCTTCCGTCGTCCACTCCAGAACCACCTCCATCATCCAATCTTCCATCTCACCACCACAATGAAGCTCTAATCCACCTTGAGGCTAGCTAGGAGGAAGCTCTTGGAGAAGCTTGAATCCTTGGATAAGAATGCAGAATTTTGGCTAAGATTTCTTAATTTCCTACACTTTTTCTTTTTCTTGTACAATCTTGGTTAAGTTGTATTTGATTAAGAATTTGTGTAATTACTTAGTGGCTGGTTAGACATTGATTAGGAAGCCTTTTTGTTGATTAATTGGTTGGATTTGAATATGATTTTTTATTATTCTCTCTAATCTCCAATGTATGCCATGAAGGTGTTTGATGAAATGCATGAGTGAGATTATGTGCTTAATTGTTTATTTGAGAATTCCTTAGTGTTTAGTTAGTTAATTAAACATTTTTAGATGATGAATCAGAGGTTAATTAATCAGTTAATTAATCAAATTAGGTGTTCATTGATCTTAAAGACAAGAATTAGTAATTTAATAAGGATTGAGGTCTCAATTCAACATTAGATTATTAATTTCTTGATTCTTGCGTGGTAACTCAAGATACACTTGCTATGAATACAATTAAGGATTCTTAGGCCAGAATTAATCATAATTGGATTAGGATAAGGATAGTGGACACCAAGAGACAAATCCAAAGCTAGTCACAAGCCCATTATCTCCACAATTCATCTAATTAGGTGGTGTTTAGAAATTTTAATCCAATTAGATTTTACTTAGTTTAATTCAATCAAAAAAACCCCCAAAATTAAGTAGTTTTAGAACCTTTAACATTTAGAAAATCCAATTGAATATTGAACTCCATTTTCAAGGGAAATGACCTAGGTTGTGCCACTAGATGCATTTTTAATTCAACTTAGTTTTATTTTGAGGGTTGTACAACAAGCCCGTCAAAATTTGGTGCCGTTGCTGAAGGATTGGAGTTTTAATTTTTTAAGGAGGTTTTCTAAGTGTTTTTGTTCTATTTTAGCTCTATTTTGGTTCTGTTTTGATTTGATTTTTGTTCTATTTTAAACTTGGAATTAGATCATTTCGGTGTTGCACATTAACTTGTTTAGTTGCTGGAATTTTTGTTTGAAGTGCCCAGAAAATTCTCAAACTTTGTTTTCTAAGGATTTTGGGTGTTTTGAGCAAAAATAATAGCAAAGCTATTTGGTGCACCATTTTTTTGGTCAAATTCCAACGTTTAAGACACTTTTTCTAATTTTTTTAGTATTTTTTTGATTTTTTTAGGAATTTTTCAATTTTTTTGGATTTAATTTCCTTATTTTTTGTGAGTTTATTTTGTATCATTAGCCTCTATTTTAGAGTGCTTTTGATTGTTAGGAACTTCTTATCTTCATTTGATTTTATTTTCTTGATTTTGAGTTTATTTTAGTTACAATTTGTTTGTGATTTGTCTTGTGCTAAAAGTGATTGAACTTCTCATTTTATTTGCTTTAAATGGATCCTTATTATTCTAATCAAGGTGTTTATGATCCTTATGCAAATAATAGGATTTCTCAGAAGTTGGATAACGCCATGTCAATGCTTCAAGGTCTTCTTGAACAACAAAGATGAGAACGACAAGCACAACAATACCAACAATTCCAACCACCATGCTACCAACCACACCATCATTCATATGAAGTTCACCCCAGCTACCAACCATACCACAATCCATATGAGATCCACCCAAATTACCACCATCATCATGAGCCATACTATACCTTCCATAGGCAAGAGCCACAATATCATCCTTACAATTACCATGAGGGATACATGCAACAAGAGCCCCAGAGGGAACTGAGTTTGGAAGAAAGGATGATAAAGCATTTGGAGGTCTATAATCTTCAAATCCAACAATTATAACGGTTGCAACTCAAAAACCAACAAATGATGGATAACATTTTGAAGGATTCAGGATTTCAAATGAATCAACCGACTTCAAGTGCTACTGAATTGACTGAAAAGCAAATTAGAAGGGAATTCATAGAGGAGGAAGAGTCTTATTCATTGGGTAATATCCTTCCATCTTCTAATACTTTGCAATTTGTTGGAACTGACTCTAGTTTGCCTGATAGTACTGTGACTACTAATGCATATAATGTTGTTGATTTTGAATTGCATGATGATGTTGTTGATGAGGAAATTATTGTTGAATCTCCTGATATGTTTGATTGTGGTAGTTCATTGAGCAAAATTGACATGTTTATTGATGTTCATGAACCCTTGTGTACTGATGCACTTGAGATGTCTACACCTAGCTATAACCTTAGTGATGAATTCATGTCTGAACCAATTGATGAATCTCTTGAGTCTAGGGTAGAAGATAAGTGTGGAGGTGACTTAGAATGTGATGCTCATGCTATTCCTAGTCTAGAATTAGTTGATAAGTTTGTTGATGATGCATCTACTGAGTTTAAGGATAGCATGCTTTCTGGACCATGTGACATAGCTGATTTGGATGCATTTCTTGATTGTGTGTGTGTTGAATCTGCTATATGTGATAGATGCTCCCAAATTAATTCTTCCATTGAGACTAGTGAGTTCCTCACATATACTGATCAACATGATTCCTCACTAGCCTATGATGGTATGACTACTAAAATAATAGATGTAGGATGTGAAAAGGATATAGATAATGAAATTGTTGAGCAGCTTGTTGATAATTCAGACTCTACTTTGCAATGCTTATGTGATGAATTGTATACATGTCTTATGTGTGTTGAGATTAATGAATTTTTGGAGTCTGATAAGTCTGTTGAATCCATGAATTCCTTTGCTTGCACTGAAATGATTGATAAGAATGATTCTACTGATCATACTGGTATTGATGAGAACATGCATAGTGATAGTGCTAATATTGAACATCTTGTTGATTCCTGTGCTATTATTGATACTAGTGAGAGACTGGATTTTATTGTAGATTATTGTTTAGAATATTATGAGCCTACTGATGTCTCTTTGGTCAGGGAAGATGTTATTTCTCTTGTTGAGAGTCTAAAACAGATTCCTGAAGTTAATGAAGTAGTTCCCAACAAGTCACAGACTCTCTCAGCTGAGATGAAGCAATTGCCAAATACCTCTGACACCTTGAACTCAAAAGGCTGTGAGAAGTTGCAATTTAATTCTTCTGTTGATGTAGTGACTCTTACTGATGAGAGTCCTATAGATTTTATTGGCTTTGATAGATATTTAGAGAGTCTAGAGTCTAGTGTTTTTAAGTTTGATTTTAAATTTTCTTTCTTTGGTTTTAAATCTCCTAAATTTGACTTTTATTCTTTTCTTGTTTCTGAATTTGCTGAAAATGACTTTCCTAAACTACTGATGGTTGAAAAAGTCCATGAGTCATCATTGAATGATCAATCAAAATATTTTAAAGTGGTTAGACTCAAATTTATTTAATTAAGAAGGAATAAAGTAGTTTTAATTTTGGTTTTTAACATGTATGATTAGTTAGTCTCTGATAGAGTTCTTTTTAGTTTAGGATGTAGTTTTCTTTGTCTTTTTCGCATTACAGTTTATTTTGTTTTTGTTTTGTAGGAAATAAATTGCTAACCAACTACATGGGAATCTGAGCCACATTGAGATCTCCATTTTCAAGTTCATCCAGTTGTATTCTCTCCTTTCAATCTCTTTATATTGTGTTGTTTATTTGTTTACTGGACTATGTGCTGGCATTAAGAACAATGCAATATTTAAGTGTGGGGGGGAGAGTCATTCTATTCCATCCATTTTTCCTTGCTTTGTTAAAAAAAAAAGTTTGAAATTTTTGAGAAAATTTTTGAAAAATAGCATGATTCTTTCTAGTTTTTCTGTGGAAGTTGCAAGTTGAGATAATTATAGCTTGGATTCACTTAGACATGATAAGTAATGGATCTTGTGTTTTGATTCAAGTGAAGTGGCAATGAATTTGATTTCAATGAATTATTTGATAGTCATTAGCTGGTGAGAATTTGAGCCTTAATTGTCCAATTCTAGTGTGTATTCACCTATCTTTCCTTTCACTCTAGAACTTGTCTTGATTCTTTATTGAGGCCACATTTGCATTTGCATGCATGAAAATGATAAGACATTCCTTTCTTTTGTAGCTAGATAGCCAAAAAGCTAACCTACATACACTCTATCCATTGTTTTAGCCACTTTGAACCTTGATTTTATTTTCTTGTTAACCTATAGCCATTAAATATATTCCCACCTTGTTTTAAGATGCCTTAGGAATTTCAAGGAGCATTACATCTAAATAGGATAGGTGAATGTGTGCTTTGCATCCATTAAGGCCATTGTGATTCAAAGAATTTATTCTAAGAAAGAAAAAAAATTCAAAGAAAGAAGAGATAGAAAAGCAAAAAGAAAGCAAAAGAAAAGAAATGAGAAAAAAAAGAAAAAAAGAAAAGAAAAGGAAGCCATAGAAAAAAAAAAAAAGTGTTTCAAATTGATTTTGTAGTTGATTATACTTGTTAGAAATAAGGCCTTGAATGCACACTCTTCTCTATCCTAAATCTCCATTTGATTGCTCTTGAAGTTCTAAGGTGTTCTATTTGTTGTTTGTTTTTCCCCTTGTTTTTGTTATCCATTCATTTCATTCCCTAGCCCCATTATAACCCTTAATAAAGTCCTCTTAATTTGTGCATTGCATTTGGCATGGGTGGTGGAAACTTAGAAGCTTGACAAGCCTATGGTAGTGAGGTTTAGATAGGTGCAAATTGAGTGATACACATTGCCTAAACACTTGAAAGATGAGAGTAAAAACTAAACCATGTGAGAGGCTATACATTTCAATTCATTCTTTTCAAATGAAATTGCCATGGAATTTGATTTCTTGATGCAATTGAAGTTTACTTGGATTGTTGAAGTGATGAAGAGTTGTGATTGGTCTCTGATTTGTGATTTTTACTTTTCCTTTCCCATTTTCATTTTCCACTTGCCATTCTATTAGCTGAATGCTTCAATTCATTCTTTTATCTTGGATTTTAAGCTTTGCCCAGGAGTGCAAAGGTTTAAGTGTGGGGGAATTTGATAAACACATATTTTATCTATTTTTATCCTCCTAAACTTAGACATTTTAGTTCCAAATATGGCTTTAAGACTTTAATTAGATAAGATTTCATTTTAATAGCCATTTCTATATTTTAGGAGTTAATTTGCAAAAATTTGGTTTTTAATGCTTAAATTTATCTTAAATAATTTTTGGGTATTTCTACTTAATACTTCCCATTCTTTTGTGCAGATTTTAATGAGCAAATGATGCTTGATGAGAATTTGGTTTAAAGAAGAGAAGAACCTTCCACATCCACCACATGACATGTGGATTTTGTTTGAGGGAAGTGAAGTACAAGAGCAGCTACGTGAGAAGCTTGAGCTTGGGTGGATGAAGCAAGAAGAATGAGCTGGGATTTGAAGCTATCTCTAAGCTAAGGGTTGAAGTTCCACAATGCAAAACACCCTTATGAGATGCTACCACTTCACTCACACACACATGTAGAAACGGAGGTCTCGAGTTGGACGTGGATGAGAAGTCCAGGCTATATAGAATGAAGAAAGAGTTCAAGTGGAGTCAATAAGAAGCCAAGGATTGGAACTACATGTTCTCGTGTGAAGGAAGAGGCCACGGGCAGAAGAAAACCAAGCATATGGGAGCTGGATTCATAAAAGAAAAGGGAGAGTTCATCTATTCAGCCACTCATTATTCTTTCAATTCCATCGACAATCCAGAGCCATCCACGAAGCACTTGAATGAAATGCTGAGCTGGAAGAATGAGCTGTGGAAAAATCTAGGCAATAAACACACACACATGCAACGGGTTCTGGTGCTTTAAGAAGGGGAGAGAAAGACACAAAGCAAGAAGAAGAAACTCCAGCAGAAACAGAGAGAAGAACCATGCAAAGATGAAGCAACTTAGAGCAAGAATTATCTATGGGGCTGATGCAAAAGGAATGAAGTAAGGAGCAGAATGAAAAGAAGCCATGAAAGCTGCTGGAATAGAGGAAGGAACAAACACACTATATAAAGGCCAACATGGAAAAAGAATGAAGCAACGAGCTGTCTAGAACCACGTCAAGAAGAAGAAGCAATACGAAGCATGGCTGGAAAGAGGAAGTAACGTGAGATTTATATGGAGTATTATTATAATGATGCAAAATAAAGTGGGTCCCACATTTATACACACACAAAGGAGCTGCAGGGAATTTAAATAAAAGTTGAGCACGTGTTTCTCACAAGGGAATTAAGAAAATACACACGACCAGCTCCAGATCAAGGGAATTGATTCCTCTCATGCCACACATCTTCACGTGTTTTTGGGCTGGAAGAATTAAAGAAGAGGCTGACTCACACATCGTCATTAAAAATTCATGTGAAAAGCACGTGAAAGAGAAAAGGTAATCAGATTCGGGAAGAGGCAAATTGACCCTGTCATTCCATCATCACGTGATTCACACATAATTCACTCATTCCATTCCATTTATTCCATGCATATTCACAACGTCATTTACTTTTCGCTCATCCACCCCTCTGTCTTTTCCACACACAGAACCCTCCACACCATTTTTTCCATTCCATCTCCATCTCCATACCACCATGATGATGCTTTAATTTCCATCTGTGACTAGCTAGGAGGAAGCTCTTGGAGAAGCTTGAATCCTTGGAGGAGACTACAGAATTTTGGTTAAGATTTCTTTAATTTTCCTACACCTTTTCTCATTCTGTACAATCTTGGTTAAGTTGTATTTGATTAGAAATTGGTGTAATTGTAATTAGTGGCTAGTTAGACACTAATTAGGAAGCCTTTTTGTTAATTAATTGGTTGGATTGGAATCTGATCTTTCATTATTCTCTAATTTCCCATGTATGCCACGAAGGTGTTCGATGAAATGCATGAGTGAGATTATGTGCTTAATTGCTTGATTTAAGAATTCTTTAATGTTTAGTTGGTTAATTAAATATTTTTGGATGATGAATCAGAAGCTAATTAATCAGTTAATTAATCAAATTGGGTGTTCATTGATCTTCAAGATAAGAATTAGTAATTTAATGTGGGGTTGAGGTCTCAATTCAACATTAGATTGTTAATCTCTTGATTTTTGCGTGGTAACTCAAGATCATTTGCCAATGAACACAATTAGGAACTCTTAGGCCAGAATTAATCACAATTGGATTAGGATAAGGATAGTGGATACCAAGAGACGATTCCTAAGCTAGTCACAAGATCATTTTCCACTCACAATTCATCCAATTAGGTAGCAATTAGGAATTTTAATTTGGTTTCATTTTAATTAGTTTAAATCAATCAAACCCCCCTTAGTTTAGAAATTTTTAGAGTCTTTTAATACTTAGAAACTTAATTAAGCATTGAATTCCATTTCTAAGGGACATGGCCTAGGTTGTGCCGTATATTACATTTAATATCCAACCTAGTTTTATTTTGAGGGTTGTACGACAAGCCGGTCAGTTATCTCATGGTCTATCAGATCATATGCTAGGAGACTCAGTAGCTTAGAAGATGGGCTCTAATGATCTTCCTCCTCCAAAAGGATTATTTTATTTCTCTTCTTTTATTTTGAGTGATGTGTTTTTAGTTGAGAATTATTATGATTTGTTTTAGAATTATTATCATTTAATTGAAAATCATTTTAATCTATTTGTTATTTTTAATTGAATATTGTTGTGTTATTGGACTTTATTGGATGAGGGGAAATATTTAGACCTTGATTTTATTATTCCACAGTAGCATTATTGTCAATTGGCCTTATTTTATTATGTTTTTATTGTACTTCATTGGACAAGTAGTAAAGTAATATTATATTGAGGCTAAAATTAAAAAAAAAACTTATTAAAAATTTAAATTAGCGACAAAATTTTTGTCACTAATCTATCATTAATAATATTTTGTCACTGATATGTCATTGATCTAGTGACAGAATATTCCGTCACTAATCCATCACTAATTATCAATGGAATATTTCGTCACTAAATCTATCGCGGATTAATCACAAAATATTTTGTCACTAATCCATCACTAATTTGGAATATGTTATCTTCAAAATTAGTGACAAATTTTTTTTATGACGGAATGTTCCGTCACTAATTAGCGATAAAATTAAAAATTTCGTCACTAATCAATTAGCGACAGTGAAATTAGCGATGGAAAATTTTTGTCACTAATTTCCCTCACTAACCAATTAGCGATAGAATAATTTGCGTTTAGCGACGGAACTTTCCGTCGCTAATTTCTAGTTTTCCTATAGTATATGCCAATCTAGTGATTAGCTTAGCCTAACAAGTTTAAAAAGTTAGTCTCAATTGAACCACAACCAAATTTATGCAATTATAATAATCCACAATTTTTGAAAATACATATGCATCATCATATCGTGTTTTAGTCCCATAAATTATTTCATATATATCACTTGGGAATTACTTGAAATTCGACAGCATCTCTCCTATAATTCAAACAAACCATACCTATACAATCAATCAAATCCTATAGCCAACGCATATATCAAAATAATTGAAATAACAATATACAATAATGGCCATGTCAAGGCCTCCAATATATCTAGGCAACCATGGAACCCAACACACTTCTAACTAGCAATAATCACAACACTGGAGTCTAAAACAAACTCCAATGACCAAAGTACATACCAAAACTGTTGAGAAGCAAGCAAGTCCCAGAACTCTTCAATCTACTATTTGTTTATATGAAAAACATAAACATAAGGAGTGTGGTGAGCTTATCACTAGCTCAGTGAATGCATAAATATGACACTATAAGAAAAACAGAAATTAGGGACAAAATTTTTTATTGCTAAATGTGGATAATTTCGTCGCAAATTAATTAGTGACAGATTACTTCTGTAACTAATTTTATCATCGCTAATTAATTAGTGACGGAAATGGAAATTTCGTCGCTAATTAGTGATAAAATATCCTGCCGCTGATCAGAATTATGTTACTAATTATGGGTATAGCGTATTTCAAATTTGCGACAGATCAGTGACAGAATTTTTCATCACAAATTTGCGACGGAATAGAGACAAAATAATCCGTCAATAATTTGTGATGGAATATTTTGTCGACGAATCAGCAATGAAATTTTTCGTCACTAATTTATGACAGATCAGTGACGAAATAATCCATCACTAATCAGTGACAAATCAGTGACAAAATTATTCATCACTAATTAGTGACAAATAAATGACAGAATATTCTGTCACTAATTAGCAACATATCAGTGATAAAATTTTTTTGTTAGTAATCAGTGACGGAATATTCTATTACTAATTCGTCACTGATTACTAATGGAAAATTTCGCCACTGATCTATCACTAACTAGCGACAAAAATTAGTGACAGATTAATGACAAAAATTCATTGCTGATTTAATTTTTTTATTATATTATGTTTTTTTAATATAGCCTTAATATTACTTTTGCTACCTATCCAATGAAATAAAATAACACAATAATATTCAACAAAAAGTAATAGATAGATTAAAATAATCCTTAGTTAAATGTTTATAAAATATATCATAACAATCCTTAACTTAAAATAATATGAAGAAAAATAAAATCATATTTGTAGAGAAGGATAATCATCAGGGCCTGTCTTCTCAACTATTGATTCTTCTGGTATAGGATCTGATAGGGCACGAGATAGACACAATTCAAGTTCTTGCAACTTACTAAGTGTTTGCTGATGCTAGTCTAACATAGAGAAGATTTGTTGATTCTGCTCTCTAAACTCTTAGTTCTCCTATCTCAAAGGTGCTGTCTCTATGGCAATCCTCCTACATAATTCCTCTTCAAAATCTGAATGGAAGAAAAGGTCCCACAAGAACAAATAGCATCAACATCATAAGCCTTAGATCCTACCCCAAAGATGTGAACCTTCTTATTCTTTCCACCTATAGCCTCTAACCATAAGGCAACTTCATCATCATCTTTTATATCATTTAATGATATGCCTGTTGAGTCCTGAGTAGAAGTTCTGGCATTCTTAAGCCTTAAATAATTAGCTTGTTAAAAGAAGCAAAGAAAGACAATTTTAAAATAAAGAAAACATTGACAATTCATCCAAAAGTAAAAGTATGCACATGTTTAAGCATATTTTATGTCATATAGTATCAACATGAAGTGTGATCATATAATAAAGACTAAATATCTTGAAGCTACAAATATCTTAAGCCATCATAGTCAAAGCTATCAAATATTGAAATTACACAATTAGGTGTATTAAAAGAATATGCAATGATGTTGATAGCCACAAAGTAATAAAATAAGTAAAAGATGCTAAATAAAAGACCAAACAATTCTAGTGACAAAGGAAAAAAATGAAGACTAATACTATAACTAGTTGGGCCTTCAACTATTAGCACAAGTTCAATGATAATCAAAACCAAAAATCAAAACTCACATTATTGCTAGTCAACCCTTCGACCATTAGCACAAATCTAATGATAATTAAAACAAAAAATAAAGACACATATTACAACTAGTCAAGCCTTTTGCAATTAGCACAAGTCTAATGACAATCAAAATAAAAAATAAAAAGTCACACTATAGCTAGTTAGGCCTTTGGCCATTAACACAAGTTCAATGACAATCAAAACAAAAAATAAAGAGTCACATTATGACTATTCAGGCCTCTAGTCATAAACACAAGTTTAATGACAATCAAAACCAAAAATAAAGACTCACACTATATCTATTCAGGCATCTGGCCATTAATATAAGTCTAGTTACAATCAAAACTAAAAATAAAGACTTACGCTATAACCAGTTAAACCTCCAACCATAAGTACAAGTCTAATTACATTCCAAAAAAAAAAAAAATTAAAACTCACATTAAAGCTAGTCAAGCCTCTAGCCATCAATACAAGTCCAATGACAATAAAAATTAAAAATAAAGACACACTACAACTAGTCAGACCTCTAACTATCAACATAAGTCCAATTACAATCAAAACAAAAAATAAAGAGTCACACTAAAGCTAGTTAGGCCTCCAGCTATCAGCATAAATCCAATGACAATCAAATCAAAAAATAAAGACACACCATAGTTAGTCAGGCCTCTAACCATCAGTATAAGTCTAATTATAATCAAAACAAAAAATAAAGACTCACACTACTACTTGGGCCTCTGGCCGTCAGCACAAGTCTAGTTATAATCAAAGTAAAAAATGAAGACTTACACTAAATCTAGTCAAGCCTCTAATCATCAGCACAAGTCCAATGACAATCAAAACAAAAAATAAAGACAAATTACAGCTAGGTAAGCCTCTGCTATTAGCACAAGTCTAATTATAATCAAAATCAAAATAAAGACTCACACTAAAGCTATTTATTAGTATTAGTTATCTCATGCATTAAATAAACGATGATTACATTTGAATTTAAATGCTTACTAGCTTGCTCTTATGTTTAGTTGAAGGAGTGTTGCCCCCTTTATGTTGCATGCCTCTTGTGGTAGATGCTCAGTTGTTTTTAGTTGTCTGGCATATTGTAACGCCCGACATGTGACAACAATACAGAAACGGGCCAGTTTGAAAAGTAAGTCCCCTAAGATGAGTAATTCAAGGCCAAATAAAATTTGGATAAAATGTTAAATAATAGAAAATGAGGATTTGAGCCTTGAGTTGCCCAGAAACTGGGGCCGGAGTAATTCAAAAAAAATTGCCGAAAGGTCAATGGCATTTTCGTAAATAAGTGCACTTTTGGGAAAAACACCTAGGAGGGCTTTTTAAATAGAAATTTTGAGTTGCCAGGGTTCTCAGAGGCCCCAAAAACCATGGGAAGCCCCGGGACTGGTAAAGCCCCTCCGATGTACTTTTTCCGACATCGGTTGATCCAAACTTTGACCAGTTCGTTCGGGAAGGTTTTAGCTCTAATTTGAGTGATTCCAAAGGCATTTTATTAAATTTGGAATCTAAATTTTATAATGGAAAAGATGGTTCTAAAAAAGGAGCTAAAACGAAGGAGAAACGAAAATGCTAAGAACGAAGGGCAAAATTGGCATTAAAGTGTTAAAGGAAGCTTTTTTCTTCTTCTTTATATGCCACGTTCTGCCTCCCCCTCTCTAAACCCACTTGCTTCTGTCTAATTGCAGAGGAGAACTCCAGCTTCTTAGGCGCACAAGAGGAGGAAGATTTTGGAGGAAGAAATTCAAGGAAAAGGTAAGAAACTTTAAGAAATTCCATATCCTTCCTTCTTGAAACTTGCTCCTCTCCTCCCAAGCTTTCTTTCTATGGTTTTAATGGAAAGTTTGGTGCTGTTTTGGGGGCAGAACAGAGAGGAAAATTTCGAAACTTGAGGGAGTAAGCTAACCAAGTGGAAGAACAAGCTAAAGGAAGCAAGAAAACGAGGTAAAACTTCCATTCTTTGGTAGTGTCTCCCTCCCCCTTCCTCTTGCACGCATTTGGCCACCATGAGCCCACTTCTTAGGGGCTGTTTTCTATCCAATTTATGGAGGGATTAGAGGTTTTGGAGGGCAAGGATTAAGAATCTATCATTGGAAGCAAGTAAAAGCCATTGAATTTCAAGTTGAAAAAGTGTAGGGTACTTGAATATAATTTAAAATCTGGGTTGATTTAAGACGTCCCCATCATATGTGAGTGTTTGTTTGAGTTTCTAAGACTCCTAAGGAGCCTCCCAAGTGCCCCATCCATCAAGGAAAAATCTCAAACTCCATAGGTCTTTAATGGAGGCATAAATCGATCAAAACCCTTAGAGATAGCTAGGGGATGTTTTAAAGAGTTCCAAGCTTGATTTGGGACTTTATATGATAAAAGAAGATAGGATAAACCCTTAGGAAAAATTTAGAAGCCTTAGGTTGGGAGATGAGGCAATGGCTTCCATAATGTAACCTTATGAAGCAACATGGACCTAAGTGTGTGAAAGTGAGTGTGTGATGGCTTCAAGGACCTTAAATGAGGTCAAGAGGTCTAAATATGGTAAGAGAATGGAACCAAGAATTTTACTTGTGGTAGTTGCTTCATTAGGTCATTAATGGAACCATATTGTGACAACTAGAACAAAGTGTAGTCTTAAGAGTGAGTTGGGTGTCATAACTTGTTCCAAGAGTATAATTAAGTGTTGTTTATTGTGAATAGGCCAAAGAAATCCAACCCCACCTCCTTGTGTTTGTGGAACCGAAAAGGGGAAGGAACAAGCAAAGTAATACTTGAATTTGCCCCAAGGTAGCTCTCCACCTTTTCTTGTTGCATTTTCTTGTCGCATATATGTCATTGCGTGCTTGTGTGTATATTTGTATGTTTGAGACATGCCACTTGATGCTATGTTGCTATTTTGGTATCAATATGCTTTCTTGAATGTCTTTGAATTATGGAATTGGCTCACAAGGGTGAGGTAGTGCCAAAAGTCCCTTAATATGGGTGAGGAGATGCCAAAAGTCTCATGGCATGGGTGAGATAAGGCCAAAAATCCCTTGGATGGGTGAGGCTAAGTCAAAAGTCCCAAGAACCAAGAGTGAGGCAATCCAAAAGTCCTAGAAATGGGGTGAGGCCAAACCAAAAGTCCCTAGAGCTCATTCTTATGCTTGACATGAGTTTGTGACACAAAAATGTGAAAGTGGAATGCTTCATGAATTGATTGATTGCATACTTGTGCCTTTGACATGTTGTATGCCTTGAAAATGTGCTTGAATAGGGTATGAGCTATTGAGGTTCAATGAATCTCACCCTCTCCTTTCTCTCATCTCACATGATCTAGGTGGAGTCCAAGATCCAAAGGATGGAGGCCAAGGAGCTTAAATCTCCATCTCTTGGCACATTTTGCTAGTTTTGATGTATTAGAATGTCAAAGAATATATTTATATATTATTTCTGAGCCATGACACTTTGAACAAATGTAAAACTATGTAAAGTTAGTGTATGTATCAAGAATAGAGTTTAATGAATAGAATTGTGTGTTTTGACCACTTGAGAGCCCATTTATGCATGTATGTATATGGAAGTGACATGGTGAATTTGAGTTGTATGAGGATTCAGACCTTATGACGGACTTAATTGTGCTATATTTATGCTTTCTAAGTTGCTCAAATGTGTGTGGAACAATGAATGGCCCATTGGAACCAAATTTGCCCCTTTATTGGAACCAAATTGCCATAATCTTGAGCTATGGCAAAGTCTGACCAAATGACCTCTTCTTGACTTGAAATTTTGTATGCACTTAGGTCTTGCCTAGAGCATTTTGGCAAGCTAAAGATTAGGTCATTTGGAGGTCTGTGGAATTTTCTATGATTTTTCAAAGTTGGCATCAGAGTTTCGGATTTGCACCAGTACTGTTCATTTGGTCAGTTGTGAAATTGTGTTATCCGAGGGGCAAACGTGGTCCAATGGCTACGAAATTTTGTAGGTAGAAACTAGGCATTTATAGTGACTTGTAGCAACTGGAAGCACCTCATTTGGAGGTCTGAGCTAAGAGATATGAATTTTTGAATTTCTGGAACAGTAACAGTAGCACAGCACGACGTGAATCATTGTTCCATTGAATTTCAGTGGCTAAACATGCTTTCTATGGTCTGAACATATTTTTACCATAAATTTAAATTTATATCTTTCCAACGTGATATAATTCGCATGGATTGGATTTTTGTGGAATTAATTGGACATTTTCAAAGTTTATAGCAGACACTTGCATCAGTACCAGTAGCAGTCCTAACCTATGCGCCTTTTCGCATGTCAAACGCTTTCTGTGTTATGGTTCATAGCCTGGACATATTGTTTTCATAAATTAGACATGTTTAGCTTTCCAAAATGGCCAAGAATGCATGATTTCCATTTTTCTAGATTTAGTTATGAATTTTGAAACTTCATATCAGTAACCTGAACCAGTAGCCCAGGCAGCAGCGACCCTAGTGACTTTTTGGATGTCAAACGTTCTCCCCTTAATGATTCATGAGCTGAAATTATTTTTAGCATGGGGTAGACATCCAGAGATTTCTGTAATGGTAAAGTTTGTTGGGTTTCGATTGTTTTGGATTTAGTTATGAATTTCTGAAGTTGTGACAGAAAAACTGAGATTTTGGCCGAAAATAATAGAGTGATTTTGATGTTCCCTTTTGAATTCCACGAGTTGTGGGCCAATTTTGGTGATGCAAATGAGTTGTATGTATGTAATTAAATATGAGAATGTGATGTATAAGCTCATATGGTCCTTGTGACACCGAATGGAATTTTCATACGCAACGCAACACAAAATAAGGCATTATTTTAATGCCATTTTTCCATTCCCTTTTATGCAATTTATCATGTGAGACTTAGAAATGATAAGAAGTAAGTTAGAAATATATGGTGTTACACATATGGCCTTGTATTTTTCTAACTCCCAATAGTGCTTTAATTAGACTATTATATTATCTAGGATCCAATTAGGTGTGATCCCCTTTTCCAAGTCTAGCCAGACTTTGTGCATTGCATTTTCCAAGACGTCCCCACAATATTTATTTCAATTACGTCTAATAACTTGGTCATATTACGATGCCATTTATACTTTTTCTGCATAAGCACTAGAAAAATCAAAACTGAGATAAACTAAGGAAAAAAAATTAACACATGATACATATATAATGATGGGATAAGATATATACCGCCCATTTATCAAACCATAATTGTTTGACCTTAAAAGGCATTACTTTTTAGCTGTAACATGGATATTCAAATTTTGCTTGGATTACAAGGAAAATATCATGAACAATAACGACAACAAGATTAAATCTAATTATTTAACATCAATAATTAAAAATATTATAATGACACTAAGTTGTTAAATGAATAACAAATAAAATAATATAAACTTGATGAATTACGTATGCTTGTTAATATACAACCATGTTCGACCATCTATGGGGTCACAGCCAAAAGGCTGGATAGATGACATTGGTGAAGAACTAATGGAAGACCCTGAGGAGTGGGATGTGAGTATTAGGAGTCAGGGGATGGTGCAAGAGGAGATGATACTGGTGATGCTAAGGGTCTCTTAGATGATGTAGGCGTGATTGGAGTTGATGCAAGTGTAGTGGAAGCATCTGGCGCTATAGGAGTTGAGGCAGGTACTGAAGTCAAAGGATAATGAGATGGTTGAGGGTGCAGAGGTGGCAGTGTAGAGGTACTCCATTGGGCACAACCTCGCCTAAAACCACGACCTAACATCTACATATGTAATAGTAAACTTGAGTCAGTATAAATTGACCAAAAACTAAATAAAATGTAAACAAAAATAAATTCACACTCAAAATAAGAAAATATATTATTAAAAAAATAAAACTCAAAATTAAATAAAACCTAACCCTAATCTATGTATCATTATCTTCATCATCTTCAGAATCATTATCTTTATTCTCATCATCATCATCATCATCATCTTCTTCTTCTTCTTCATAGACTATGTTAATGGTTAAGATATCTATTTCTTCACAGTAACCTTTAGTGTCTCTTAGGTTACAGAATTCATTATTTAGGACAATTGCATATAACATGATTTCCAATCCATCCACCTAAAATGACCCTATGTTTGTTTTAGATAAAGAAGCATGAATTATGCTACGAGCCTTAACCTTGATTATAGCTAACCAATTAGCCTTCTGATGGCAACTAAGATAATATGCACAGTACACTTATGTCACTTGTTGTGCAAGTATAAATAGATCAAACTTATTATACTTCCTTAATTCATGAACTTCAACAATCCCATATTGTTTGTGAACCCTCATACCACGATTAGGTAAAAGATCATATCATTGACAATTGAACAATACCAATCGCTTCATAGGAACCCCTGTGTATTCAATCTCCATAATCTCTTCTAAAATGCCATAAAAGTCATATTCTGATTGTGCAAAGTCAGTCCCCTTAATACATACACCGCTATTTATTATTGATTTTCTATGGCTCAATGAATGTATGTGAAATTTGTACCCATTAATAAAGTAAATAGGCCAAGTTCTAACACTTCTTTGGTCCCCGAGCAATGTCATGTGAAAATGGATCTAGAATATTATTGACTGGGTTTTGAACTTGTGTGACATTTTTTAATATTTTATGTGAGTTGTGTAATACTATAAATTCTAACTCAACTTATGCTTTTGAATGACATAATATCATGAAACATATAGGATTTCCATAGAAAAGCAAGGAAAAATGGGATTATTTTCGCATTGTGTCATACTAAAAATTTGCAATCGATGTCACGTGGGCCGTGTGAGCTCATACTATGCAATCTTATATTTAATTACATCATTGTAACTCATTTGCATCACAAAAATATGCCCACAACTCATGGAAATCAAAATGGAGCATAGAAAATGGAAGTCCATTCTCGGCTATAATTGGCCTCTTTTCTTGTCAAACTTTGGAAAATCATAACTAATTCTAGAAAAATTGAAATATGCAATCTTGGTCATTCTAGAAATTTTAGGATGTCTACTTCATAAAAAAATATTCCTAGATCATAAGATTAATCACAGAGGACGTTTGACATTCAAAATAGTCCAAAGGTCTGACTGAAATCTAGAGCTGTCACAGAATTCTGTAGAAAACTTTGAAAATGTCCAATTAATTCCATAAAAATCCAGTCTATACAAATGATACCAATCTAGAAAGCTATGGATGTTAACGAAAGAGAAAAAATATCTCTAGATCAGTTCATGAAGCCCAGACCTCAAAATTCAATGGAACAGTATTTCTGGTCAGGCAAGTTTACTGATACTGGATAGAAACTTCAAAAATTCTATCTCCCTCTCTAGACATCCAAATGAGGTGCTTCTAATTGGTACGAGTCATTGTGATTGTCTAGTTTATTTGTGTAAAATTTCATGACAATTGGACATTATTTGAGCCTCGTGTGATAGAGTTTAATTTTGGACCAAATGAATAGTGCAAAAACCAGAAACTATGAAAATTGCCAACTTTAAAAAATCATCAAAAATTCTGTAGATCTCAAAAAATTATGATCTTTAGCTTTCCAAAAATCTCTCAATAAGACCTAATAGCATGCCAAATTTCAGATCAAGACTAACTTATTTGGCTAAAAAGTGATATAGGGTTCTATTATGGTTAAATTTGGCTTCATATAAGGTATCAAATTTGCCAAATGGCATTCCCTTAGTTGTGGCACCTTTTGGGCAAGTCTAAAAGTATATTTAAGACTTGTGTGAGCAGCCTAAATGGTCCCAAACCTCATGCATCTCATTTTGGCTATTTAACCCACACTTATACACATTTCCATTAAACTTCCACATTGCATATTTTGACATCTCATGCTCAAAACATAAGCTAAAGGTCATACAACATGTCCATACATTTAAACATCAAATAATAGCATATTTATACATGTCTCAAGGGTCATAGTCCATTTACTATATCATATACATCATATGGTACAATCATGGTCTTAAAGTGGCAAAAGCTAAACACATGATTGTCAATCTCCTTCCTTTAGTGTTGTTGGCTCCCATTAACATATCCATTTGGTTCACCTAGCATGTTAGATCATTGGAGAGGAGGAGATGAGATTCAAAGAATCCCAATAGCTCATCTCCCATTCAATCATACATAATATGTGCAAAGCAAGCTTTACAAATGCATGCATGAAGAAAATGGAAGTTATGGACATCTTAAAAGCAAGCTTGGCATATAAACAAATCATATAAGACATTCAAGAGTTCGCCAAGTGTTTAGATTAGCCTCACACTTCTCCACATGGGTTTTGGTTTTGCCTCACCCATTTTTTGAGCACTTTGGACTCAACCATACTCTTGGGAGCCTACTTTACCTTTAGGAGACTCTTTACTTCGTCTCAACTAAGCTTAAAGTTTTTTGGCTCATCCTTACTAAAGGGAAGAGTTCTTGGCCTCTCCACACTCAAGCAAACTCATGTGCTCATTTGAAACATAATATGACATCAAGGATCATGGCATATAAAGGCATGCTAACATACTTTTCATAGCTTAAAAATGCATATACACACATTCTAAAACAAGCTAAACATACATCCATGCATGAAAGAAGGTGGAGAGAGTTACCTTGCACACAATTACACACTTTTCCTTTTGGATTCAAGCCTCATCTTTTGGCCACATACCCACAAATTGGTGGAGATAGTTTCTCTTGGCCTAGATGCAATTTATGGGAGCCAATTAGGTTCATGAAATACATTCTAAGGCTACATAACTTGATGAAACACTAGTTTGCTCTATAGGCTCCATTATGGTCCATATTGGCACCTAATTAAGCAAAACCTCTCAAACAATTTCTAGGCCTCATTCTTTCCTCTCAAATATAATTCTTGACTCCTTTTAAGCCTCTTGGAGTCATCACATCATTAAAACAAAAGGCCTAGTACTATGTTGTTTCTTTAGGTCATAATATAGAACCTAAGACACCAAATCACTTTCTATGAGTTCTAAATTTTTTCCAGGGCCTCCCTTCATTTTCATTCATCAAATATGACTCAAGAATGGCCTTAGAAAAATTTAAAACTCTCCCCCACAACTCAAACCTTCTTTGGCCAAGACATAAACATCATTTGGGCCATATGGAGGTTTCTTTGTTTTCTTGAAGGAGGAGGCTTGTGGGGAGCATCTTAGGTGTCCCAAGAACTCATTTGTACTCTTAATTAGGCCTAGGAAACATCACATAAATTCAAAAGTTGAAAGGTGCACTAGAAACCCTAGGTTTTGCATCTTGAATTCCAATGGCTAGTTTGTTATTTTCTTTGCATATTCTTATTTCTCTCCATCAAATACCTAAGAATCATACTTGGTTGGGTTTGAAAATCAAATCTTCCTAGGGTTCTTAGTGTAGGTCGAAATGGAGAAGAAAGGGACATCAACTTAGCTACCATAGAATGCATTTTTACCTTATTTCCTTAGTTAGTTTGGCTTGAATCTTGCTTTCTCCATGCTCTTCTCTTCAAATCCGAAAATTCCCCTCAGTTCTTCCTTTAAAACAGCCCTCAAAACTTTAGAAAAATCATGGAGAAGAAGAGGAAAAAAGAGGAGAAGAGATTGGTGGAGAGAAAGCATGAAAAACAAACAAATTTTCATACCTAAAGCCTTGAATGTTTCCTCCTCCTTCTCTTCCCTTGGTGCGCTACTCTCCTAGGGTTTTGCTTTTGGTTTGGGGCTGGAAAATCTTAAGCTAAATGAGGGAGAGTGTGAGGCACCACCTATATATAGTTAGGGCAAAAGGACTTTTTCAAAAATTTCAATTTTGCCCTTCATACTTTGTATTTTTTATTCTCCTTTGTTTTAGCTCCTTTTCGAGAACCGTCTTTTTTATTATAAAATTTAGGCTTCCAATTTAATAAAATGCCTTTGGAATCACTCAATTTGGAGCTAAAACCTTCCTAAATGAATTGGTTAAAGTTTGGGTCAATTGACGTTGGAAAACATCTACCGAAAGGGTTTTAACTATCCCAAGGCTTTCCATAGTTTTCAGGGCCTCTGAGAACCCTAGAGAACTTAAAACTTTCATTTAAAAAGCCCACTTGTATGAATTCCAAAAATTGCTTAAAATTATAAAAATGCCATTACGTTTCGTAGGCTTTTTGTAAGAAATTATTTTTTCATTCTAGCTCCATTTTTCTTTCCGTCTGAGCCTGAGATTCTCATTTTTAGGAGTCTAGAATGCTTTCCAAATTTTTTGGGACCTTAACTATCTCATTCTGGAGGACTTCCTTTTGTATTCGATAAGTTTCATTCGTTTACGAAGAAATTGTACGTTATGTTTCTCACATTTTCTCTCGTTTTTCGAAAACCAGATGTTACAAGTTAAGGTTAGGTTTAAGGCATAATTAGTTACAACTTATTACCACCTACATGTTCTTGAAACCATGAGGAAAAATTTGCTTCAATCTGACCTTCTATCTCAGCATCCACAATTTGAGGATTGGACAAAGTTAACTCATGAACAATAAACTGCATAACAAAGGAATGTGTTAAGCATATACAAATAAAATGATATGTAAATAATATCACTTACTTCATATAAGGTTAAGCTTCATCACAGTTTATTAAAACATATTTTGCAATGGCTTTTATTTCTTGATTATTCAAGAAACAAGACTTGCATCCTCTAAAAGACCTTCCGAGATAGTTAAAAATGAAAATTGCTAGCAAGCCTGATTCTCTGCCATCATCATTTCTTAGAGGTCTCATAATTCTTGATGGCACATCATGCTCAAAGTAATGCAAGTAAAATGATGCGATCTCCTCAATTATATAAGCTTTGCATATAGATCCTTTCACTCGAGCTTTGTTCTTGACTTTTTGCTTCAAGGTATGGAGGAACCTACATAAAGAATAGTTGAACAAGTTTTATTACCTTTCAAGCAAATATTCATTCCAAGCATATAGTAAAAGGCTTTATTACCTTTCAAACAGATACATCCATTGATATTGAATGGGTCCCTCTACCTTCGATTCATAAGGAAGGTGGATGGGTAGATGCTCCATTAAGTCAAAGAACTCAAGGGGAAAGATCTTTTCTAACTTGCATAGGGTTACAACAATGTTCTGCTCTAATAACTTTAGCTGAGCCATTGTCAAGGTAGTGGAACAAAGTTTTGTAACGAACTAACATATCTCGATTATAGGATTGCACACAGCTTAAAACAAAGTACCAAAGGCAATGGGAAGCAAGCATTACATAAATACATGACAATCATGACTCTTCATTCCATACAACTTTGCTTCCTTCATGTCAACACATTAGGCTAAATTAGATGCATACCCATCAAGGAGTTTTGAGTTCTTTACCCATTGGCAAATAGCTCGTTTTTTTTCTATATTCAAAGTATATTGTGCTTTGGGTTTCAAAATTTTCCCTCCATTGTTCATAAGTTCTAATTCTTTTTGTTGGCAATATTCTTCCACTCCAACTGAGTTTGTGTATTATCTTTAGTCTTCTCATTTATGTCCATGACAATGTAAAATACATTGTCAAACACAATTTTCTCACTGTGCATGACATCAAGATTATGTTGAATGAGATTGGTTTTCCAATATGACAATTCCCAAAATATGCTCTGTTTCATCCAATGGTGAGTGTCATGATACCCTTCGATTGGTACAAGTTCTATCCACTCAGTTACTTTTGATAGACTACACACTCTTTGCCAAACTTGCTCTCCATTTAACCATGGTAGAGGCATTGATTTCTCAACTTTATTCTTATAAAAAAGAGCTTTTATTTCTTTTGTATGGATGATCTGGTGGAAGAAATTGTTGATGACAATTAAAGAAAAATGTTTTCCTCCCATGCTTCAATTGAAATGAATTTGAGCTCTCCATACATATAGGGCATGACAATCTCCCCATTATCATCCAACTAGAAAACATGCCATCTACTAGAAAGTCATTGATTGTCGATAATAGTGTGGCACACATCTAAAAGTTCTGTTTCAATAATGTATCATTTGTTAGGACACCATCAGTCCATAATGATTTTAGTTCATTTATGAATGGTTGCAAATAAATGTCAATTTTCCCTTTAGGATTATTAAGACCCAGGATAATCAATGTCAAGAACATATACTGTTGTCTCATGCACATTGTTGGTGGTAGATTGTATGAAGTGACAATAACTGGCCAACAAGAATTCCTTCTCCCATATTGACCAAATGGTGTAAAGCCATCAGCATATAACCCGAGTTGAACGTTTTGTGGATCATACACAAAGTCAGGATATGAGCTATCAATCACCTTCCATGCTTCTCCATCAGAGGGGTGAGTAAGGACACCAATTGCTCGATGATTCTCATAATGTCACCTCATTTCTTTTGCTATTTTTCCAAAAGTAAATAATCTTTGAAGCCTAGGATTTAGTGGTAGGTACCACAATTGCTTGGTTACAATTTTCATTTTTCTTTCATGACACTTTCTTGCAGCATACCATGCTTCACCATAAAATTTACACTGGGTTGCATTTGTATCATCTTTATAATATAACATACACCCATTATCACAACAATCAATCTTCATATAACCAAGTCCTAATTTTGACACCAACTTCTTTGTTTGATACAAGTCTGTAGCCATATGAGTGTCTTTAGGTTGTGTCCTCCTTATAAGTCGTGACACTAAATTGTAACCATGGTGTGACATGTTAGTTTCTGCCTTAATGCTTAGTAACTGCATAGCTGCTAAAAAGTTCATATTCATCTTCACAACCTTCCCATAAGGGTTGTTGTGTAACATGCAAAATATCATAAAATGCCCTTGCATCTGGATTTGGCATCTCTTCAACAGAGCAATTATAGTTATCCTGAAACTTGACCTGGCTACATCTATCACCATGGTGTCATATTGTGACAACTGGTTCCCAAGCGTACCTTATAAGATATCTTGGACTCTTGGCATTGGATATACAGGTGAATGACAGGCAATAGACACTAAACCATGACTAATCTATATATAGGAGTCCGACTTGAATCCATGTCTATAAATGTGCACCATTGCCTTATCAAGACATAAATAGTTATTACATTTACACTTGGCACATAGACACCTAATTTTCTCTGACTGTAAAAAAGAAGGTAATCAACATACATGGGCAAGAAACTCCTAGACATCTTACTCAAACTCTGTTGTAAAACATCGACGACTGAAATCTACTATATTATACATCCATCTTCAATTTTCTAACATCTCCATTCAATCAAAGCTATCTATTTTTAGGTAGTTATGAAGTAGTCCAATAGATACTCAGTAATCATCAAAGACTCATCTATAAAGCTATAATGGTTTGTACTTATTTTTTTGAAAAAAGAAGTAAAAGAATTGATAAGGGAGTATTAGAATAGATTACTTATTTTATTTTTTCCCCCAATATTAATTGGGGCACTCTTAATAATATGGTTAATGTTAAGTAAGTGGATTAGAATATTTGGAGAGAGTAAAGATTTGAATTAGCCCAATTCTAAGGAGTGGTCATCAATCATAAAGACTAGAGTCGATAACATTAAAGTTGTATAGTAAAGTAATAAAAAAATGCTGGTAACATCTACTTTACGTCTAATTTTTTTCTATTTCAAAATTTAAGAACTAACCATGAAGTCCATGTATGCATCTTTCATACATAATTTTATCATTACATCTACAATTTGGAAAAAAGAAATAACTTGAACAAAGAAAAGTAATATAAGAAGCCTATATAAAGAATCCACAAAACAGTTCTTACTATGTCTAATAGATTTTTCTAAGAAGAAAGAGAAGTACAAGGTAGAAGGATAAAGCTAAAAGAGAAATTAACGCAATAGAAAACTAGAAAAGTCAAACATAGAAAAAAGCAACCCAATATCTCAGCCCAATATCCAAAAAAAAAAAACTATCTATTGCTGAAATTTTAGTTGAAAAATTGACTTAAATGCCAGAAGCTATAGTTTTGTAGCTTCTGCCATATAAAATTATAAATCTTGGGAACATCAAAATGCTTAACTATGAAATGGTAGACCCAACAATACTATATTGCCACTTGAAATTTCTTTGCCTTTTCATTTTTTTCTTTTTAAAAGTTGTTATAAAGGGTCTAAGGAAACAGGTAGGAGATTTTAACTCAACCTATCAAATGGTTCAACATCCAATTTATTTAATCTATAAAAAATAAAAAAGAACATGTATTATAATAATAAGTATTATTTAAAATTTAAATAATTATTTTAAACAATGAAATCTAAATTATGTCATTTATCAAAACAAGGCCATGACATCATGATACCATGAAAAAACAAAAATGGTCAAATAAGGCATATAAATGTCACACCAGCACCATTTATAAGCCTTTATATACTAAAGAGAAGACCTTGTACTCTGAATAAAAACCTTGTCAATAAGGTCTCAAATTTCTCAATGTAAAATGCAAGATCTTGTCGATAAGATCTTGGATCTTGTCTACAAGATATGGTCCTAACCTTAGAATTCTCTTGATTTAATGCCAAATCAATTGTAGTATATATGTTTATATATGTTTAACCAGAAACATTACCACATAGGGCATAAAACATTCCCCATCAAGGACTTCCATGCCTTTGGTGAGGGAATCAGTCATTTTCAAGGGGCAATTTTATTGAATCTTGCCCATATGGCCCATTTAAGCCTACCTTAAATTATTTCCATCCATGGCATACTTAAACATATCAGAAACAACTCAATTTGAGGCTTACAACATGGATCAAGAACCATTTCCTATAGATTGGAACCCAAAAACTAGAAAATCTCACTTTTACACTCGGGTTCTAGTGGTAGTTTTCTACTAGCAATTTTGGAAAATCATAACTGATTTTAGAAAAATTAAAATCAATCACATGATAGCTTTTTGGATAGCTCTAGATGTCAACCAGAGGGAAAAAATAATTCTAGACCAATTCAAAAGCCTTTAGACCTTGAAAACTAATGGAACAATGCTACAGGTCTAGAACTCATTCTACAGCAAACTAGAAAATTCAAAATTCATTTCTCTCTTTACAGAGCTCCAAATGAGGTGATCTTGATTGCCATGAAAAGATTATGATGCCAACTACGTGCTTGTAAAATTTCATAAGTACTAGACTTCATTTGTCCCTCCAAAAACACCAAAAACCAGACTATCCAAAAGCACAGTACCATGATAGTTTCTACATAATTTGGCTAACTTTGAAAAATTATAAAATATTCCACAGAGCTCCAAAAATTCTGTTCTTTATCTCTATGAAACACTAACAATGAGATCTATATGGTTGCCAAATTTCATACCTAAACTCATTCATTTGCTCTAGTTTTGGTTCAAGTGCAATATATGGCTTAGTTTTACATCATAATAGGGTCAAATTGCACCAAATGGCCTCCCAAGCATACCATGACCATTTGAATACATCTAAAAGCTTAAACACAACATGTAGAAGCATCTTAATAAGTCCAAAATCTCATGGAACTCAAATGTAACTACTGGGAAAAAGAAAAGGAAAAGAAAAGAAAGGAAGTAGGAAGCTGGAAAATTTCGGAATCCTGAAAATTTTCTAAGTCCTCTCGCAATAGCGAGAAATGGTCTCGCTACAGCGAGAGAGCTAGTTCGCAACAGTGAAGGCGTTTCTAGCTATAGCGAGTGCTAGCAGCAGTCCATACAAAAAATAGGGAGTTACTCGCCGTAACGTGCACCATAGCGAGAGTGAAGTCTGGAACTAACGCGATTTCGCCATAGCGAATGGTAAATCTCGCCATAGCGAAGGGAACTGACGCGAGTTCGCCGTAGCGAAGGTTACACCTCGCCATAGCGAAGCCAGATTACAAGAGCTCGCTATAGCGAAGGTTAGTTTTTGCCGTAGCGAGAGTCAGTCCAGAAGAGAGTAAATAGCGAGATTTAGACTTCCTTAAACGCCCAAACTCATTTCTTCTCTCATATCTGCCCTAGACTTCGACCCAAGGAGAGAAAGAGGCGTGGAGGGTGAGAGAGATCAAGAGAAGGAGGAAGAGCAAGGGAAAGGTAAGGAAATTTCTCCCATTTCTCTTTAGAACTCTGATCCCCTCCCTTTGCCCTCTCTTTTTGTGGTTTTATTTGTGAAAATGGATGGATTTTGGGCATGGGTCAGAAGAGGGAGAGTGGAAAACGCCTTTGAATCTTTGTGTTTTCTTTGAAAATATGGTTTTCCACTACCATGGGAGCTTGAGAGAGAGAAAGGGTTGATGGCATTCTAGAGAGAGAAAGAGAACTGTAGGTTCTGGTATATAGGAGAATTTGATCTGATGATTCCATGTTAAGAGAGTAATTCCATGCTCTTTAATTGTGTCTAGGCTCAAGTGAAGCACCTCCATCAAGGTGTGATTGTGAACTTAAGAAGGGAGAAATGAATTTGAAAGGGAAGACTTGTGTTGGCTTTGGTTCCAAAGGTAGCTCTCGTTTCCCACTCTTTCTTGTTGCATTCTTGGATATGATAGTCATTGTATGATTATGTATATGCTTATTGTGTGGAATATGCCATGTGCTATTGCTTTGATGCATTGATGCCTATATGCTTGTGTGATGAATTGTGAGAATTGCTCGGGTGCGGTAGTGCCGAAAGTCCCTTGAGATGGTTGAGGTGAATCCGAAAGTCCCTTGAGATAGGTGAGACAAGGCCAAAAGTCTCAAACGAGTGAGGCCAAGTCAAAAGTCCTTAAACTCGAGTGAGGCCATCCAAAAGTCCCTAGACTCGGGTGAGGCTAGACCAAAAGTCCCTGGAGCTCATTTTTGGCATTGTTGTGATTTCCATAGCATGTACATCGTGTGTTGGTAGTTGAGAATGGCTAAGTGCTTATTCACATGCTTTGACTTGTTATATGCCTTGATTGTTTACTTGATTGAGTGCATGAGCTACTGAGATTCCCTGAATCTCACCCCTTCCCCTCCCAACTAATATGCTAGGTGGAGCTCAAGGAGAACCGAACACACACCAAGGAGCCTAGGAGCATGTATAGGAGAATGTAGTGTTATTTTGTTGTAATTTTGATGCAAAGTGGTGCCAAGTGAATATGCGCCCACTATTTTTGAGTTGTAAAGGTTGTAACATGTGTATAACTATGAAAGGATATTGTATGAACTACGTTTATAGCCAAATGAATGGAAATGAGGGTTTTGCCCCTTTTGATGCATGAATGAGATAGTGTATATTTGGCCGTAGTATAGCGAGATTTGAATGTATGATGATTTGGACCACATGGACTTGTTATATATCCTAGTTTTATGCTTTTAAACTTGTCCATGAGTGACTAGAGTGTGTGAGAGGCCATTTGGACCCGTTTTGGACTTTTGGGGTGCCAAAACCGGTATTTTTGAGAGCTCCGTCAAAGTATGACCAAACGAGCTCCTCTTGCCATGAAACTTGGCATGCCTCTAGAGGTTGTAGAAAGAATCTTGAGAAGTTAGAGCGGGTAATATTCGGAGGTCTAGAGAATATTTGGCAAATTGTTGAAGTTTGGGAAAATTGAGTAATTGGTCATGTTATTGTTTCATAGGGCAGAAAAGAAAACCGTGTCATTCATGGACCAAATGGAGTCCAAATGTCATGAACTTTTATACACATAAACTAGACAACCACAGTGACCTATACCAACTGGAATCACCTTAATCGGAGGTCTGTAGAGAGATATGACATGTCTGAAGTTCTGTATCAGCATCAGGGAGCTTATCTGACCTCCATCACTGTTTCATCAGTTTTTGGGGTCTGAGGGCTACTGAACTAATCTAGACTTATTTGTTTCCTCTATTAGACATCTGTAGCTTTTCAAATTGGTATATATTTCCCAGATTGGATTTTTGTAGATTTAATTATGAATTTTTGAATTTCATGACAGTAATCTGCACCAGAAACAGTGACAGCCGGACCTTCTTCCCATTTTTGATGTCAAACACAATCTAGACTCTGAATTTATGATTGGGAATTATTTTTAGTGTAAATTTAACACATAGAGCTTTCCAGAAATCTAGAGTTTGCTGGATTCCCATTTTTCTATATTTAGTTATGATTTTCCAAAGTCAGAGCCAAAATATGACTTTTGGGCACAAGTGAGAAAATGCATTTTTACTGGTTTTTGGCTCCATACCCGTGGCTTATGGCTTGTGTTACGCTATGTATGAGTTGTATGAGTGGAGTTTGAGTTGAGAATAGGTATGATGGGATCACAGGACCCACGGGGAAAAATATGAGGGTATGAAACCCCGTTTCATAGCATAAAAATGCCATGGAATGGTAGTGTTTCTTTGGAAATCATACGGAACCGAGCCCAGTAAGAGGCTAGGTAGCAGTAGTAGATTAAGGTGTTACATTTTTGGTATCAGAGCAATGGTTCAGGTACTTTTTCTCAATGTTAGGCTCTTGAATGATGTGAATTGCTTGTGTTTGGTAGGAATAGTGATAGAAGTGGTAGCAACTATATGGATATGTGTTGTGATATCAGTGTGAACTGAAAGTTGTTACTTCTTTTCAGAAATGGTTGAGACTAGACGGGGTAGGGGTAGAGGCAGACCACCCAGGGCTCAGAGAGTTGAGCCAGAGGTTCCGTTGAACCAGAGGTTCCTGTTGAGCCTGAGGATCCTTTGCGGGCTATCATGGAAAGACTTGACTGGTATGAGGCCATAATGGGCCAGCACCGGGAGATGCTGGAACAGCAGAGGTACATAGCCCAGCAGCAGCATGATATGATCATGCATCTGCAAGACACCCTGGCTAGGCAAGAAGAAGCCAGGAGAGACGCCCCTGTACCTCAACCATCTACATCTAGCATTCCACCTGCACCTGCCCAGGAGCCTGCTGCTCCACAAACCCAGACGCCTATCCAGAAAGTATTGAAGCAATTTAGGCAGAACAATCCGCCCTCATTTGACGGGGAGTTGGATGCGGATAAGGCGGAGGCTTGGGTGATGCAGCTTAAGAAGATATTCTCAGTGATTGATTGTACCACCGAGCAGAAAGCTCAGCTAGCCACTTTCATGCTAGAAAAGGAAGCTGATAGATGGTGGGATAGCACGAAACCTCTGATGGAGACCAAGAATATACAGATAACTTGGGAAACTTTCTTGGTCGAATTTCGAGAAAAATATGTTCCTAGTTCGGTGAGGAAGAAGGAAGAGATGGAGTTCATGGGCTTGAGACAGACGGATGAGATGACTGTGGATCAGTACGTGGCCAAATTCATAGAGTTGTCTCGGTATTCCTCTTACCTCCAGAGGTATGATGATGAACCCTGGAGATGTGAGCAGTTTGAGACTGGTTTGAGGCCCCTGATTAGCGATAGAGTCACTCCACAGCGGATCAGAAAGTTAAATACTCTGGTGGAGGTCAGCAGGGTGATTGAGACTAACTTGCAAGTTATCATGCCTGCTGCGACTACGGCTAGTCAGAAGAGAGTTCCGGATTTGAAAAGGCCGAAACCAGAAGAGGGTTCTAGTTTGACCCCTAGTACTAAGAAGAGAGGCAAAGGGCCATGGAATAGAAGGCCGCAGCGAGGTGTGCCACCTCCTCGGGGCCAGTCATCCTTCCAGCCGTCTCCGGTGACATGTTTTAAGTGTGGGAAGCCGGGGCACATTGCTAGACACTATCCTCAGATGGAGACAGCGCCTCCTCCTAGACCACAGACCCAGGGCCGAGTGTTCGCCCTTACTCAGCAGGAAGCCAGCGCATCTCCCAGTTTGATCCGAGATACGCTGATAGTAAATGGCTTTCCTGTAGTTGCTATGTTTGACTCGGGTGCTAGTCACTCGTTTATATCTTATGATTGTGTAAGGAAGTTGGGTCTGGTCGTTAGTGTCTTGCCATTTGACTTATCTGTCACTACACCCACTGGAGGCCACGTGGTTACTTCCCATACTTGCTTAAATGTCGCTGTTCAGTTTAACCATTGTCATACCACTATTGATTTGGTTTGTATGCTCTTTCATGATATTGATTTGATTGTTGGTATGAACTGGTTAGCTGCGAATAATGCTATACTTGATTGTGAACACCGAACCATTTCCCTATCTGCTTGTGGGACCATACCTAGGGTAGGAGCTGAGTTATCCTTTATGACTACTACCCAGGCTGAGAGATATTTAGAGTGTGGATGTCAAGGGTTTCTAGTCTTTTTCTCTATTCAGGCTGAGGTAGAAGAGGGGATAGAGGAGATCCCAGTTGTCAGGGAATTCTCGGAGGTTTTCCCTAGAGAGTTTGATTTTAGTGGCCTACCCCCTGAGAGAGAATTAGAGTTCCCTATAGACATAGTGCCTGGTGCTGGACCGGTGTCCAAAGCTCCTTACAGGATGGCTCCCGCTGAACTTGCGGAGTTGAAAGAGCAGATAGAGGAATTGTTAGAGAAAGGGTTTATCCGCCCTAGTGTTTCACCTTGGGGTGCTCCAGTGTTATTTGTGAAAAAGAAAGATGGTAGCTTGCGGTTGTGTATAGATTACAGAGAGTTGAATAAAGTTACCATCAAGAATAAATATCCTCTCCCTAGAATTGATGATCTGTTAGATCAGTTGGCTGGGGCATCTGTATTTTCTAAGATAGATCTTAGATCTGGTTACCACCAGTTGAGAGTGAGAACTGAAGACGTCTCCAAGACGGCTTTCAGAACGAGATATGGGCACTATGAGTTCCTTGTGATGCCATTCGGGTTGACGAATGCACCTGCTGTGTTCATGGATTATATGAACAGGGTATTCAGACCGTATCTAGATCAGTTTATCGTGGTCTTTATTGATGATATTTTAGTGTACTCCCGATTTTTTGAGGAGCACGAGAGGCATTTGAGATTAGTCTTAGACACCTTGAGAGAGAAAAGGTTATATGCCAAACTGAGTAAATGTGAGTTTTGGCTGACCAAGGTGCGGTTCTTAGGTCATGTGATCTCACGAGATGGGGTTGCGGTGGATCCCCATAAAGTTGAGGCTGTGTTACAGTGGGATAAACCTAGAACGATCACCGAGGTTAGGAGTTTCTTAGGTTTGGCAGGGTACTATAGACGGTTTATTCAGGACTTTTCTCGAATGGCCTTACCACTGACGAGGCTAACTAGGAAAGATACACTGTTTGTGTGGGATGAGAGATGTGAGAAGAGTTTCTAGGAGTTGAAACTCTGTTTGACCACTGCCCCTGTACTGATTATCCCTGACCCTAGTGAACCATTTGTGGTTTATTGTGATGCTTCGAGCAAAGGGTTAGGATGTGTGTTGATGCAGCAGGGTAGAGTAATGGCATATGCCTCGAGGCAGTTGAGGCCTCATGAGGAGAATTACCCCACACATGACCTTGAGTTAGCTGCCGTAGTGTTTGCTCTTAAAATTGGAGACACTATCTGTATGGTGCGACTATAGAGATCTATAGTGACCACAAGAGTTTGAAATACCTGTTTGACCAGAAAGAACTCAATATGAGACAGAGGAGATGGATGGAATTCTTGAAAGATTATGATTATGTGTTGAAATATCATCCTGGCAAGGCCAATGTGGTGGCGGATGCCCTGAGTAGAAAATCCATCCATGTAGCCCATATGATGATTAGGGAGCAGGAGCTCCTAGAGAAGTTCAGAGACTTGAACCTCTCTTGTCAGGTGGTATCGGGTAGATTGTGTTTGAGTGAAACCCGAATTGAGAATATCATGAAAGCCCAGATCTTAGATGCCCAGAGGGAGGATGAGTTCCTGAGACGAATCAGGAATGAGATTACCCAAGGTAAGACCTCAGATTTTAGAGTGTCTGAGGATGGTATGATAGTATATCGGGATAGAATCTGTGTGCCTAGTCAGAATGAGTTGAGAGAAAGCATTCTAGAAGAGGCACATAAGAGTAAGTATACTATCCACCCAGGTGCCACCAAGATGTATCAGGATGTGAAAAGAATTTTCTGGTGGCCAGGGATGAAAAGTGATATGACAGAGTATGTGGCTAGATGCCTAGTGTGTCAGAGGGTAAAGATAGAACATCAGAAACCGGCTGGGTTGTTGCAACCTCTAGATATCCCTGAGTGGAAGTGGGATAGTATAGCCATGGATTTTGTCATGGGGTTACCCAGGACATTCTCTGGACACGATGCTATTTGGGTAGTTGTGGATAGACTGATGAAGTCTGCACACTTTTTAGCTATTAAGGCTACTTATACACTGGATAGATTGGCCCAGTTGTATATCAGAGAGATAGTGCGACTTCATGGATACCCAATAGCATAGTTTCGGATAGAGACCCCAGGTTCACATCGAACTTTTGGAGGTCATTGCAGCATGCCTTAGGGACCAAGTTGCGGTTTAGTACTGCATATCCCAGACCGATGGTCAGACTGAAAAGACCATCCAAACATTGGAAGATATGTTGAGGGCATGTGTGTTAGAAATGAATGCGTACTTACCATTAGCAGAGTTTGCGTACAATAATAGTTACCATTCCAGTATTCAGATGGCCCCTTATGAGGCATTGTATGGGAGAAAATGCAGATCCCCTCTGTGTTGGGTTGAGCTAGGTGAGAGGAGTATGGTAGGACCTGAGATTGTGGACCAGATCACCCGACAGATAGAGTTGATTAGAAAGAGGCTCCTCACAGCCCAGAGTAGGCAGAAAAGCTATGCTGATAAGCGTAGGAGGCCGTTAGAGTTTGAGATTGGAGACCATGTGTTCATTTGAGTATCTCCAATGACGGGAGTAGGTCGGTCAATGAGGATAAGGAAGCTCAGTCCTAGGTATATTAGTCGGTTTGAAATCCTTGAGAAAATTGGACCCGTGGCTTACCGAATAGCCTTACCTCCTAACCTAGCCCAAATACACAGTGTTTTTCATGTCTCCCAATTGAAAAAGTATTTGCCCGACTCCTCACATGTCATAGAATATGAGCATGTGCAATTGCAGGAAGATCTTTCCTATGTAGTGAAACCGGAGAGAATTGTGGATGCTAAGCTGAAACAGCTGAGAAGCAAGAGCATTCATCTGGTGAAAGTGATCTGGAGAGGTCTAACATCTGAAGAAGTAACCTGGGAATTGGCGGATGAGATGAGGCAAAAATATCCAGAATTATTCCCTTGAGGTAAGTTTTTAAATTTCGAGGACGAAATTTCTTTTAAGAGGGGTAGAAATGTAACAACTGGGAAAAAGAAAAGAAAAAGAAAAGAAAGGAAGTAGGAAGCTGGAAAATTTCGGAATCCTGGAAATTTTCTAAGTCCTCTCGCAATAGCGAGAAATGGTCTCGTTACAGCGAGAGAGCTAGTTCGCAACAGCGAAGGCGTTTCTAGCTATAGCGAGTGCTAGCAGCAGTCCATACAAAAACTAGGGAGTTGCTCGCCGTAGCGTGCGCCATAGCGAGAGTGAAGTCTGGAACTAACGCGATTTCGCCATAGCGAATGATAAATCTCGCCATAGCGAAGGGAACTGACGCGAGTTCACCGTAACGAAGGTTACACCTCGCCATAGCGAAGCCAGATTACACGAGCTCACTATAGCGAAGGTTAGTTTTCGCCGTAGTGAGAGTCAGTCCAGAAGAGAGTAAATAGCGAGATTTAAACTTCATTAAACGCCCAAACTCATTTCTTCTCTCATATCTGCCCTAGACTTCGACCCAAGGAGAGAAAGAGGCATGGAGGGTGAAAGAGATCAAGAGAAGGAGGAAGAGCAAGGGAAAGGTAAGGAAATTTCTCCCATTTCTCTTTAGAACTCTAATCCCCTCCCTTTGCCCTCTCTTTTTGTGGTTTTATTTATGAAAATGGATGGATTTTGGGCATGGGTCAGAAGAGGGAGAGTGGAAAACGCCTTTGAATCTTTGTGTTTTTTTTGAAAATGTGGTTTTCCACTACCATGGGAGCTTGAGAGAGAGAAAGGGTTGATGGCATTCTAGAGAGAGAAAGAGAACTGTAGGTTCTGGTATATAGGAGAATTTGATCTGATGATTCCATGTTAAGAGAGTAATTCCATGCTCTTTAATTGTGTCTAGGCTCAAGTGAAGCACCTCCATCAAGGTGTGATTGTGAACTTAAGAAGGGAGAAATGAATTTGAAAGGGAAGACTTGTGTTGGCTTTGGTTCCAAAGGTAGCTCTCGTTTCCCACTCTTTCTTGTTGCATTCTTGGATATGATAGTCATTGTATGATTATGTATATGCTTATTGTGTGGAATATACCATGTGCTATTACTTTGATGCATTGATACCTATATGCTTGTGTGATGAATTATGAGAATTGCTCGGGTGCGGTAGTGCCGAAAGTCCCTTGAGATGGGTGAAGTGAAGCCGAAAGTCCCTTGAGATAGGTGAAACAAGGCCAAAAGTCTCAAACGAGTGAGGCCAAGTCAAAGGTCCTTAAACTCGGGTGAGGCCATCCAAAAGTCCCTAGACTCGGGTGAGGCTAGACCAAAAGTCCCTGGAGCTCATTTTTGGCATTGTTGTGATTTCCATAGCATGTACATCGTGTGTTGGTAGTTGAGAATGGCTAAGTGCTTATTCACATGCTTTGACTTGTTATATGCCTTGATTGTTTATTTGATTGAGTGCATGAGCTACTGAGATTCCCTGAATCTCACCCCTTCCCCTCCCAACTAATATGCTAGGTGGAGCTCAAGGAGAACCGAACACACACCAAGGAGCCTAGGAGCATGTATAGGAGAATGTAGTGTTATTTTGTTGTAATTTTGATGTAAAGTGGTGCCAAGTGAATATGCACCCACTATTTTTGAGTTGTAAAGGTTGTAACATGTGTATAACTATGAAAGGATATTGTATGAACTACGTTTATAGCCAAATGAATGGAAATGAGGGTTTTGCCCCTTTTGATGCATGAATGAGATAGTGTATATTTGGCCGTAGCATAGCGAGATTTGAATGTATGATGATTTGGACCACATGGACTTGTTATATATCCTAGTTTTATGCTTTTAAACTTGTCCATGAGTGGCTAGAGTGTGTGAGAGGCCATTTGGACCCATTTTGGACTTTTGGGGTGCCAAAACCGGTATTTTTGAGAGCTCCGTTAAAGTATGACCAAACGAGCTCCTCTTGCCATGAAACTTGGCATGCCTCTAGAGGTTGTAGAAAGAATCTTGAGAAGTTAGAGCGGGTAATATTCGGAGGTCTAGAGAATATTTGGCAAATTGTTGAAGTTTGGGAAAATTGAGTAATTGGTCATGTTATTGTTTCATAGGGCAGAAAAGAAAACCGTGTCATTCATGGACCAAATGGAGTCCAAATGTTATGAACTTTTATACACATAAACTAGACAACTACAGTGACCTATACCAACTAGAATCACTTTAATCGGAGGTCTGTAGAGAGATATTGACATGTCTGAAGTTCTGTATCAGCATCAGGGAGCTTATCTTACCTCTATCAGTGTTTCATCGATTTTCGGGGTCTGAGGGCTACTGAACTGATCTAGACTTATTTTTTTCCTCTAGTAGACATCTGTAGCTTTTCAAATTGATATAGATTTCCCAGATTGGATGTTTTTGGATTTAATTATGAATTTTCGAATTTCATGACAATAATCTGCACCAGAAACAGTGACAGCCGGACCTTCTTCCCATTTTTGATGTCAAATATGGTCTAGACTCTGAATTTATGATTGGGAATTATTTTTAGTGTAAAGTTAACACATAGAGATTTCCAGAAATCTAGAGTTTGCTGGATTCCCATTTTTCTATATTTAGTTATGATTTTCCAAAGTCAGAGCCAAAATATGACTTTTGGGCACAAGTGAGAAAATGCATTTTTACTGGTTTTTGGCTCCATACCCGTGGCTTATGGCTTGTGTTACGCTATGTATGAGTTGTATGAGTGGAGTTTGAGTTGAGAATAGGTATGATGGGATCACAGGACCCACGGGGAAAAATATGAGGGTATGAAACCCCGTTTCATAGCATAAAAATGCCATGGAATGGTAGTGTTTCTTTGGAAATCATACGGAACCGAGCCCAGTAAGAGGCTAGGTAGCAGTAGTAGATTAAGGTGTTACAAATTCAATATTCTACTTGCATAAATACACATGAACATCATGGGTCAAGGATGTCCAAAACACACATTCTCATACATTTCATTCCAAATTTAGTTCATACAATATATTTACATGCTTTTACATATACTCAAGGGTTTAAATCCCATATACAACTTATATATACATACTTTAACATCACTTTACATAAACAACTATTCTATTATCAAGGTATTACAATTCACACTCCTTGGCCTTCATTCTTTGCTCTTTGGGCTTCACCTAGACAAAGTTAGATGGAAAGTGGGGAGAATGAGATTCAAAAGATCCCAATAGCTCTACCAACCTTTCAAGTAAGCATACATGGTATATAATTATGTCAAAAAATACAAGTATGCACCAAACACTTTCAAGAACTATTCAAATTATGTTTTCAAGGTCACATAAACATGTCAAGATCAAATCCAAACTCTAGGGACTTTTGGTCTAGCTTCACCCTATTATTTGAGACTTTTTGACTTAACCTCACTTATTCTAAGAAACTTTTGGCTTTGCCTCACCCATTCTTAGGGACTTTTGGCTTTATCTTACCCATTTCAAGGGACTTTTAGCATAACCTTACCCATAAAGAGTAATTTCACAATCAAACTCAATTCAAGAAGCATATTGGTACCAAAACATTAATTCAATAGCTATAAACATGTCTCATAGCTCAAGCACACATACAAGTATTTAATGATAATCACATGACCAAAAATACATATAAGAAAGGATGGAAAGCTACCTTTCTCAAGAAGCACAACTTTTCTCCCTTGGATTCCCACTTTTCTCTCTCAGCCTCACAAGCATACTTGGGAGAGACTTGATTTGCTTGGCCTAGACACATCAAATAACATATAAACAAATCAATGGAACCATCTCTAGTCTCATAAAATCTCTACACAAGCTACATCTAGTTTATGCCACCATTATGGTTCCATATAACAGCATAATGAAACAACTCATATAATTCAAGATCGTGGATCCAATTTCTCACTAAATCTAAGTTACATAACTCCATTTAAACTCTTTGGAGTCACCACCAACTCAATTCCATGAGTCAATTATCAAGTTGCTTCTTTATGTCTACAAAAGGAACTTAAACTCTCATCTTTCAAACCATGGTTTCTAATTCAAACCAATGGTTCCTTTGATATTTATTACTCATTCTTAGGCCATTTGTATCATTGGAATAAAAGAAAACTCTTCTTAGGTACTGGTTCTCTCTCTTGGCCAAGATGCTCACATACTTAAGGAGCCCATGGAGTTTTCTTCAATTTCCTACGGAATTTGCCATCCATGGAGCTTACTAGATGTCTTAAGAGCTCAAACATACTCTTAGACAATCTAAATCATCATTAAAAAGCTCTATAAACCCTTAAGTGCAATCAAATCCCTAGTTTCTAATACTTGTTACCTATAGCCCCGTTTTGAGTTCTATTGCTTCCAAACTTTCAAAGAGCACTTTCTCATGCTCTCAAGAATTCCTCCAAAGTCTTCCTTCTCTCTATTGAACTAGCCATGAAACCTCTCCTTTCAAAACATCAAAATCATGAGAAGATAAAGGAGGAAGAGGAGAAGAACTTTAATGGAAGGAGAAGCATGAAAAAGAGATAATTTCTTACACTTTTCAAGCTTGGTTTCCTCCCCTTTTGCTTCTTCCTTGGTGTGCCATCTCTAGCTAGTTTAGGTTCTATTTTGGAGTGCAAATAAGTTGATTTGGAGATGAGGCAAATCTAAGGCATTTTTAAGAAGGTGGAGAGTCATTTAATATAATTTCTAAAAGTCCAACTATGTCCCCAAACTTTGACTTCTTTGTTTGAACTCATTTTGCGTCCTTTTTTAGAATCATCTTTTTCATTATAAAATTTAGATCCTTAAGTTCATAAAATGCCTTTGGTTCCACCTCAAGTAGATTTAAAACCTTACTGAACCCTTTGGTCAAACTTTTGATCAACTGTTTGCTGAAAATGCACATCGGGAGAGTTTTAACCATTATAATGATTTCTATAGTTTTTGGAGCCTCTAAGAGCCCTAGAAAACTCAATTTTCCTATTGAAAGATCTCTCCTTTAGGTTTTTTAAGAGTTACTCAAAATTGTTATTTTACCTCTAGCCTTCGTATCTTTCTGTTTAGCTATTTTGACTTCGATGCTGGGCTATTATGAGGCTCTAACCCACATTTTTAGATGTTCTAATTAACATTCAAATCTCAGTTAGTCTCATTTTACTTTACTCTAGGGTCCTCATTCATTAATCACACTATTTCATTTTCAGTTTTTCGTAGTTTCTACTAGCCTTTATTAGGCCCATGACCCCCTATAAGTAATTCATTCCACTTTTTAGGAATGATTTTGGAGTTCCAAATCATAGGATATTACAATAAATAACTATTGAAGAAGCAATAAAATAAGAGTAAAAAACAATGAGAAAAATACATAGAACTTTTTTAAAAAAATTGAAATTATAATTTTTTTAATTTTTAGTTATTTATTTACTTTATTTATATTTTATTTATTAATTTTAATTATTTATTACTTTCATCTAATTCCCAACAAAATTATAGTTCATTTCTTTCACAATTTTTATGTTGTTAATTCATTCTAATTTAGAATTTGTATAATTTTTGTTATGAAATTCAACAAGCATATCTTATTTACAAATTAACACGTGCCTCTGCAAGATTCAAGAGATTCAAGCTTTATAGAGAAAAAAAAATGAATAATGGATTCCATGGCAAAAAAAAAAAAACAGCAAAAAAATTAGATTTTTTCTGTGAGTTCTACAGAAAGAAAAAAAAATAGTCAATCCCATGGCCCAAAAATGGCAAATGAACAATTTTCTAATATAATGTTATATATAGTACATGAGCAGGAGATTATATGAAGAGGAATATTAAGTTAAAATATTCCTAACATGAAATATGTTTTTAAGCTATCTTCAAGAATAAAATAAACTATTTATGTCACGTTTAAATTATATATTTTTTATTTTAAAAATTTATATATATTTAAATTAAAAGATATATTAAAGATTAGTTACAATTATACTTATTTTGATGAAAATATCTTTATATGTATTATTGATATGATATAATAAATGATAAATGTATATATGATCAATATAAAAATAATTAATTTTTTAAATTTAAAATAAAATAAAATAATTATATTTAATTTAAAATAAATAACATTGAAATAAAAGTTTTAGAAATATTTTTTAATAAATTATATATTTAATAAAATAAATTAATATTATTTTCAAAGGCATTTTGATTATATTTTAAATTTAAAAGAGTTTATATATAATTTCGGTATTTCATGTCAAGGTATATTTTACAATATATATAATATTCTAGATATTTCAGAACATAAAATATTAATGTGCCAAACGACTCTTTTAATATTCTTACTAAGAAAATCAAATTTATGGCAACTTAGATAATGATAAAAAAGAGTTTTAGGGCTCATTTAGTACATCTTAATTTAAATACATCAAATATCAATATAATATTCACAATTTCGAAACATTTACACTTAAAGCACTCCCAATATATATTGAGCCATAAACATGAATATTTCAAAATTGTGAAATATTTTATTGAGTTATGAATAATTGTGGAAACAAATATTTTAAAATATCAAGGTGTTTGATTTTATAAAAACGTGAAGAATTGTGAAAACTATTATCAAGATGTTGTTCACATTTTTGCACGTATTATTTAAAATTGATTTGTTGCTTTTTGTTTCTAAATTAATAACATGCATGAAGAAATTTTTGTTCCTAGTCATATCACAGAGAAAAAAATAAGGTTGTTTTCTTAAATGCATGAAAGCTGAAAAGTTATCGTTTGCATGACTGCTTGAAGGAAAACTTAAATTCACTTTGGGCCTAATATTTAGTCCGTAAACTTTAAGGCGAAATTGGACTCCACCTTGGTCCCTCATCCCATAAAATTTATAATTTTTTTTCAAAATTTTGCATATTCTTTATTTGATCCACAATTTTATATATATATATATATATATTATGCTTTATTTTATTTTTTATTTTTTACTTTATAAACTCAATTTTCCCCTAATAATGTTTTTTGTCAACAATTTTCCTTTAATAATTCAAATATGATAAAAATGTGACGATTTGTTACAGAAAAAGTTATAAAAGTAACACTAAATTGATTATCAATTGGTTTTATAACATTTTGAAATTAAAATTTCATTTATTGCACAAATAAGTTATATGGACTAACAACACATCTGTAACTATACCTTCAAGCAAAGATATTTCTGCTTCTGGATGTTGAAACAAAATTTGAAAATATACATCAAACCATGGCAAGAAATCATATATAAGCTGATGCAATTTCTATAGACTTTTTAACTCCAAGGCAACAATTCCAAAACTATAAACATCCCTTTTGTCAATCAAATAACCATACATTCCATATTTATAAGCCACATATTTTCTGCATAATTGAAAAAAATTATCATAATAATAATAATTCATATGAAAGAAAGGAACTAACTAGATCCCAGCTTTTTGGGTGCTTATGTGGGAATTGTCCTCTTCATCAAGCTTAGCAAAACCAAAATCAAATATTTTTGCGTGAAGATTAGACACAGATCTTGACTCTTGGGCATTGGACAACATGTAACACACTGACTACTTTGAGAACTCCTCTGAAACTTTTGCATTGTCCAAATACATGAATATCATAGACTTAAGTGCAGAGGTCAATTTCACATGGCTAATCACCATTAGTCATTCAAACTCTTATAGACTAGAAAGATTCAAGATTTTAACACTAGACGCAAACTACCTTCAACCTATTGCATTGCATAATATAATTTATGTTTCAGTGTGACAAATATGAAAACTTAATACTTCTAAGATCGACGCATGCAGTACCATCAAGTAAGAGCATGTTACAACAGAATAAGAATTGGAATCCTAAACTATGTGAGAGTTTAAGAAAAATTAGAAAATCCGTAGAGAACACTGAAAGAAGCAAATTATAATTGAAACCTCAAAGTAGTTTGGAAGTTCCTAGCAGTTTGGCGTGAAAATTGTGACGCAATTGGAACTTGAACCCACTAAATATACATCTAGTTTGCATATATTTATAATTACAACTAAACATAATTAAATTTTCCTTTTACATTTGTTGCATCCTTAAGCAACACTATTTGAACTAGAGAAGCAGATGGAAGAAGTAACTAAGTTTAAACAGCTAACAAGAGAAGAAAAGTATGGAAATAAATGGATTAAGAAGGTGGGGACAACAAAATATCTAGGCTATCTTCTAAGAAAGATTCCCTTCATTTTCGTACATTAGAAACAACTCACAGAGGCCTCCTTTCAACCTGCCCCACACCTATTGCCTACTCCTCTTTATAATCGTCCCATTTACATTTCATCTTTCTTTCTCACCTTCTATTCTTCCCATACCTCTGCTCTCTGTTTTTCTGCCTAAACTAAATCTTCCCATATCCTTCCTATATTTCAACCAATTTTCATCTTTCTTTGTTCTAATTTACTAGTATACCTAGCTACAACATTATATCTTTGCATGTATTAGTAAGTAGTAATACATTATTAAGAACAATATATATTTATATATGATATTCCAAATAAGGAGATCTTCTTTTATTTACTCTGTTCATTTAAAGAATAAATCTGTTTCCCTCTAGAATTGGAAAGGAAATGCAGAAAAAAAAAAAAGCAATCTTAGTATACTTCCTAAATTAGTTTTGAAAATGCAAAGTCTTATGTTAAAATATCATATTATACATTTAAATAAAGTGAAAATATAAAATAAAAATTAACTTTTTCATTATAAATTTAAGCATAACTATATCTTCCCTAACACCCTACTATCTATATAAGGACATACTTCAAAGCAAAAGCACACTTTTCCTACTATACCGTTGCTCTACCAAGTTTTCAACAAAAACCTATTGCTAGAATATAAGAAGGGAATATGACTAAAATTTTTTATAAGAAATTCAATAGAAGAAATATTTAGTGGAAATCAAAGAAGCAATAGATCACATAGCAATAGCAAATCATAATAACAAACAATTTTGTGAGGGAGAAGACAAAAAGCATATAGATTGATTTTATGCTCAAAAAAGTTATACTCAGTGACATGATGGAGAAAGGGAAAGAGAAAGACAAACCTTAGCTGTTGGAGGAGAGCACTTTGTTAATGATAGCTCTAACAATTACCTTCACAAAGCTTCAAACAGTGAGAGCGATGGGGGGATGAGTTTCGATTGAAAAGGGATGATTTAGGGTTTTTAGCGGAGAGTAAAAGGCATGTGAGAAAGTAAATGAGAAGCAGTGCCCCAGGATACAGTAATCCTACGAGAAAATTGGCCGTGCCCCAAGATCCAGTGTTAAGAAACTATGGGAGTGTTTGGTTCAAAGGAGGGGAGGGGAGGGGAGGGATTTTAATGGAGGGGAGGGGAGGGGTTTTAATGATATGTTGTTTGGTTGAGGAGGGGAGGGGAGAGGAGATAAAATTAAATAGACAATTATACCCTTATGATATTAAAATTTTTAATTTTTTTTATTTTTATAAAAAATATTTTTTTTTACTTTTTATTATTAAAAATAATTTTTTATTTTTATTCAAAAAATATTTTTTTTTATTTTTATAAAAAATTATCTTAAACTTTATTAAAAAAATAAAATCTATATTATGTTTTAAATGAAATCAAAGTGGGGGCAATTTAGTCCAATGAAACAAAAAATTTCTCTCCCCTCCAAAAACCCCCACTTTTGGAAGGGAGGGTTTGGAGGGGAGGGGAGCCTCCCCTCCCCTCCAAGTTTTTTATACCAAACAAGGGGAGGGCCTCCCCTCCCCTCCCCTCCCCTCCCCCCCAAAAACTCTGAACCAAACAATGCTTATATGGCGTCGCATCCACTGTATGTAATTGTCAAAATGGATTTGGTAAATATGTAATTGTCAACATTAGTGCACGTGTATTTTAGAATTCCCAAACACTAGGAAATGTCTTAATTGTCCCTTCCCTAATTTGATACACCCAGTGTGCCCTTTAAGAGATATACGTAACACATAAGATAAGTAATCCAAATATAAAAATTAAAATAGTATTATATAAGTAGTAAGATTTGCATAATATTTTGCATTACAATGTTAAATTAACATAATATATTAGTATGAAATCAAAGTTCTGCAATTCACTTTAGAACACTGGTGCCCAGTTTATAATAAAAATATGCAAGTTTGTTGCACCAATACCATTGCTTGTCGCATTGTATTTGAGTTTAATTAATTAATTTGTATTTAATATAACTTATCCCTTTTTTCTGGTTATGTGAGTTAATGATATACATTAGTAATTATTTTTTATATTTTAAAAATATATATTCACCATCTTAAGATTAAAAGATGAATAAAATATTTTCTTAAAAAATAATTTTTATTAATTTTAAAATATATTTGTTTCAAACTTCTGGTGTTATTTATTTTATATTGAAAAATATAAATTTAATTCATTCCAAAACTTTATTAAATTTATGGAAATTCTTGTGTTTATTAATATATATTTAATACAAATACTCTTCTTAGGATTAAACTATTATCTTTAAATTATTTAATCTTAAATTATTATTATTATTATTATTATTTTAAATATGTTCTTTGTTTTTAATAATTTATTATTCTATCAAATATTTTTACAATTTACTAAATTAAAAAAATTCAATATTTTATATTAGTCAAATGTAAATTAATTAAAATGATATATTATATAATAATTATAAAAATATATTACTTAAAATAAGTGTAACTAAAATTTTTTTAAGGTCAAGTTAGTATAACACGCTTTTTAAAAAAAAATATTTTTAAAATAAATGAGAAATTTGAATAATTTGGATAAGTCAAAGAGGACGAAAAGTAATTTGTTCATATACAAATAAGACACAAATATCTTATTAATAAATTATTTCAATATCTTAACTTATATATATATATATACACCAAAAAAGAAATTAAAAAAACGTTGCTAATTATTAAATGATGTTTGGGCTTTTATTGTCTGGGTATTACTTTTGCGGGGATGAAATTATGAATCCATAACATTGTCTATAAATAATTATTAAATAATATTTTTTTTATTTTATTAAATTTATTATTATAATTATACTCATTAATTATACAAAAATAAGTTAACTCTATTAAAAACTATGAATTGTTAAATAAATCAAAATATTTCATAAAAGATCATTTTATTTGTAATAATTACATAATATTTTCAATTTTGTAATATTATTATTTTATTTTTAATGTACATCTCAACACTCAATAGTAAACATTGATGAATTCAGATTTCGATTCCTTGTAATCCTACAGAGATGGGCTACAAGGGATCTAGTTAAGGTTAAAAATAGCATTTATTTTAAATTATATATTCAAATATCAAATGATAAGTTTGGAAAAAAAATATCATTGGAAGGTCAAAATTGTAATTATTAATAAAAATTATTTAAGAAATTTCATCGATATAACAAAATTAAAATTTTTTAAGTATAATTTTTATTTGTAGTTATAATTTTTAATCTTTCAATTATATATATTTTTTAACTTATTATTTAGAACACAAATTAAAAAAAAAAAAGACTTAGAAACAACTTCACTACATATACAAGCCAAACATTATACTTTAAAAGGGAGTTTTCTTTTAATTTTTTTTTTAAAGGTGTGTTTTTAACTTTCTTTACTTTGGGATTTATAAAGATTGTATTATACAATTCTATGTTGGGATATTTCTCCTTTTGCTCACTCCTGCTCACTACTACTTTTTCCCACTTTTGTTTTGCTAAATTGGCAAAAGCCAAAACGGAGGGTGAAAAAGGATATATAACAATTCAAGGGGATACGTATAGATAGGAAAAATGTAGGGAAAAAAAAATATATATATATATATATATATATATATAAATATTTGGGTATGCTTCAAAATTTAGATATGATTATTGTTGAATTTAAATTTTTTAAATGAAAACACTGTTTTTCATTCTTCAAATATGATTTTAATATTGACTATTTTAAAAATTCCTTCCAAAAAATATTCAAGTATTATTTTACAATTTTTATAATAAAAAATTATATAAGGTCAAAAGTATTAAAATTTTAAATATTAAAATAATATTTATTTTTGCATGAGCCAATTAAGACTGAAATTATCTTGGAATGAATAAAACAAGATTTTAATATTTCTATATAAATAATTATGAAAATTTAAAGTTTAAATTTTTATAAATAATTAAAATTGATTTCAAGAGTAGACTTATCGTTAATTCAAAATTTTCAATGAGAAAGTCCCATTTTCATTTGGAAAATAATTGGGAATTGTGATAGGATGCGAATCCTATCATATAGTAAACATTTCTCACTTTTATTTTCAGATATCTTATGTTTATAAGATATTTCAAAATTAACCTTTACTAATTTTGTAATACCATAATGTGTTAACCTCAACTAATAAAACACTATATATTTCTAACTTGCTTCCTATCATCTCTAAGTCTCACATCATGAATTACACAAAGGGAATGAAAAAATAGCATTAAAATAATGCCTTATTTAGCATTGCATGGCTATAAAAATTTCATTCAGTATCACATGGATCATATGAACTTATAAATCATATTCTCATATTTAATTACATGAATAAAACTCATTTGCATCACCAAAATTGGCCTACAACTTGGAGAAATCAAAGGGGAGCATTAAACTCACAGTTATATTTTCGGCCAGCATTTTGTCAATTCTGTCACCAACTTTGGAAATACGTAATTAATTCCAGAAAAATTGAAATCAAGCATACTATGGCATTATGGAAAGTTACAGATGTCTAATTTATGTTAAAAATATGTCTAGGCCATGAAACATAGCACAGAAGACGTTTGACATGTGAAAAGGTGCAAAAGTTTGGACAACTACTGGTACTAATGAAAGTGCCTACTATAAATTAAAAAATTTGCAATTAATTTCACAAAAATCTAATCCATACAAATGATACCAATTTGGAAAAATATGAATGTTGTATTTATGGTAAAAATGGATTTAGACCAAAAAAACACGTTTAGCTAATGGAATTCAATGGAACAGTGACGCAGGTCGTACTGCGCTATTGTTGCTATTCCAAAAATTCAAAAATTCATATCTCTTAGCTCAAACCTCCAAATGAGGTGCTTCCAATTTCTACAAGTCACTGTGAATGTCTAGTTTCTTTTTATAAAATTTTGTAGCCATTGGACTATTTTTGCCCCTCAGATAACACAATTTCACAACTGACCAAATAAACAGTGTTGCTGCAAATCCGAATTTCTGGTACCAATTTTGAAAAATCATATAAAATTCCACAGACCTCCAAATGACCTAGTCTTTGGCTTCCCAAAAATTCCTAGGCAAGATCTAATGTCATACAAAATTTCAAGTCAAGAAGAGGTCATTTAGTTAGACTTTGCTATAACTCAAGATTATGGCACTTTTGGTCCCAACAAAAGGCAAATTTGGTCCAAATGAGCTTTACATTGCTCCACACATATTTGAGCAACTTATAAAGCATAAATATAACATAAATAAGTCTCTCATAAGGTCTGAACCATCATGCAACTCAAATTCATCATGCCACTTCTATAAACATACATGCACAAGTGAGCTCCTAAGGGGTCAAATTGCACACTTCCACTCATTTAACTCTATTCTTGATATATATACTATCTTTACATAGTTTTACACTTGTTCAAAGTGTTATGACTCAAAAAGAACATATATATATATACTTTGACATTCTAATATATCAAAACTAACAAAATTTGCCAAGAGATGGATATTTAGGCTCCTCAGCTTCTATCCTTTGGATCTTGAACTCCACCTAGATCATATAAGATGAGAGAAAGGAAGGGGTGAGATTCATTGAATCTCAATAGCTCATACACCTATTCAAGCACATTTTCAAGCCAGACAACATGTCAAAGGTACAAGTATGCAATCAATTAATTTATGAAGCAGTCAACTTTCACATTTTTGTGTCACAAACTCATGTCAAGCATAAGAATGAGCTTTTAGGGACTTTTGGTTTGGCCTTACTCCATTTCTAGGACTTTTGGATTGCCTCACTCTTGGTTTTTGGGACTTTTGACTTAATCTCACCCATCGAAGGGACTCTTGGCTTTGTCTCACCCATGCCATGAGACTTTTGTCATCTCCACACCCATATTAAGGGACTTTTAGCACTACCTCACCCTTATGAGCCATTTCCATAATACAAAGATATTCAAGAAAGCATATTGGTACCAAAATAGTAATATAGCATCAAGTGGCATGTCTCAAACATATAAATATACACACAAGCACATAATAATACATATGCAATAAGAAAAGTTGGAGAGCTACCTTGATGCAAATTTAAACTTTACTTTGCTTGTTCCTTCTCCTTTTTGGTTCCACAAACACAATGAGATAGGGTTGGATTTCCTTGGCCTATTTACAATAAACAACACTCAATTATATTCTTGAAACAAGCTATGACATCCAACTCACTCTTAACACTTTGCTCTATTTGTCACAATATGGCTCCATTAATGACCTAATGAAGCAACTACCACAATTAAATTTCTTGGTTCTATTCTCTTTCCATATCTAGGCCTCTTGATCTCATTTAAGATCCTTGGAGCCATCATACACTCACTTCCACAAATCTAGGTACATGTTGCTTCATAAGGTTATATTATGGAAGCCATTGCCTTATCTCCAACTTAAGGATTCTAAATTTTTTCCAAGGATTTTTCCTATCTTCTGTTATCATATAAAGTCCCAAATCAAGCTTGAAACCATTTAAAACTTCCCCTAGCTATCTCTATGGGTCTTGGTTGATTTATATTTCCATTAAGGACCCATGAAGTTTGGAATTTTTTCTTAATGGATGGGGCACTTGGGAGGCTCTCTAGGAGTCTTAGAAACTCAAACAAGCACGCACATATGATAGGGACTTTTTAAATCAACCCTGATTTTAGATTATGTTCAAGAATCTTACACTTTTCCTACTTGCATTTTACTAATTTTCCATGCAATTTCTTGGTATATTCCATCTTCCCATGGCCTAGTTTGATGAATTCTTATGGATTATAAAACAGAAACTCTTCCCTTTTCATGGTTCTATTTTAGGCGTCCCACAATGGAAGAGGAGAAGGAGAAAAAGAAGCAACAAAGGAAGATAAACTACCTTGCAATTAAGCTTCCTTCAAAAGTCCTTCCTCTTCCCTCTTCCTCTTCCTTGAATTTTGACCTTATCACCTCTGGTATGACCCCAAACTAGCACCAAAAAGTTCATTAAAACCATGGAAAGATAGAGCAATAAGAGGAGAATGAAGTTTCAAGAGGAAGAAATAACAAAATTATACACTTTCTTACCTTTTGCCTTACTTTCTTCCTCCACAAATCCCTCTCTTTTGTGCGCCTAAGGAGCTATGAGTTTTCTCTAAAAATGAGCAAAAGAAATTCAGTTTAGGGAGGGAGAGGATGAAAGTGGACTTTAAAGTGGCATTTAGACGCTTCCTTTTGCAAATTGTTTTCATTTTTGCCATTTCGTAATGGCATTTCTGGTTTGCCTTCGTTTTAGTTCCTTTTTGAGAACTATCTTTTCCATCATAAAATTTAAGTTTCCAATTTAATAAAATGCCTTTGTAATTACTCAAATTGGAGCTAAAACCTTTTCAAATAAACTAGTCAAAGTTTGGGTCAACTAGCATTGAAAAAATTACATCGGAGGGGCTTTACCGGTCTTGGGGCTTCCCATGGTTTTTGGAGCCTCTAAGAACCCTGAGCAACTTAAAATTTCTATTTAAAAAACCCTCCTATATGTTTTTCTAAAATTACACTTATTTACAAAAATGCCACTGGCCTTTCGGCAAATTTTTCGAATCACTCCAGCCCTGGTTTCTAGGTAACTCAAGGTTCAAATCCTCATTTTCTATTTTTTAAAATTTTATCCAACTTTTATTTGGCCTTGAATCACTCATCTTAGGGGACTTACTTTTCAAACTGGCTCATTTCGGTGTTTTTGTGACATACCAGGCATTACAACTAATCTCCATTTAGGCTTGATTCCACGAAATTCCAAAGAAAAAGAATAAAAACGTGGCATTTTAAAACTTTAAGTCGGGGTTTAAGTGGTCATACTTCACCCCGTGGGTTCTGTGAATCCATCAATCATATTTTTTACTCAAAATTCATTTATACAACTCATACATACCATAAAACAATCTATGAACCATAGATATGAAGCCAAAAATTAGAAAATTGCAATTTCTCTCACAAGTCCAAAAGTAAGATTTTTGGCTTCAATTTTGAAAAATCATAACTAATTCTAAAAAATTAGGAATCAAGCAAACCATAGCTTTTTGGAAATCTCTGGATGTTAACTTTATGATAAAAATAATTCCAAGCCACAATGACATCGTTGGACCACATTTAACATCAAGAAAGGCACAAAGGTCCAACCGACTACTGATACTAATACATATTTCTGATATGAATTTAAAAAATGTTCAATTAATTCCATAAAAATCAAATCTATGTAATTGATACCAATTTGGAAAGCTATGAATGTTAACCAGAGGGAAAAAATAATTCCAGACCCTTCTAGGTTGGTGCAGACCATGAAAACCAAGCAAACCATGACATAGGTCTAACTGGATGCCTGGTGCTGGACAGCAAATTTAAAAATTCATATCTCCCTCTTTCAATATCCAAATTGGGTGATTCTAGTTAGCATAAGTCACTAGGAAGGTCTAGTTTCTACCATAAATGTTCGTGACAATTGGACATCATTTGCCCTATGATTGACATAGAACAATTTTTGGACTAAAGTTACAGTGACAACAACTAAACCAGTAAAAAATTTTCAACTTCAAAAATTCCATAAACCTCCAAATATCTTGCATTTTAACTTCTCAAAAAGCTCTTAACAAGCTCTAGATGCATGCCAAATTTTAGATCAAGGAGAGCTCATTTGGACAAAAAGTGACACAACCCACCAATATGGTCATTTTTGCTTCTCATAATGCAACTCTTTGGTCCAAATAGCTCTATTTAATGTTTGGCACCTCTTGGGCAAGTTTAAAAGCATTAATATGTTACATATGAATTGTCCAAGTGGTCTAAACCATTATGCATTTCAAATTCACTATACTACATACAAGAATACACATCTAAGAATAGGCTACTAAGTACCCAAAACTTGCATTCTCATTGCTTTGGTTCCACAAATGGTTCATACATCACATACACATACTTTTACACTTGTTCATCTATTTATACGTCAAAAATAATATATACATATACATTTTAGGACTTCTTTATGTAACACTATCATACTATAACTCATTTCATGTCATTTCTAGGTTCTATTCCATGAAGCATATGAGTTTCCAAGAAGACATTAAAATATTATATTTTCATGCGTTGCGTAGCAGATAAATTTTTCATCCAGTATTCCATGGACCAAAGGAACTCATTAAACTCATTCTCATATTTAATTACACTAATAAAATTCAAAACCATCTAAGAAAGTGGCTTGGAACTCATACAAGTGGATGAAACACACTAATTTCCACGAATTAGTCACGGTTAGATTTTCAGTTTTTCTATCACAAATTTAGAAATTCATAACTAAATCCAAAAAAATTGAAATCCAACAACCTTTACCATTGTAGAAAGCTCTAGATGTCTATCCCATGATAAAAATAATTTCAACTCGTGAAACATTAAGAGAAAAACGTTTGACATCCAAAAATCCACTGAGGTCTCTGCTGCCTGGGCCACTGGTTCAAATTACTAGTATGAATTTTAAAAATTCATAACTAATTCTATAAAAATTGAAATCACAAAAATTTAATTATTTTAGAAATATAAAGATGTCAAATTTATGCGAAAAGTAATTTTAGAATGAAACAGATACTTTTAGTCATTGGAAATCTATAAAATAGTAACTGGACTTAGGGGGCACTACTGCTACTGACAGCAAACTTCAAAATTACATAACTCTTTGCTCAGACCTCTAAATGAGGTGATCTTGGTGGCCATAAAAAGCTTATGACCTCTAGTTTATTCTTGTAAAATTTCTCAAGCATTAGACACCATTTTCCTATCAGATGACATAGAATACACATCTAACAGTGTGAATAGTGCACATATCAGAACCAATTAAAAATCCCAATTTTGAAATTTCATAACTAATTCTATAGAGCTCCATTTTTACTATACTTTAGCTTCCTAAAAAGCCCTCAATGAGCTCTACGTGTTTGTAAATTTCATAGAGAAATTTTTTCATTTGATTAGAATGTGCTATAGGGTGCCATTTAGGTTATTTTGATGCATTTTAATGGTGCAAAAGTGTGCAAAATGGCTCCTAAGGTTCTTGTGACCACTTAGGCACATAGAAATGGCCCAAAAAGACTCCCTAAACTTGTCTTAAAGGTGTAGAAACTCAAAACACAAAATCTCATTCTTCATCCCCAAGCCATATGTAAAGAGGTACATGTGGGAAATAGCCATCTAATACCCAAAAATTGCATCACTACTCATTTATCATTAATTGTCATACATATATCATCTATTGGGATATTTACACATGTTCCATTCATTGTACATCCATTCTATCAAAATTTTACATCATTTGCCACTTTTTTGACTACAACATAAGCAAAAACAAGCACTTTAGAGCCAAAGCTTTATCTTCCACCTTGGTGACTTCCATTTCCTTGTTCATTAGCTCCACCTAGCATATTAAGATGTTGGAGAGGAGGAAGTAAGATTCAAAGAATCCTAATAGCTCATCTCCTATTCAATCATGCATAAAGAACATAACCCAAGTCTTAAGGATGCATGCATGGCATACTAACATTGAAAATGGTGCAAGTACATTCTTGGCATTTACACAAAGCACACATAACATACTTAGGTTAGGCAAATAATTGGATTAGTCTCACCCACTTTCTTTAAGGTTCTTAGATTTGCTTCACCCTATTTCTCAATGGTCTTGAGCTAAGCTTTAATCTTGGGAGACTTTATCTTGGTCTCAACCACTTCTAAGGACTCTTAGCTCATCCTCACCGAAGATAGAAGGTTCTTGGCCTCTCCACATTCAAGCAAACCAATGCAACATTTATAAGCATCATTTGAATACATAATGCAATACTATGGTTCCATGGAACATAGGCATCATACCAAAACATAATTCATAGCTTAAAATACATATAAATACATTTAGAGACAATATAGATATTCATTCATGCATGTAAGAAAAGAGGGAGAGCTACTTTTGCCACACAAATACATTTTTTCTCTTGAATTTGGATCTCCTCCCATGGCTACACACTCATAACTAAGTGGGGCTTGTTTCCCTTGGCCTAAATACACAAGATAGGAACCCATTAGACTCTTGGAACCATTCTCAAAGCTACTTATCTATTTGGAACTCTAACTTTGTTTTATGGTTCAATTATGATTTCTAATAGCACCTAATGAAGCAACATCCACTCTTTGAAGTCTAGGCCCCATTCTTTCCTTTTATATATGATTCTTGACTCCCTTTAAGCCTCTTGAAGTCATCACACAATTAAAACCAAGAGCCTAAATATATGTTGCTTCCTTAGGTCACATTATGGAATATAAGCACCAACTCATTCTCTAAGCTTTCTAAATTTTTTCCAAGGCTTTTCCTCATCTTCACTCATCATATATGACTCAAAAATAGTCCTAGAATAAATTAAAACTATCTTTAACCTATTTAACTAGCCTAGGCCAAAACATAAAAGGGAGGAAGGGTTCATAGGCTTCTTGATTTTTTCTTGATGGGAGACACACTTGGGAGGCTTCTTATAGATCTTAGGGACTCATTAAAATACTTATTTAAACATAGGAACAATTATATCAAGTCAGATTTTCAAGGGAGCACTTGGATCCCTAATGATTCTATCTTGTTTTCTAATGCCTTTTACTTGCTTCCAATGATAGATTCTTAATCCTTGCACTCCAAAACCTCTCATCCCCCTTTGATTTGGACAAAAAATAGCCCCTAAGAATTGGGTTCATGGTGGCCAAATCATGCAAGAGGAAGGGGGAGGAAGAAGCTACCAAAGAATGAAAGTTTTACATTGTTTTCTTACTTTTTCTTAGTTGCTTTTCACTTTTTCACTTTCCTTGGTTGCCTCCCTTCAAACACGAATTTTTTCTCTTTGTTCTGCCCCTAAAACAAATTTAAAAACACCATCAAACCCATAGAAATAAGGAGGAAAAGGAGGAGAAGTAACTTGTTAAGGAGAAAGCTAGATTTTCCATGGAATTTTCTACCTTTTCTTGGCTATTTCTCCCTTCAAGATTGCTTCTTCTTGTGCGCCTAAAAGAACTGGTTCTCCTCCTTGTTCTAGGTAGAAGAAAGATGGTCTAAAATGAGGGAAAGTGAACATGAACTTTAAAGAGGAAAAAAGAAGCTTCCTTTTTAAAATTATTTTTAATTTTGCCCTTTACAATGGCATTTCCAATTTGGCTTTGTTTTAGCTCCTTTTTGAAAATTGTCTTTTTCATTATAAAATTTAGATTCCCAATTTAGTAAAATGCCTTTGGAATCACTCAAATCAGAGCTAAAACCTTCCCGAATGAACTGGTCAAAGTTTGGGTCAACAGGCATTGGAAAACCTACACCGGAAGGGTTTTAGCTGTCCCGGGGCTTCCTATAGTTTTGAGAGCCTTTGAGAACCTCAAAAAACTCAAAATTTTCATTAAAAAAACCCTTGTATGTGTTTTTTTTTCAAAATTGTACTTATTTATGAAAATGCTACTAGCCTTTCGACAAATTTTTTGAATCATTACGGCCCCAGTTTCTAGGCAAATCAGGGCTCAAATTCTCATTTTTTATTATTTAAAATTTTATTCTAATTTTTGTTAGTTTTAAATAACTCATCTCAGCAGACTTGCTTTGAAAACTGATTCATTTCAGTGTTTTATGAAAAATCAGACGTTACACTTTATATCAAAAGAACCAAAACAAGCTATACAATTAACTAAGTATGCTCAACTAGGCTCTTTGACTTGCACTTTGGTTTCCTTGAACTCCACCTAACATGTTAAAATGGGAGGGGGAAATAGGCGAGATTCATGGAATCTCAATAGCTTATGTACTCATTCAAGGAAGCACTCAAGGTATATAAATATGTCAAAGCATGCAAGTAGGCATCTAACCATTTAAAATCATACAACACATTATTTACATGCCACGAAAATCATATTAATGCTAAAAATAAGCTCTAAGGACTTTTGATTGACCTCACCCTATTTTGGGGATTTTTGGATTGACCTCACCTTTGGTCTAAGGACTTTTAACTTCACCTCACTAATCCATGAGACTTTTGGCCTTATCTCACACATTTTTAGGGACTTTTGGCTCTACTTCACCCATCACAAGGGACTTTTGGCACCACCTCACACTTTGAGAGCAATTTTCATACCCTAAAACATAAGCATATTAGTACCAATGCAATAAGACAACATCAAATGGCATGTCTTATTATACAAGTTCACACATAAGCGTACAATGACCATCATACATCCAAGAATGCAACAAGAAAGAGTGAAGAGCTATCTTGCAAGCCAACACAAGCCTTCTTTTTTATTTATCTTTTCCTTTCTTGGTCTCATAACCACAACTAAATGGAGCTTGAGTTTCTTAGCCTAGACACAACAAATAGTATGTAATTACTCTCTTGAAATAAGCAAGACAACATACATACTTAAGAAGCATACTTAGACTATGATTGCCTTTTTGTTCCATAAAAGGTCTAACGAAGTTTCTAAATCTCCCTTGAAAGGAGAGATAGAAAGCTTCCTAGGGGTCTTGATTACTCAATGAAACACTCTAATTCAAGGGTTTCATACTTGTTCTAGGTCAAAACTTCCTTCCCTTTACTAGCTCTCAAGTTGGTAGCACCAACATGTACAATAAGAAAAAAAGAAGAAGCAAATATATATAGGTATCTACCTTGAATTCTAGTCTTCTTCAAGAGTGGTTTCCTTTGCCTTTACCTTCCTTTTAAATCTCCACTTTTCTTCTTCTGAAACAAGCTCAAAACAAAACCAATTCAACAATCAAAACCATAGAAAGAGAGAGCAAAGAGAGAAGAACAAGATTTCAAGAAGGAAAGCTATGAAATTCTCAAGTTTCTTTCACCTTTTCCTTGATGTTTCCCCCCTTCTTTCTTGGCTTCCTTGGTCTTTCTCTCTCTCTCTAGCCCTTTTCTCTATTTTGGTCGAAGTATAAGTCGGCTAGAAGAAAAGAGGGCTTCTAGGGTCTTTAAGAAAAAAAATCTACTTTTTCACGCTTCTTTTGAATTAAACCTTGCTATGGTAGAAAATATCCTTCACTACAATGAGCACGTATCAGTCGCAGACCCCTGTTCTTACTATGACACACGCTATTGCAAAACACTCCTTGGTTTTTGCATGGGATGCCTGAATTTGCTATAACGAACAAGTACATTCGCTTTAGCCCACTGTAGCGAATTGGTATACTTGTTATAGCCAATAGGGGTCCTGACTATAGCTAGCATATTTAGAAAACTTTTAGAAATTCTGGTTGTTACAAATTTTATCATTCCCTTTTCTTGTCATTATCTCAAGTTAAAGAAGGCTTACTTTTATTTCAATTATAAACCATTTTGTCATTCTCTTCCCTTTTTTAGTCTCTCCAAGTTTTTATGTTTTTTATACTTTCTATTTAAAAAATATATATTGCGTAAAAAAATTAACTCTATTAAAAAATAAAATTATTAAAAGTGTATTTTGCTATTTTATTAACTCTCTGCCAATAAAAATTTGATTATTGAATAATAAACATTAATAAAGATAAACAATAAAAATTTAGAAAATATATAACTTCATGAGAGAGAAGAGTTAAAGATTTGAAATAAAGTCTTAAAAAAATTAATAAAATTTGAGAATTTTCGTACGAGATTTATCTAAAATATAACACATTGATTTTCTTTATTGATCATTTTTTCAATTAAGAATTTAAAGTTGTTAGGTATTGGTTGCCTTATTTACTACATGAATTATTATTTCGTCCGTAAAGTATATATTTATTATCAATTTAATTTCAATATTAAAAAAATTCATTTTATTTTATTCACAATCCTAATTTAAATAGGAATGTATTCGCTATTGAAAGTGAATGTACGTTCTGGTATATTTTAAATTAGTGTATTTATAATAATCATGCTCAATCATTTACTTGAAGCATTTGTTGAGAATAACTACTAGCCTTTTTTATTTTTAAAATCATATTTACATTGTAAGTGTTGTTATTAACCAACACAAAACATTACTTATTTAATTAAAAATTAGTTTCTAATTAATTATAAAATGTTAAATTTGATTTAACCTAACTCTATCTATATTAAAATTCATAAACTGTTTTATTTGTGAATAACAAGATAAGTACTAAATAAAAAATGAAACAAATAATTAAAGATAATTATGGATAACAAGACAAGTACTAAATATATTTTATACTCAGCCTTATTTTGTTTTAAATTGATAATATATATGATTAAAATATATCATTTAAATAATATTTTATAAATTTTGATATTTTAAACATATAATTTTTTATTGTAATTTTATATGAATAAATTTTATATAAATATAAGTTTTAGTTTGATAACAAATAATTCCTTTTAAATTTTTTAGGTGAATGATTTAGGTTCAAAGACTTAATGATGCAATTTGAGTTTTACTCATTCGATATAAATTATCCAATATGAGTTTGGAGATAAAGAAAATAGAAAATAACACATCAAATGCTTAAAAAGATTTTTTTTTTCCTTTAAACTTTTATGTGCTCTCTATAAATCATTAAATTTTTCAAATTTCACTAATCACATATGCTTTCAACTTGGTTAATATAATTGTCTACAAACAACTTATATGGAATCTAGCCCATCATACTACGTGTAATATTCTTTAAAAATGCAAGAAAATTTCTGTATTGGTGAAGGTATAAATGTGAAACTCATTTGTTGAAACTCAAACCAGTTTTTATGGAATAAACAAATTATCATTAATGCACAGTTGTAGATATCAATCTCATCTATATTTTGATTAATAAATAGTTCTTATTTAAAATGTAAAATGTAATTCAATCATAATTTAAAATTAAAAGATGTGATTTCAATTAAAAAAATAGTTTTGATTAATAAATAGTTTTTCCTTTAAATAATTGAAGTGGTCAAGAATGGAGTTATTAGCATACTTGGTGCAATATTTAACGTTTCATTAGTGCATTGATATTTAGATATTACCACCTTAAAAAATATTTACAAAATTAGAAAAAACAAAATTTGACTTTGTCAATTTCTTGAGATAATATGGCAAGAAATTTTTGTAGGAATTCTCTAATTTGATTTGAACATGAATCATTTGTTTTTGGTTCAAAATAAACATGTATTGTTTGTCTTCAAGAGAACATATATATATATATATATATATATATATATATATATATATATATATATATATATATATATATATATATATATATATATATATATATATATATATATATATATATATATATAACAAAGTCAAAACTTTACTAAGGTGAAAAATGATTATTACAATTATAGTTTAATGATTTTAATAGTAGATTTAAAAGCATGTTTAAGATTGTTGTGAAATTTTGTTTAATTTAAAATTATTTTTTTAATGAAATTTCATAAAGCACATTTAAAAAAGCTCCTTTGTTTAACCAAATCATTTGATAAGTTTTTTTTTGTGTTTTGTAGATTTTCCAAAAAAAGAAATTGCACTTAAAAGGGGATGTATTCAAAACCATAAGTAAAAATATTAAAAATAATTATGAATTTATTCATTTTGAGTGAATGTGATTTTTTAAAAGAAAAATAATCTTTTACTTTTGATTTACTTAAAAGAAAATATTCTAATTTTCGGCTCAATCCTATAATAGAAAAGCCGATTCTAATATCACTTTATTTTTTTTTTAAAACCTTAATCATGTGCTATAAAATTTAAAAATAATTATTTTTATGACTATTATTTCTCATAACACCTAAAACCTATATACCAAATTTCAACTTAACCAGAATTAATCAACCTTGGAACCGATATTGTGGAGAATTACCTCAAAACATCAAAATTGCAGGCTCTGGAATTGGCCACTGAAACAAAGTAAGAAAGCTAAATTGATATTGAAAACAATTAATTCCTAATCTAATTGTTTATAATTAATTAGCTCTCCAACAATAGCGCCAACATTTTACTTATAGTTGTCAAACTCGCTAACATTAGTAAAAGTAACTGGTTTGCAATAGTGTATCCACCAAGTCATCTCCTATGGAGTTTTTGATCAAATCAATCTGTTTAAGATTTTATATAAATAGAATTTATTTAAAAACTGGGGAGAGGGTTGTATACAAAATTAATTGGTTTATTAACAATGAAAATTTAGTTATGTTCATTTAAAAGTGGGTAGATGCCTTTTCCTCCCACAAATTTGTAAATGAGATACATATTGGATTTTGCCTTCCACTCCTTTTTTGATTTTGCACATGTTGGTATCTAGTTTTTGCTTCTTTTGAGAGAATTTGAGAGATTTGAGATTTAAATGAGAGAAAGTTTTAATTTTCAGAGAAAGAAAAACCTTAACATGATCACTTGAGAAAGTGTAGAAAGAAATAGAAAAACAAAAAAAAAGAAGGTATGAATTTAACTAAGAGTTAACATATGACAAAGAGGGAAAACCAATTAGAAGAGAAGAAAGGTAAGCGATAGGTGGTATAATTGAAGCATAATAGACGAGTGGAGCTATTTTTAATATTTGTAAAATCTTGAAAAAGAGACATATTGTCATTTTTTTTAATATTATTTACCTTTTTTTATTTTTTTGAGTTCAATATTTATTTGAGTTTTATTTATTTCTTACTTTTTATTTATTTATATATTTAGTAAAATCATTCCTTAAATTATGATTTTAAATTTTCAAATTTTTTTTCTATTTCTAATTAATTAAATATATTCTATATTTATTTTAATATATGATTTAAAATAAATAAGTTGTAAATTTTTTAAATTTTGAATAAAAACAAAGAATCCTTATTGACCATAGAATAATTAAGCATATTAGTATTTGTCTCATTTTTAATTAAAATTTTAATTATATTATATAAATTATTAAAGGTTTCTATAAAATTAATAATATTTAAATAATTTCCAATAGATATATATATATATATATATATATATTTAAATCATTATATCATATAAATTATTAAAAAATTAAAATTAAGATTTGCGATAGAATTTGTGATAGATTAGCGACGAAAAAAGTTTGTGACAGAAATTTCGTCTCAAATTATCAATAAAATTTACCATCACAAAATTTCATCACAATATTAGAATTAGCTATCCTACTCCTTAGTGATGGAAAATGTCATTGCTAAACTTTGCCGTTAACTTGATTTGCAATGGATTAGTGATAAAAATATTTGCGACAAAAAATTTCTGTTGCAAATTTTTGCAACAGGTTTTGTGATGTATTTGCTACGAACTTGCAATGGAAATTAATTCCATCGCAAATCTATTATTTTTTTGTAGTGTGAAGTGCACAAAAGGGAAAACAAGTACACATTGGAGTTTTTCACAATCAGGCATTCGAGTCATTAATAAAACCATACTTCAATTTATATTATAATATATATCACTTTATTTGAATAATGGTTCCATAAATATAAAATATAATTTAGAGTCCAATAATTTAAATATAGAAAGGGATACCATGGGCAAAACTATCACTACACTAAGTGCTGCCATATTGTGCATATACCACAGTATTAATATTGCCATTGCACATTTTTCATCATATCATCTTACCATTGAGTATTTCTCCATATAAGGGATATATCATATCATTTCATCACTAAGTTTTCCTTACACAAGGGATTTATCACATCATTTCATCACTAACTTTTCCCTACACAAGGAATTTATCACATCATTTCATCCTTAAGTTTTCCCTATACAAAGGATTGTCACTTCATTTCATTACTGAGCTCCCTTACACAAGGGATATATTATATATCATTTAATGCTATTACACATTTTCTATCACATCAACCTAACTAAGTGCATGCAAGTTTCTCATTGAATCCCTATCCATTACTTTCAAATATTATAAGATTAAATATATAAAAGAGGTAAGAAGGAATATTTGTAAAATAAAGCTTCCTATTAACAACAATTTAGTTTACATCAACTACAAGTTAGTTTTATAAAATAATTAAGGAGGGAGTAGCAAGGAACTAAAATAAAGTCTATAAATCAATAAAACAAATATAGGAGAAATCTTGAAAAAGGTAGAAATAATTTAATAATAGTATGAAAGAAAAGAAAAGATTCCACCATTCTTATTTTTATCACCTTGCTCAAATATATATATATATATATATATATATATCCACAATCATGTCCATTATCGATTCCATTTCACATGCCAACCATTCTCTTTACTGATATCACACAATTTCTGCATTATGGGCACATTATTTCCATGGTCTCTACATGCATATATGGCATGATATATGCATTTACACATATATGTGTGTGTGTGTGTGTGTGTGTGTGTGTGTGTGTGTGTATGTATATATTCAACATAGCACATAGTTGAGGTTTTTAAAATAAGGACTTGTTTTCTTAAAAATGTAGAATATATAAACCTTAAAAATGAAAGTTGGGCACTAAAACATGATTAAGGAATGAAATAGAAGTTACCATTTTGCTAATTACACACTTATTGATTGGGACTAATAGTAGAGGAGGTCCCTTCCTTCACTGATCAAGATTAGACTCTGATTGAATGAGTACCCTCAATGTCACCTAAAATCACATATAAAAATAAAATTGATGATCTAACTAATTGTTTAACATATATAATTATCAAAATAGCTTGATATATTTTTTAATGTCTAAATCCCTAATTCTTTTGCCTAATTTTCCTATCTCTATCACTAACCCTAAATTTAGGTTACTCAAAATAACTTTTACAATTTAGATTTTACCTTATGGACCTTGTAGGATAAAGATGGAAGTGTTGATTGGCTACTTTAAAGGTTTAACAGTGAAATTTCCAATTTTGGAAGTTATCATCAACATCAATGGAGGATGGAAAGCTGCCACCATATAAGCTACATGAAAGCATGGGAGATGATGAAAAATGAAAGGAGAAGGTGAAGGAAGGATGATAAGAACACACCTCCTTAAAACCCATAAAACTCATGGCCAAACAACGAAGAAGAGAAGAGGAGAAAATGGAGACAAAACTATCATGAATATAAGGGTTCTCTAGCAACTCAACTTGTAGCAAGAAGAGAACAATGGACCCTCGTAGCTAGCTAAAAATCATGCCACAATGGAGTTGCTACAGTGAGAGAGAGATGCTATAAAGAACAAAGGAAGTTTTGGGGAAAGAGAGTATAAGAAGTAAGACAAAAACATGTAAAGGAGGCTGGTGGGGAGATATTTAATGATTTGGGAAAATTTACACTCTTGCCATGGCTAAAATTATGCTTTGACCGTCAAAACCTTTAAGCATTTTGGTTTAGCCTTTAAATGTTTCAAATAAATTCCTCTATTTAATTTTATATTTACCAATTCTTGTCAATATTCTTCAACCCCAAAATAACTTATTTGATTTTAATTGACATTATTTTTATTTCCATGTTTTATTTCTTATGTAATAAGGACCTAATTGAAATTAAAGTTTTTCAAGGTATTAGAAACTTTATCTATCATTCTCCAATAAGTTAAAGCCTAAAAAATGATGTTTTTCTAATGAGCATCAGTTGTACCCTAATAAGCCAATAAGAAGCTATGCGTATATGCTATTATGTTTTGCATTGATCAATATTATACCATTTTAATTTTTTTTTTCAATTATACTCAAATACCATCCTTAAAAATATGATCAAGAAATGTCATACTCTTAAGTTCAAATTCACACTTAGAGAATTGGCACAAAATTGATGCACTTGTAATTTTCAAAATAGTTTTAAAGTGATGCTTATGCCCCTTCTAACTTTTAGATTGTATTAGAAATAACATCTATGAACACAATGATAACCCAACCCAAACATTGGCAAAAAAACTTTATTCACTAAACATGTAGAGTCTTAATTTCGATGCTCTGAAGGATTTTTACCAATAACTCATAATTTCTATAACGAATGTAAAAAATTATCTTAGTTGTATCTTTTCCCCAAATCCTCAGTCCATTAATCATATTCTGATTGAAGGCCTAACCTTGAGAAACTTTAACAACCTTATATATTATCATACAAATGAATATACAGAAGTTCATAAGGGTTAGCTATCCAGGATGTAACACCATAAATTCTAGTTCATTTTATGTCATTCATAGGCTTTACATCATCATTCCTACGAGAGTATATGAAAGAGGGAGTGAAAATAATAGGCTTATTTGCATTACATCATACTTCAAAATTTTGTAATTAGTGTCACATGGACCGTGTCAGCTAATGCTATGCATCCTCATATTTGATTACATCATTACAACTTATTTGCATCACAAAAACATACCTACAACTCATGGAAACCGAATTGGAGTGTGGAATAAAGAGTTTCATTCTCAGCCAGAATCGCTCCACTTTCTGATCAAACTTTGAAAAATCATAACTAAATCTAAAAAACTCAAAATCATAAAATCTTGGTTATTATAGAAAGATTAGGATGTCTACTTCACACTAAAAATATACCCAGACCATAAAATTCATCACAGAAGATGCTTGATATCCAAAATGGTCTAAAGGTCCAAATGAATTCTGGAGTTGTTACAGAATTCTGCAGAAAAATTTGAAAATGTTCAATTAATTCGAAAAAAATTCAATCCATGCAAATGATACTAATCTGGAAAGACATAGATGTTAAATAGAGAGGAAAAATATATCCAAATTAGTTCATCAAGCCCAAACCCCAGAATTTGATGGAACAGTACTTCTGGTCAGGCAAATTTACTAATACTGGATAGAAATTTCAAAAATTCATATCTCCCTCTCTAGACCTCCAAATGAGATGCTTCTAGTTGGCACAAGTCACTGTGATTATCTAGTTTCTTTATATAAAATTTCATAGAAATTGGACATCAGTTGGGCTTCGGGTGACAAAGTTTAATTTCGGATCAAATGAATAGTGGAGCAAACCAGAAATATAAATTCTGCCAACTTTGAGAAATCATCAAATATTCTGCAGACCTCCAAAAATTATGATCTTTAGCTTTCCAAAAAGCTCTCAATGAGACCTAATTGCATTCAAAATCTTAGATAAATACTAATTCACTTGGTCAAAAAGTAACTTAAGGTTCCATAATGGTCAATTTTGGCTCCATATAGGGTACCAAAGTTGCCAAATGGATTTTCGTTGATCTTGGCACCTTTTGGGCAAGTCCAAAAGTACATTTAAGACTTGTGTGAACTGTCCAAATGGTCCTAAACCTCATGCATCTCATTTTGGCCTTCTCACCCACACTTATGCACATTTACACCAAACTTCCAAATTGTATAATTTAGCATTACATACTCAAATTGTATTCTAGAGCTCATATATCATATCCATAGTTATAAACATCACATAATTGCATATTTATACATGTTTCAAGGTTCATAACACATTTAAAACATCATAACACATAATTGCCATAGCTACTTAGTCCACCTAGCATGTTAGATCATTGGAAAGGAGGGAGTGAGATTCGAAGAATCCCAATAGCTCATCTCCCATTTAATCATACATAATATATGTAAAGTAAGCTTTACAAATGCATGCATGGACATAATGCAATTTATGAGCATTCAAGAAGCAAGCTTAGCATGTGAACAAGTCATACAAGACATTCAAGAGCTCACCAAGTGTTTGGATTGGCCTCACACTTCTCATAGATTTTGGACTTGCCTCACCCATTCTTTGAGTACTTTGGAGTCAACCATACTCTTGAGAGCCCACTTTGCTTTTGGGAGACTCTTTACTTTGTCTCAACCAAGCTCAAGGATTTTTGGCTCATCCTCACTAAAGGGAAGAGTTCTTGGCCTCTCCACACTCAAGTAAATTCATACAAATATCATGTAATCATTGGAAAACATAACATAGCATCAAGAATCATGACATATAAAGGCATGCTAGCATACTTTTCATATCTTGAAAATACACATATACACATTCCAAAGCAAGCTAAACACACATCCATGCATGAGAAAAGGTGGAGAGAGTTACCTTGCTTGCATTCACACACATTTTCCTTAAGTCTTGACTCCTTTCCCTTGACCTCACACACCAAAAAGGTGGAGACCATTTCTCTTGGCCTAGACACACTAAAAGAAACATGAATTACTCATGGGAACAAGCCTTGGCATTATATACACTTTATATTATGCTACTTTGGTTTATGGCTCCATTATGCTTCCATAAGGCACTTAATGAAGCAACTACAAAAATTCATGATCTTGGCTCCCTTCTCTCCTTTAATCTATGATTCTTGACTCCATTTAGACCCCTTGGAATCATCACACAATTATTTTAAAGAGTCTAGCTAGGAGTTGCTTCATTATGCTACATTATGGAGCCTACACCTCCATCTCACTATCTATGACTTCTAAATTTTTCCCAAGGGTTCCTTCCACCTTCTACCATCATATGAAGTCCCAAACCAAGGGTAGAATAAATTAAAACACTCTCTAACCCCTCCATCTGTCCTAAGCCGACATTATGGAAGCATTTGGGGTTCAAAGGGTTTTTAATTTTTCCTTGATGGGAGAGCCACTTGGGAGGCTTCTTAGGGGTCTTAGGAACTCAAAAAAACACTCACATATGCTAGGGAATGCATGAATCAAATCAGTTTTTACAATCCCTTCAAATGCACTACACTTTTTCTACTTAGAGTTCATAGGTTTTTCTTGCAATTTCTTTGCTTTCTTGGATGGGAAGTGCATGTGGGAAGCTCTCTAGGGGTCTTATGAGCATGTTTGAACATTCAATTAAGTCTAAGAACATTTATATAAAATCAGATTTGCAAGGGAGTATTTGGATCCCTAATAGTTCCATCTTGTTTCCTAATGCTCCTTTCTTGATTCTATTGGTTCCTTCTTAATCCTTGCCATCTAAAACCTCTAATCCCCCCTTGATTTGCATAGAAAACAGCCCTTAAGAATTGAGCTCATGGTGGCCAAATCGTGCAAGAGGAAGGGGGAGGAAGAAACTACCAAAGAATGAAAGTTTTACCTTGTTTTCTTGCTTTCTCTTGGTTGCTTTTCACTTTCCTTGCTTGCCTCCCTTCAAACACGAATTTTTTATTTTTATTCTACCCCCAAAATAGATTTAAAAACACCATCAAACCCATAGAAATAAGGAGGAGAAGTAATTCATTAAGGAGAAAGCTAGATTTTCCATGGAATTTCCTACCTTTTCTTGGCTTTTTTTTTCCCTCCAAGAGTGCTCCTTCTTGTGTGGCTAAGAGAACTGATTCTCCTCTCTATTCTGGGCAGAAGAAAGATGGTGGAAAATAAAGGCAAGGGAGGGCATGAGAAAGAGAGAGTATTAAAAGCAAAAGAATTCCAAAAATTTCCATTTCGTCCCTCGTTTTTGGCATTTTCGTTTCTAATTCGTTTTAGCTCCTTTTTGAGAATCTTCTTCTCCATTATAAAATTTAGGTTCCTAATTTAGTAAAATTCCTTTGGAATCACTCAAATCGGAGCTAAAATCTTCCCGAACAATCCGGTCAAAGTTCGGGCTCACTGCCATTGGAAAACGTATACCGGAGGGGGTTTAACTGTCCTGGGGCATCTTATGGTTTTCAAGACCTCTGAGAACCCTGAAGAACTCAAAAATTTCTTTTAAAAAGCCCTCCTGTAAGTTTTTCAAAAAGTGCCTATATTTACGAAAATACCACGGGCCTTTCGGCAAATTTTTTGAATCACTCTGACCCTAATTTTCTGGGCAACTCAAGGCTCAAATCCTCATTTTCTGTTATTTATAATTTTATCATAATTTTATTTAGCCCCAATTCATTCTATTTCGAGGACTTCCTTTTGTATCTAGCCCATTTCTGACGTTTACAGAGAAATCGAACATCGTGTTTCTCACGTTTACAGAGGGACCGAATGTTACACAAGATCACATTAATACAAATTTTCAATTTCTCTAGTCCACATAAATTTGGCAACTTATCTAGACACACATAAAATTTTTTAGTCACTGGTACTTGGTATGTCACAATATCTACCTTTAAAATCTGTTCCTTATCAATCACTTTACTTTATGTAAAGATAAGCTTATATTGCACCTAATCATGATCTCCTTATGCATGATTTGTTGTTTCTTACTATATGCCAAATCTTACCACTATCAAGTGACAATTTACAGTAATATATCAAAATTCATCCTATCTAAGACACTCAAATTTTCTTATTTACTTAACTAAGAAATTCATGGTCCAACTTATCTAATTTTATCCTTAACTTCAAATTTCCTCATCTTACTACTATTTTTCTATTCAGTTAGCTCTTTAGCCCGTTGGCTGAACAGTATAGGTATCAATAAGATATTGATTGTACTAATATCAACCTTATAATGTCTTTTAGCATGACTAAAACTTGTCATCATTTAATAAACTTATCCATACTACATCAACACCACCTAACTCAATATGAGCCTTCCTAAAAGTCAAGTACAAAAACTATATCGACTTGAGATTCCACAACTCTATAGATACACATGTAGCATATTCCCATTGCCATAGCCCTATCCACAATCATTAATACAATTCGTCTACCAAATCCTAAATTAAACTCATTTGTGAAAGTTTTTATTAAATCATATTCCTATTGTAACATCCGATTTTTGTTAAATGATAGAAATGAGCACGTTTTCAAAGTAAGTCCCCTGAAATAAATTAGTTAAGGTCTCAAAAAATTTGAGTAGCATTCTAGACTCCTAAAAATGAGAATCCTGGCCTTAGATGGAAGGAAAAAAGGAGCTAGAATGAAAAAATAAATTTTGATGGAAAACTTACGAAACGTAATGGTATTTTTGTAATTTTGGGCAAATTTTGGAATTCACACAGGAGAGCTTTTTAAATAAAAATTTTGAGTTTTTCAGGGTTCTCAAAGGCCCTGAAAACTATGGAAAGCCCCGAGACAGTTAAATCTCCTCCAGTGGATGTTTTCCAATGTCAGTGTACTTGAACTTTGACGGATTTGTTCAGGAAGGTTTTAGCTTTAATTTGAGTAATTCCAAAGGAATTTTACTAAATTGAGAACATAAATCTTATAATGGAAAAGACAGTTCTAAAAAAAGAGATAAAATAAAAGAGAAACAAAAATGCCAAGAACAAAAGGCAAAATGAAAATTTTTGAAAAAGTCATTTTCCTCCCCTTATAAATAGATGGCGCCTCACTCTCACACTCACATAGCTTCAAATTGTTCTGCTCAAAATCAGAAGAAAAACCCTAGGAGAGTGGTGCACGAAGGGAAGAAGAAGAGGAGAAGAAATTCAAGCTTTAAGGTATGGTTTCTTGATAGTTTTTCATGCTTTCTTCCATCCACACCCCCTCTCTTTCATTCTCCTTTGTTTCCTTTGATTAAAGTGAAGTTTAAAAATCTGATTTAAGGGAGAAACTTAGGGAAAATTTCCAATTTGAAGAGAGGAGCTTGGAGAAAGCAAGATTCAAGTGAGAAAAAGCAAGAAAATAAGGTAATTTCTCCTCCCATGGTTGATACTTTTGGTCTTCCTCCTTTTTCATTTCGCTTAGCCTAAGGAACCCTAGGAGGATTTGATTTTTAGGTAGAACCAAGGGTGAATCTAAGGAAAAAAGGTGTGAAAATTAAGAGTATGCAAAGAGAATTAGCAAAAACCCATTAGATTTCAAGATGCAATTTCTAGGGTTTCAATTACACTTTGTAAAATTTAATTTTGTATGATGATTTCTAGGCCTAAATAAGAGTTCAATTGAGCTTCTAAGATCCCTAAGAGGCTCTTACATGCATCTTCCCTTGAGAAAACAAACCAAACTTCATATAAGCCAAAAATGCTCATTGTCTTATCCAAGAGGGGTTTTTATAGCTAGGAAGAGTTTTAAATTTTTCTAAACCCATTCTTGAGTCATATATGATGAATGAAAATGAAAGGAGGCCTTAGAAAAAATTTAAAACTCATAGAAAGTGAGTTGGTGCTTTATGTTCTATATTAAGACCTAAAGAAGCAATATATAGCTAGGCTCTTGGTTTTGATTGTATGGTGACTCAAAAAGGCTTAAAAGGAGTCAAGAATCATATTTGAAAAAAAAGAATGGAGCTTAGAATTTATTTGAGAAATGTTGCTTCATTAACCATAATGAGGTTATAAGCCAAGGTAGTGTCTAAGCAAATTGTATGGCCTTGAGTTCATAAACTTAATTAGCTTTCATAAATTATGTTTAGGCTAAGAGAAATTATCTCCACACTTTTGTGTGTGTGAGGCCGAAAGAGGGAGCATTCTTTTAAAGGGAAAAATATGTGGTTGTTTCCAAGGTAGCTCTCTCTACCTTCTCTCATGCATGGATGTGTGCTTAGCTTGTCTTAGAATGTGTGTATATGTATTTTCAAGCGATGAAAATTATGCTAGCATGATTTCATATGTCATGGTTTCATGATGATATATTATGCTTCTAAATGATGTTATGATATTTGTTTGGGCTTGCTTGAGCGTGGTAAGCCCAAGAACTCTTAGCCACGACGAGGATGAGCCAAGAACTCTTAGAATTGGTTGAGACAAAGCAAGGAGTCTCCCAAAAGAAGGATGGACTCCCAAGAGCAAGGTTAAGTCAAAGAATCTCTTAAAGACTGGGTGAGGTAAGTCCAAAATCCATGAGAAAAAGGGTGAGGCCAATCCATCTACTTGACAAGCCTTTGGATGCCTTGTATGACTTATTCACATGCCAAGCTTACTTCTTGAATGTTCATGTCATCTATTATATCCATGCCTACATTTTCAAGATTTGCTTTGTATATGTTATGTGTGATTGAAAAGGAGATGAGCTATTGGGATTCTTTGAATCTCATCCCCTCCTCTCTAATGTTCTAATATGTTAGGTGGACCCAAAGAACAAGGCAATGGGAGCTAACCACGTGAGAGATGAAGGAATGACATTAAAATGTGGAATTTGGTTACTTTAAGGCTATAAGAATGGCATATGTTGTAATCCATGAATGTATATGACTTATGAACTTATGAACTTATGAACATGTGTAATTATATTAATATGTGATGTATAAATGAGAGGATATGATATGTGAATGTTAGAATGTAATTTGAGTATGTAAGGTCAAGTTATGCTTCTTGGAAGTTTGATGTAAGTATGTATAAGTGCAAGTGGCATAGCCAAAATGAGAGGCATGGAGTTTGGAACCATTTGGGCAGCTCATACAAGCCCTAATTATGTTTTTAGACTTGTCCAAGAGGTGCCAAACCCCAAGGAAAGCCATTTGAACATTTTGGTATCCCATATGAAGTTAAAATTGACCATAATAGAACCCTATATTACTTTTTATCCAAATGAGCTCTTTTTAATATGATATTTGGCATAAAATTAGAGCTTGTTGAGGGATTTTTAGGAAGATAAAAAGTATAATTTTTGGAGGTTTACAAGATATTTGATGAATATTCAAAGTTGGCAAATTTTTTGGTTTTGGTCATGTCACTATTCACTCAGGTCCAAAAACGAAATCTCTCACATAGGGCCCAAATGATGTCTAATTGCCACAAAATTTTATACAAAAAACTAGACATTCCTAGTGAAATATGCCAACTAGAAGCACCTCATTTGGATGTCTAGAGAGATAGATATGAATTTTCAAAGAATCTATCCAGTATCAGGAACTCCATCTGACCTCAGTTACTGTTTGATTGAATTTCAGGGTCTAGGCTTACTTGAACTAGTCTGGAGTTATTTTTTGCCTCTAGGTAACATCCACAGCTTTCTATATTAGTATCATTTGCATGGATTAGAATTTTTTGAAATTAATTGAACATTTTTGAAATTTGCTACAGAATTTTGTGATAGCACCAGTAGACAGCCTAAGCTCTAGACCATTTTGAATATCAAACATCGTCTGTATTGGATGTTATGGTTTGAACATATTTTTAGCATAAAGTAGACATGTGTAGATTTTCAGATTGGCTAAGAATGCATGATTACAATTTTTCTTGAATTAGTTATGATTTTCCAAATTTGTGACTAAAATGGAGTAAAATCTAGCCGAAAATGAATATGAATATTTCATCCTTTTCTTCGAGTTCCTTGAGATGTAGGCCACTTTTGATGATACAAATGAGTTGTATTCATGTAATTAAACATGAGAATGTGTTGTATGAGTTCATATGATCCATGTGACACTAAATAAAATTTTTATATATGATGTAACGTGAAAATAATCATTATTTTTATTGCATTTTTCTTGGAAGCTTGTATGATTCTTAGAAATGAGATATCTAAAAGTATGAAATAAGTTAGAAATTACGATGTTACACCTATACTCTATTCCAAAATTCTCCTCTATCTTGTATCTTGACCAGTGTTGGTTTCCTTAATTTTACTTTGGCTATTTTGCTCTCATGACTATGATCCTCGGTTTGTATTGTTTCTACCTTTCAAGTACAATTATTACAACTACATAATAAGAACCAGGAATTTGTGGAATTACTGCTTCAAACCATTGATTCATTAACCATTTTATAAGTAGTTGACAAAATTCATCAAAAACTAAGTGCAGGTTTTGCAAGGGTATTTGGAGGGAGAGAGGCTGTAGAAGCCGTAGTTTATTTGTGTGTCGCGAGTTTTTAAACAAGAGCGTTGAGGTTGGTTTGGTAGGTGCTGTTGTTGGTGGAGGAACCGTAGACATCTAAACATGACTTGTATAGAAAGTTTGGACGGGAAGAACTGGGATGGCGTTTTAAAAATGATGACACGGAACAGAAGGAAATGAAAGCAGCACCCTTAAAGAAGCTATAACAATTTCAGTCAATTGTGCTCTGAGAATAAATATATAGCCTTCTTTTGCTCTTAATTAAAAATTACAAACCATGGATATTGTTGTACAATAAACTGTTTATGTGTAGTTTAAAGTATCCAAATGTATTGTAGGAATTTGGGCACTTGGACAAGGACACGGTTTTCTTTTATAAGTGGTATGGGTAATTGGTAGAGTAAAATCTAAGCATAATCATTGCACTTGTTGTCCAAGTATTAACTGCATTTCATTGCTATTAACTCGAAAAGTTATACATAAATATTATGATATAATAAAATTTCATGTATTTGTGTATAATTTAAAATATCATGTTATCGTTTATATAAATATCAAATACGTATTTAATAAGAGCAAAATTCTTTTTTATAAGTTTTGAATTCTTCTTTGACACCCAAATTCTATATTTTATCATTAATTTTAGATAGATGTCAAGGACTGGAATCTCCCTCAACATAGTGACTAATCAAGCTCATAACATAAAATATTCAAATCCCTTTTTTCGTCGACGAATCGATCTCAATTTGAGTGGAAGCAGATTTGTCTTGTAATTGGATCAACCATCAAGGCTATACCACTTTATAATTAATTAAACATATATACTAGTTGATTAGACTGAAGTGGTTGACGACATAGGGGAGATCCCGAGAAAATTTGCTTGTCAACTTTGGCTGATGTCGTCGACCTCTTAGACACTCAATTTTCCAAGTACCATTTCAGGGGTTATTGAATCGACCCCCCTACCCTTTGAAAATTTTTCTTCAGTTTGCAAAAATAGAAAGGTTGGCATATTTGTCACCAGATCTTAGCTAGGCCTATAGTATTGGTTTCCAAGAAGTATGGCCCCCATAAATAGTTTGTCGGAAGGCTTAGTAGTTAAGATTATGGACAGTAACACTAACAGATATAGAACAACATATAAATTGAAATATTTATGTATTTGATTTGTAGTTTGTATTTAATATCAATTTTTGACCCAATTTCTTTTCTATTTAAAATAATTTGTGCGTTTCATAAATTAATAAATAGAATTGAGTATAATCATTACATGAATGTTGATTGCCGATAGACTGGGTCATTTTTGTTGGACCTGATAGATCAGGGGTAAATGACTATTTCTTTTTGGAATAAATTTCTATCTATTTTCTTATATCTTTGCTTTCAAATGTTGAATAAGTGTATAATTTTTAATAATAATATAACAACTATAAAATTTTTACAAATATAATTTTTGCAACTCAACATCACATGATTAAGTTTTTTAAAGAATTTTCTCTACATATGTTATAATTTTTTTATCTAATGACAAAGATATGAAAAATTGTATCTAAATCTAATCATTTCTTTTTTTTTTTTTTTGGGTAATTGAAGGGACATTGCAATTGGATATTCAGGTGAGTGTGTGCAATCTTTTCTTAATTATAATTTTAGCACTTAAGTTTGTAAGCATTTCAAAATGCACTCCCTTAGATTTAATTTAATACTCTGAGACCTAATTGATAATGGTTAAACTTGAAGAACCTAGGACTATTCATTAACATTAGGCTTTGACTTAAATGGAATCCTAAACTCTGGGTCATGGGTGATCAAAGTCTTTAATTTTCAAAACACAATTGAAATCACCACTAAACTTTGCAACATGATACGAGAATTAAGAAAAAGAGACAAAATTTTAGTAAAAATAGATTGAACCCATAATAAATAAAATCGAAATTGATGGTTATAGGCATAACTTAATGGGATGAAGAAATACCTATAAAGGCAAATATCATGTGGCCGTATTTTGGTTTAATGGCTCCGCCATGATATCCACTATCACAAAGGACTAACAGTAGTTTAAAACAATTGTAGGAATAATTATTGTCAAAGGCGCTAAATTCAAGTGACAGTCACATGGAAATCGCAATTAAATTCACTATATTTAATGGCAGATTGTCTAGAATAGCCACTAAATACACGACCATTTTCCAAAAAGGAAGCATGGTTGATGTAACTGTCACTAGAAACAAGCTACTTTTAACATATTTAGTGGAAATTATTGTTGAAACCACCACTAAATACACATCCATTCCCAGAAAAAGCATGATGTTAGAGGTGATTTGTACGTAACTGCCACTAAAAACACGCTATTTGTGGTGGACTTAATATCGGTTCTTGCTGGAACCACTATTAAATGCATTGTAATAAAGTGGCTTCAAGGAGCAATTCATTGCTAAACAACACACATTTTCTTCAAGTCTCTGTCTTAACTCTCACCTAAATTAAAATCAAGAAAGGTGTAGATCCAACTTGTTATACCCCAAAACTAGAGGTGTGACCCTGCATCCGTAAGCCTCATATAATGATCTAAAAAGATACTTTTCATATTCACAATACAATCATGTAGCGCTGTAGTACTAACAGGACATATTTATGTAGTAAATTTCATATCATATATCAACACCATCCATACATATTCATGTTTAACTTTTTGTATAGCAACAACTTTTGGCGGTGACTAAAAGAAGTTATCATTATAAGTACACTTTTAGCAATGATATTTATAGGTCGCCACTAAACACATTGCTACAAGATTATTTTTCATTTTGTTAAAACCTATTGTGGTGATACAATAAATATCACCACTAAAATGCTTGTGGTGACAAAAGCACTTTTGTGGCAACATAAAGTGACAATAATGTGCCACCACTAACTCTTATGGTATTTTTTTTTTCATAATTTTAGCAACAATTGTTTATCACCAATAAAAGAGGTTTTAGCAGCAACATTCTTTCTCGCCGCTAATTTTGGCATTTTGTGATGACATAAACTTGCTCTTAAATAGTATATAATTGTGACTCCTAGATGTTGCAATTGAAAGTGCATCTTTTTGTAGTGACAATTCATCACCGCTAGTAGTAATTCTTTTTAATATTTTTTTCTTTAACTTATCCATTAACTAAACTGACTAGGATACTCTTGGATCATCAAAACGCTCTTTATAGTTGATACTATCATTTGCTATGTATTTAAGTTACATTACCATTGAGTTAACCAAACTCAATATCATGTAACTACTATGGCAAGTAAATCAAAGTATCAATCACTAATACATAAGTGCATCATAATTGAGCTCAAGTCATTATTGCCAGTATATTACAAGCTTCCCAACAATCTAAAATACCCTTCTCTTACTTTTCTGTTACTCCTTTATATTATGTGACAGTTATAGGGAAAAAAGGAATTCTTTCTCTAAATATTTTCTATTACTCATTACCTTATCTCTAGGCTGTCTTCTTTTATCTCATTGTCTCTACTCAGGGCAATATATCATATTGTATAGACAGCCATATCAAGGACAATAGTGCTTTCAAGTGCACAGAACTATATGGCTTTTTCATCTATTCTTAACTATATAAAGTTCTTGGCTTTTAAGTTGGCACCTTCTTTTCTATTTAATTCATCATTGGTCCTTTACTTATCTATAATCAAGAGCTTTTCCTTCCTTTTCTAGGTTTAACTTGACTTACTTTTTATAAAGATTGAGGGGTCTGATTCATCTTAATCTTAATCTCTAATCTTTAATTAGATTGTTTGTTTCTAGAGGGAACTTTATTCTATGTGAATCCCAAGGCCTATTTCTCTCAAGACTCTTGAGCTTATATAGTGATACTTTCGTGACTTCGAACACACCAACCTGAGTCACCTTGCTATAACTTTCCTAGGAGTACTAAGGTGCTAACTGCTTGCCTCAATTATGTTATTTCTTAGAATCAAAGACTAGAGACTCTTTTCTTTCTTAGAATTTTTGTTTTTATCATTAGGAGCATACTTTACTAGTCTTAAGGCCTTACTAACTCGATTTAGGCCGCATGTAATCAATCGCCCTGAATCTATTTTACTAGCAATTCCATACTCCACATACTAATTTTGTTGCTCCTATGCTTTTATGTTACCCCTATTTCATATTAGGAAAATCATCTAACTTAGCTGTGAGTTCCTTATCTTTTACATTTACTAAGTTCTAACTTCTATTTTGTATCTGCTTTTACTATACTTAATCTATTAACTCTTTTTTAGTCACTACTAAAGTGAGGGTTCTTCTTTCCATGTATTAATTTCTCAACTCTTCTCTACTTTCTCTATGTCCCTGTAATTACTAATTCAAGGGTATTATCTCTTACAAAGTTATTGACCACTAACTAAGTGATCTTCAACCTCATTACTCGTTATCCTCTTCTTTTTGGACTAAAGAGAACCTTTCTCTGGTTGGTTTTTGCCATACCTAGCCTTCTTCAATCTATTCATACCACTCATAGAATTAGAAGTAGAGCTTACATTCATTATTATGCCTTTAAACACATAAAACAATTTGTTTACATGCCAAACAGAACTATAGGGGTCTAATTTCAATTTTTTCTTTTCCTTTATCCTTATCTTTATATTTATAAAAGGTGGAGGAAGCCAGAACAATATGGCTCTCTCAGGCTTCTTGCATGAATTCAGCTTTCTTTTTTTTCCCTAATGTTGCATAGAAATCCATGCAGCGGGCCCTTCTAGTTTATCATAAACAAACTTAGTTTGATCCATTTGATCATAAAATGTAAGTGGAATGACTTTGGAGTCCTTATAGCTTGAATTTGCATCATGCACCATAATAAGGATCAACTTTAAAAATTCATAACTCAGATTACGTTACTCCAATTTGCACAAATTAGGTGTCTACGGAAATCTTAGAATGTAAAATATATGTTGTTAAAATTTTAAATGCAAATGAATTGGTTCAGCCCCCCAAAAACCATGGAGAACAAAACCTGGATAGGATGTACAACACCAGCCACACATAATTAAACCCTAAACTTCAAAATGCATAACTTCGGTTATACAACTTTGATTTATAAAAACTCAATAGCTATAGAAAGCTTATAATGGGAATTTTATGCTTGTAAAATTTCATGAATAATCAAGTTCATTTGTCCCTTCAAAGACACGAAAAACTAAAGCTGGTAGAAGGAACAGTACTAGGAATTAAACTACATAATTTGTTGAACTTTGAAAATTTGTGAAATATTTTGTAGAGCTCCAAAATCCCCACTCTTGACTTGCTAGAAAGCTTTATTCAAGATCTATTTGCATGTCAAATGTTGGACCCAAACTAGATCATTTGGGTCACTTTGACATAGATGCAAGTTAGGCCATTTTTTAAGACCAATTTTAGGTTCCAAGAGACCCAAATGCCATCCAAATTGGATTCTTCCACTTGAAGCAAATTTCAATCATCCTAAACATCTTTTCCATCCATTTCATTACATGCAAGAAGGCTTGGATCACAATATGACCCTCTTGCACCCAAGTATGTACACATACATCATGGTATAACATAGGCAATTTTACATACTAATGGGCATATTGCATCATAAAATACCATAAAATAAGGTACTTGAGCTTTATATACATGGTTCCATTATGAAATACAAATTAAACACATCATTTTACATCATAGACCATCAATGATACAAAAGATACATTGCATCTACCATACTAATACATACATTAAACTCTAGCACATATTTTACTCCTAGTACAATCTTTCTAATGTATAGCTTTCTTTCACTTTGTAACACCCTAAAATTAATTAAGGTGTTAATTATGGATTTGTGTTAATTAAGAATAATTAACATGGAATAATTGGGCGAGTTAAGGGAGTGGAAATTTTAGAGAGATAAATTATTAATGAGTTTGAGATTTGATTGAGTTAGAAACTCCATCTAGGCCTAAATTAAATTAAGTAGGCCAAAGTTAAGGACTAATGGAGGCTAAATAATTTTAGGTGCGAACCTAACCTTTTAATGTGAGATTTAGCCCAAGAGAGGGCACCTAGGAAGGGCCTAATCTGATTTAATGTGATAAAGGCCTAATATCCACCTTATATAAGCTCTTATAATTGGCCCAACAACCTTTGTGCAGACCCAAATCAATTAAGCTCTTAAAACTTGGCCTAATCCAATTAAAATCCTACAGCTCAACATATAAAAGCTGGCCTAACAAAGCTTAAATCTGAAACCCACTTGTGTAACACCCCAAAATTAATTAAAAGTGTTAATCGTGGATTTAGAGTGATTAAGAATAATTAATAGAGGATAATTGGGCAAGTTAGTGAATGGAAATTTTAGAGAGATAAATTGTTAACATGGGTTTGAGAATTAATTGGGATAAAAATTTCATCTAGGCCCAAATTAATAGATCATGATGAGAGGCTAATGGAGGCCCAATGAGTTAGGTGCAGATCCAAACCATTGAGCTCTTCAAACTTGGCCCAAATCCCATTAAACTTCAGCAACCCAATGTATAAAACTGGCCCAATAAAATCCTGCAACCCAACACTTAAAAAATTGGCCAACAAAGCTAAAAATCTGGAGCCCATTAGGAGTTGGACTTGGAGCAACCCATGACCCATCCCTTGACCTAACTTAACTCCACTAAAACCCTAAAAACTAACCAGCCACCTCCCCCATTCTGCAAAACACAAAAATATAAGGAAAATTCGGAGGTGAGGAGGAGAGGCTAGGGTTCTTAGCATAAATCCACATTTTCTCACATTTGGAGCAAGATTTAGCCAAGGTAATAGTTATACAACTTAATCCTCTCATCTTTCTCTTTAATTTGGTCCGATTAGTTTTTCAATTGGAGTATTTTCATCAAACCCAAAATCTGAAATGTGAGTGTTTGGAGATTATCTTGGTGAAATTCGTAGGTTGAGTTGGGGCTGGTATTAGGTGAGTTTAAACCCCCCATTTTGATGCTTTCTTTGTTGGTTTGAGACCCCCATAGCTTATTTATATTATGGGTATTAATTTTGTACAAATTTGCTTAGGATTTTGGGTGGAATATTGAGATTTCTGGAAGAGGACACTTAAATCCGAATTTGGTATTTGTGGTAGCTGAGTAAGTATTCTTTAGGTAGTTAATAGCATTTAAATCCCTTGGGTACTTATTATAACTGTTAATGATGAATTAGAGTAGTAATTATTTGATGCTATGATTATAGGGAGACTCTATACCATTGGTGGCTGTTGCAAATCTGTCTACGAATGAGGTAACCAGGGTTTATATTAATTCCATGCATGTATCTATTTAATTTCGTATTTGCTGTACATGAATGATTTGAAATACTGAATGAACTGGTTGGCTATCTATTGTATGATGATTGGACCTTGTGAGTCCATGGTGGAGCTGTTGTGCGGCTGCCACCCGTGCATGTACTTCAATCGGGCACCGGGTTATTATCAAACCCTAGATACACTGAGCCCTGGTTGTGCTCAATGGGGAGTAGGTGTCGTGGATGGGCCTCTCCTGGTGTTAATGGCCTTTAACATGCGAATATATGATTGCTAGTATGAGATAGTAATCATGATAGCCTAATTGTTTCATTTGCTGAGATGATTGATGTGATTTTGATTTATGCATATATGTTAATTAAACTGGATTATATGATGGAATTGCCTTGGTTACTGAGATCATTATCTCACCCCGTTTTATGGGATTACAATTTCGGGTGAAGGTTCCTCGAGTAAGGATAAGGGCAAGCAAGTGGATGAACATTCATGAGCTGAGGCCTAGTGTGGGGAGTTACACTTGGTCTGAGTGTAATAGAGTATATGCTAATTTTGTTACGTCTTGCATAGCATCATCATATATCTGTATTGCCAAGTGTAGGAGTATGTATTTTGATAATATAATGTGTACCTATCGAGGAGTAGGCCTTACTTTAAATTGGCACATTGATATATGGATTTATGATACCTGTTGTAAACCTTATTGAACTTGTGATATGACTTACCATTTGGGAATGTAACCTTGAGATATTGATATGAATCACTGATGTATGGGACCTCTAATGGAAAGTGTATCTAATGTTAAATGTCAATGGTGCATGAATTGTGTTGTTGTTATTCCTTAGATTTGCTGATATAGGGTAATTAGAGAAAAGAAATTGACCCTTGAATCTTGAATTAGAGAGGATAGATTAGCCGGATGAATTAGGCTAATGAAAGCTATTTGAGCCCACAAATAAGGTAGAGGGGCCCTAGGGTGAGATTGGAGGGAGAAGGAGAGTATGAGTCCAGATTTTCGGAGTGTAGAACCAAAAGGCACTTCGCCGCAGCGAAATGTAAATTGGCCGCGGCTAAATGTGAGAGGTCAAACTGGAAGTCATCCAGAGAGAAATTAGCTGCAGGAAAAAAAGAAATTGGCCGCGGAAAACTTTTAGGAAAATGTCCCCGGCATTCCAGAGAGGAATTGGCCACGGCGGAAGGAGGAATTGGCCGCAGCCAATATCGAGAGGCGAGCGAGGAAGTTCCAGGAGGCTTCTTCGTCGCGGCGCCATGTAGGTTGGCTGCGGCGAAGGTCCAACTCGCCGCGGAGAAATTAGTGATGAAGAAAGGGGTAAAACAGAAAGGAATTGGCTGCGGCGAATATGCTGAAACACTTATATTAACTAGAAAACCTTAGTTTTCCATATGTTAATCACAAGGGATGATCTAGAGTTATTAGGATGAGTTATAATTGATGAGTAATAGAATCCAAGGCTTATAAATGGATGTTTAATTCCCTTATGAACCTAGTGTATGTAATCATATGATTGATGACTCTAATCACCTTAAGGTTTAAATTTCTCCACATTTTCATAACCTATGATGATTAATCGCATGTTTAACCTTAATTATGATGATAAGAAATTAGGGTCGTCACAACTTGAAGTTAGACCTTTGGGTCAGCCCATAACCTATATTAGACCCAACTTAAACCCAACTAAAACCTTAAAAATATCAACCTTTCCATACTCTGCTGAAACATAAATACAAGAGGCATTTTCGTACCTTGAGAGGGAGGCTAGGGTTTGGGGCAAGAAATCTACCATTTCTCATCTCTAAACTCAAAATCAGCCAAGGTACTTGTTATATAACTTAATCCCCTTCTCTTTCTCTTCATTTTGGCCTAATTAGTTTTTTATTTGGAGCATTTTCACCATACCCAAAATCTAAAATGTGGTTGTTTGGGATTTTCTTGGTGAAATTTCTTAGGTTGAGGCTAAGGGTGTTGTTAGGTAAGTATAAACTCTTCATTTTGATGCTTTCTCTACTAGTTTGGGACCCCTATAGCTGATTTATGATATGGGTATTATTTTTATGGGAATTTACTCAGAATCTCAAGTATTGTTTCAAGATTTCTGGGGTAGGCTTAACTAAATCCGAATTTGGTTTTTGGTGGAATTGGGTAAGTGTTTCTGAGTGGTTCTATATGGCTTGACTCCTTGAGTAATGGGTTTGCTGATATAAATTGTAATTAGGGATAGTATGGCTTTGTTTTGTGTCCATAGGCTAAGGTAGCATTCAATTGGTTCTTAGAGGATTGGCTACACGTGAGGCAACTAGGATTATATTAATTTCATGCATATATCTGCTTTAATTTCATAGTTGCTATACATGAATGATTTGGGTTATAATCCCATGAAATGGGATGAGATGCGAATCTTAGTAACCAAGGAAATTTTCATTCATATAATCTAATTTAATTAACATATATGTATGAATCAAAATTAACATCAAAATCATATTAGTCATATCAATAAAGGAAATGGTTAGGCTATGGTACATCTGCCACCTGTGCATGTACTTCGATCGGGCATCGGGTTATGATCAACCCCCAAATGCACTGAGCCCTAGTTATACTCATTGGGGAGTGGGTGCCATGGACAAGCCTCTCCCGGTGTTATTAGTGAGAAAATATATAGGTGAGATTATGGGAAGAATCTCAATAGCTAATCTCAATCAATCAAAGCATACATGAACACCATGAGGAAATGTAATGCATGTGGTGCAAGGATGCTATGCATATGCTTTATGTAACTCAAATGCAACATATAGCATAAAAACTCATTCATTCTCAAGCCATGACATCATCATAAACTAGTTAGACTCAACCAATTTCAACCTAAGGCCAAAGAAGAGCTACTGCACTTAATTCCATGCCTTAGGAAGCTAAGAGCTATCACATAGGCTTTTCATGCACATATAGCTCATTTTGGAAAACATAATAAAACATATTTCATAAATGCATCAAGCAACAATACATACAAGTATTTCAGCTTATTCAAGCATTCATATGCATGCAAGAAAGGGAGATAAAGCTACCTTTGAACTTGTAAAGGTTTAAGATGCCACTAACCCATTTCTTAGTTCACTTATCTTGGCTTTCCTTGGCTTAACACCCACACTTTGGTGAAATTAAGCTAGATTGGCCTATACATAGTAATTACAAGATAAATTAATCCATTTGGATTCATTCTAGGTTTCATTATCTTCATTTAATCTCATTAAAGCCTATAATGGGACTTAAGGCCACTATAGGTCCATGAAGAAGCAACTCTCGGTTTTTACTTTGTAAATCCCAAACTCTCACTTGTTACAAGTCTTATAGCTATAAGAAAACTTATTGGAACCATCATATGTTTAAGTAAAGGAGTTGAAGACTAACTTGCTTCTTTAACCCACTTTAGGCTTTAAAAATTCAACTTTCAATCTAAGACTCCTAACTTCAATCCAATGATTTCATAATTATTTATTCATCATATCTAAGTCTCTAAATTTAGTAGAACTTAAGAAAACACCCCCAACTACTTTCTTTCCACCTTGGCCAAACCTACACATAATTGGAAGCCACTTTGAGTTTTGTTGTTTCTTTCTAGGATTTTGATACATGGAAACATTCCTTAGCTTATATTTAGGTGTAATAGAAATTCTAACTATCTTATCTTGAATTTTAATGATTCCAATGGCATATTATTACTCTCTATGACTTAAAACCTTTCTTTCAATTTTATTTTAACTTGAAATCACCTCCCTGTAAATTCTCCTAGTGGTGACTGTAACGTCCGATTTTCGTAAAAACAATAGAAATGAATTGGTTATAAAAGGAAGTCCCCCAAATGGAAAGATTTAAGGCAAAATAAAATTAAAGCAATAATCTAGACCTCAAATAATGAGAATCCAAGGCTAGAGGTGCCCTGAAAATAGAGCCAGATGAGCTAGAAAAGTTTGTAATAGAAAGTTAAGGCATTTTTGTAATTTCTAAAAATTTTGAAAAACTCATAAGAGAGTTTTTTAAATAAAAAATTTAAGCTTTCTAGGATTCTCAGAGGCCCTGAAAACCATAAGAACTCCTAGAATAGCTTAAACTCCTCTAATGAGTGATTTCGACTGTCAGTTGACTGAAGTTTTGATGGAATGGTTTCAAATCTAATTTTGGTAAAACTAAAGGCACTTTATAAGTTAAAGATCTTAAATTTTATGATGGAAAAAATGATTCTAAAAAAAGTGTTAAAATGAGGCCAAATGGAGAAACCATGATTTAGGGACTAAAATGAAAAGTAAGAAGGTTGCAAAAAGTGGCCTTAAGCTTTTTAAAGGGCATTCCCTTGTGCCCTTTCTCTTCACCCATGTTTTTGGACATCTCAAAATTGAGGAGAGACTAGCCATGGAGGACACACAAGAAAGGAGCCAAGGAGGGAGGAAAGACTAGCCAAAAGGTATAGAAATTCTTAGTTTTTCATGCTCCTTCCTTCACCAAACTTGTTCCTTTCCTCCTCCTCTTCCTTTCTATGATTTTCATAACTCATATAGGACTGATTTATGGTTGGTTCAGAGGAGAGAACCCAGAATTTGAAGGAGTAGCTTGTAGCAAGTGAAAGAACTCATGGAAAAGGCTTGAAATCAAAGTAACTTTTATTATTCTCCTTGCATCTTCTTGTCTATTCCTCTTGGGTGATTTTCATCCAGCCATGGACCTAACCAAGGGGAGAGGAATTCTATCCAAATTAAGGTAGGAAGAAAGGTTATGGAGTGTGAGGATTAAGACTATGCAATTGAAAACGAAAAAGGAGCCTTAAAATTCAAGTTGCACAACTTAAAGGTTTTGAGAGAAATGTTGAAGTTTGATTTTTCCTAGGGGCAACTAGACTTATGTAAGACTTGGTATAAGTTCCTTAGACCTCTAGAAGGTTGCATGTGAGCTATTTCCTTCAAGAAAATAAAGCAAGCTCTATGGATCTAAAACCAATACATAGTCTCGGCCAAAACATAACCATGTACCTAGAGAGCATGTTAAATTATTCTAAGCCTAGAATGGGACTAGATATGATAGAGGGACATCAAATAAAGCCTTGGAAAAAATTTAGAAGCCTTGGTTTATGAGATAAAGGTATAGGCTCTACAAAAGACATAACGAAGAAACTTATAGGTAGGCTTCTTAAAATAAATTTGTGATAACTCCAAAGAATCCAAATGGAATCAAGAGACCTATATTGAAGGAGAAAATAGAGCCAAGATCTTGAATTCCACTAGTTGCTTCATTGTGTCTTGTATGGAAGCATAATGAAACTATATGAAAAAGTAGCTTTGCATAAAGCTTGTATAAGGATAAAGTTTGTTCCCATGAGTGATTAATGTCTCATTTGACGTGTCTAGGCTAAGTGATTCAAGTGCCATCTAATTCCATGAGCTTGGCTAAAAAGGGGAAGACAAGTTCAAAGGAAAAGTGTGTGGCATTTGCTCAAAGGTAGCCTTTTAATCTTTTTCACATGCATGGTTTGGATGTTTATTTGTCTTTAAGTGCTTGTGTGTATGTTTGAATTATAAGAAATGTTCTAGCCAATGCTTACATATTATGGTCCCATGATGTTCTTTGAAATAAGTTTATAAATGCTTTTATGGCTTGAATGGATATGGTTGTGCCAAAAATCCCTTAGCATGGATGAGGATGAGCCAAAAGTCCCTAGAATTGGGTGAAATAAAGTCAAAAGTCTCAAGAAGAGTGAGGTTTAGTCAAAAGTCCCTTGAAAGTGGGTGAGGCAAATCCAAAAGTCCCTAGAAAGTGGGGTGAGGCTAAACCAATGTCCTTAAGATCCTATATTTGACATGTATGAGTTTATGTTATGCAGAAAATGATTTATATATGTTTATGACTAGCCTAAGGGATATGCATGCATTCTTTGACATGAATTTGCATTCATTATGTATGTTTAAAAGGGTAAAGGGCTATTGAGACTCTTTGAATCTCACTCTTTCCCTCCATATACCTAATCATGACTAGGTGAACCAAGTGGACCAAGAAATAGAGGCCAAACCATTTGAAGAGCAAGACTTTGACAAAGGAGTAGAGAAATGGACAATCTTATAGCATATTGATGTGAAGAATTGTATCCATATGACGTATATGTAATGTAGACCATTGAGCATATTCAAAAGTATGTAGATATAATGAATGTACTGATTTTAGAACCAATGGCATATGTATGCATGTTTTTTACATCCATGGGCCATGATGCATAAGCATATAAGAATAACTAGGATAGTGGTTTTAAGTTGCATGGTGATTTGGACCACTTGAAAAGCTTATATAGGTTGCATTTGTGCTTGTGGATATGCCTAAATGGTTGTGGAATGAGTTTAAGACCATTTTGGTGCTAAATTGACCCTTTTATGGTTTTAAAAGTGACCAAAATTTAAGTTAAACCACAAATTAACCAAATGGATGAATTTCCTTATGAAATTTGGCATCACTATAGGTCTCATCTAGAGATTTTCACATAGCTAAAGAGCACTTAATTTAGAGTTCTAAAGAATTTATTATGATTTTTCAAAATTAGTCAAATTATGCAAAAATAGTATGTGCACTATTCATATGGTCAGTTTATATTTCTATGTCAGACATAAGACAAATGAAGTCCAATGTTCATGAAATTTTACAAGGACAGACTAGATATTATAATTTTTCCACGGCCACCAAGATCACCTTATTTGAATCTCTATAAAGGGAGAACCAAATTTTTGAAGTTGCATGATAGTATTAGTAATGCAGCTCGACCTTTGGTATTGTTCCATTAATTTTCATACGTTAAATGCCATTGCATTATTCTGGAATTATTTTTATCATTATTTGACATCTATAACTTTCTAGAAAGCTATCATATGCATGATTTCAATTTTTTTAAAATTAGTTATGAATTTTCAAAGTTCATATCATAAATTTGGCATGCCAACTAGAGACCAAATTCTGGTTTTTGAAATGTATGGCTCCAAATCTGTGATGCATGGGTTAAATGATGATTTTTATGACTTGAATGGATATGTTATGAATAGAAAATGATATGGATGAGTTTGCATAGTCCCTGAAGCCATGAATCATGAATATGGTCTCCTAATCATGCAATTATCCATGTATGAAAACATATGCTTCCTTGTAAATGTTGTCCAATATGCTTGAAATGGATTAGGTTAGATAATGGAACCAATGTGTAAGGGCTAAAAGGTTAAGGTATTACAATGACAGAACCTAGAGGGAAGAGAAAAGGCAAGGAGAAGTAATCATTTCCATTAAGATACATACCTTATGTGAATCCTTGCCAAATGGAGATTTTGATGGTGTTAATGGTTTCTTCAAACTCTTTCCTGCTTCCAAAAGTTCAGTCATAAGAGTGATTCTTTTAAGAAGCCAAAACCATCCATAGAAAGGGTTTAGAGAGGAGAAGAAGTTTTATGAATGGAAAACCATAAAAGATGGCATAGTTTCTTACCTAGAGTAGCTTCCTATTCTTTTTCTTCCTCCCCTTTTTTGGCACACCTTTAGTTCCATTTCAAAGTGCTCTAGGTCAATTATGAGGGGCTAGTGGCATGGCTGGCCTAATATAAGGGAGAAAGAATGATTTTTATAATAATTACAAAATTTTTGTTATGTCCCTCAACTTTAATGGCCCTGTTTAAGCTCATTTTAAATCTTTTTTGAAAATCATCTTTTCCATATGAAAATTTAGATCTTCTAGTTTATTAAAAATATTTATTTCCAATTTTATGGGGTTTGTAACCATTCTAAATCATCTAGTTAAAGTTTGAGTCAATATTGAAGGGGTTTTGGTTATTATGATAGTTTCTATGGTTTTTAGGGCCTCTGAGAACCCTAGCAAACTTAAATTTTCCATTTAAAACTTCCTTCTTTGAGTTTCTAAAAGTTGTCCAAAATTATAGCATTGTCACTGCCTTTTCGGTTTAAACTATTTAGTCATTATGGCTCTAGTTTTAGGTCATCTTTAACTTTGTAGTCAAAACATTTTCTATCTATCTTGGATTGATACTGTTGACCCATCCACTACTATTATATAGGGTAACATTCTAGGTTGGAGTCAATGACTCAAGGCGGCTTCTACAACCTTTACTACTCATGTACACTATCACTCTCATTCTAAAGTACTACTATTTCTTAATTACTCTTGGCTTAGTGTTAAAACCCCTCAACCTCTTTCTTAGACTCATATACTAGACCCATTACTCTTCTATCACTTAACTATTCTTTATAAATATCGAATCTATTTCTAGGGGTCTGGAGTTCTCTATATAATCTGTTACTTTTATTAACTTGAATATAACAAGGCCTTTTACTTTGAATTAAAGTCCACAACCATGAGTAACTCTTCTAACTATATAATCCAAGCCTTAATTATTTCTATATTCATCTTACCATCAAGGCTAAGGGGCCCCACATTCTGCATTAATCTTTTATTAGTCAGATGGTAGGTCGAGGTTGGACAGGGTTCTATGGAGTGACCTGTGGGTTCTAGCTTGAGGGAATAACTTATAGATTCTTTGGGTCATCTAGGTGTGGTGGCTGAAGGGAGTAACTCTTTCAATTTCCCTTTGAACTAATCCTCTTGTAGATGCAACCTTGCTTTTTGCTGTATTGCATCATCTCCTATCATTACACTAAGTAGAACATCATACTCTGCAAAGCTTTAGCTTAGGATTTATAAGCTCTACTCTAGCTAGCCTTCCTTTTGTAATACTCATCATGCTACTAAGGCCAAGTAAACTTCATAACATAACTTACCTATATGCCACTAACATGCACACCCAGAATTTCACCAAAAAGCGAACAGCTGTCACGTATATTCCTCTTCCCTAAGTCCTAACCATATTTAACATGCCTGAACCTTTGCTTTGATACCAACTAATGCAACACCTTTATTAACTAGTATTTTTTTTTTAGTTACTATGGTTCATCAACGAGTCCATTTACTTATACAAGTAAAATACTAAAATCCAAAAATGTCAAATATGTTCTCTTATCTTTATCCATGATTCCATGTCATTCTAGTTTAGCAAATAAAACATTGGTAATCCTTTATAACCAATTTACATTAACAAATAAAAACTAAAAACTCACATTACATTCTAAGGAAGATCTAGCAGAGTTTCCCTTTATAAAATCAGCTATCCAGACCAAATAAATGGTTACATTTCAGCCCAAAACTCACAAACATGGAAAACACATATAACAGTAATATTAAATAACACTATCTAGACATGCATCATCATCTATTACTAATAAACTTAAATTGGAGTTATATCACTATTAAATTTATACTATTTCACATATTATACCACTAAAGAAATAAAACTAGACACATATATTCATTGTAATATTACAACAAAATCATATATATATATATGATTTATATTATTTTTTAATTTTTGACATCATCCTGTTTCTTTGCCTTTGCTAGCATTGGTACATCCACTTGGTACTGATTAGTGGGAAGGATAAAAATAGAGGTAAGATTCAGGGGAATCTCAATAGCTAATCTCAACCAAATCAATGCATACAAGAATGTCATGAGGAAATGCAATGCATATGGTATAAGTATGTGATTCTTATGCATTATGAAACTCCAATGCAGCTTTTAGTATGAAAACTCATTTCATAACAAGCCATGGCATCTTAACATACTAGCTAGGCTCCACTCAATGCAACTTTGGGTCAAGGAAGAGCTACTACGCTCAATTCCCTGACATAGGGAGTTAGGAGCCAAAAACATGTCAACTCAAGCAAAAAGCTCATAATGGAAAGCTAATAATAACACATATAAGCATCTCAACTCAATTAAACATTTAAATGCATGCAAGATAGGGAGATAAAGCTACCTTGAATAGATGAAAGGAAGTCAATAAAACCTATAACGTTCCTGCTCTTTTTGTTGCTCCGTTTCCTTTTCCTTTTTATCTCTAAACCTACAATGGGATGGAGCATTACTAGCTTGCCCTAAAAATGTCACATGAATATGATATCAACATAAAAAACTTATAACAATTTCTCTTAACTTCTTGATTTTTAAATATGCTTTAGACCACTTAAACTGTACTTAGAACTCTCTTTTGCATTCTTCCAAGATTCTTGCTTATTAAGTGACAATTACATCATCTCAAATGCTCTATTTTTGCCATATTTGAGGGCTTAACAGTATGAAATTCTTTTTGACTTTCACCTTCTCGTAATTAGTCCTTCACTAAGACTTTAGGTTAGGGATTTTACTAAACTTGGATTCTATGCAAACTCATGCTTATAGAATTCATATTTCAATTCACAAATTCCATATTTACTATTCATATAGTCATTGATACTATTCATTTAGTATTTTTTCATTCTTGATATATTAGAACCAAATATATAAGCTCAAGCCTCAAGGGGTATCTTTTAAAAATTTAATTTCTAAACTTCAAATTTTCATCATATATAATCAAAATGACCTCAATAGGATTCATTAAACCTATCATAAACTTGCTTAAACAAACCTAACATGGTATTTCTTGCTCAAAATGCCCTTCCTTGAACCCTAAAAATTCAACTTTCAAAACATAGTTTCTAAATTCAATCCAATGCTTCCATTATTATTCTTATATCATTTTAAGACTATCCATAGCCATATAATCAATTGAACAACTTCCTAGACCCTCTAAATTCATCATTGCCAAATATGTACCACATAAACCCTAACTTGGAGATTTAAAGGATTCATTCAATTCTAGACTTAAATTCTTATTCCTTGCATCATAAAACATCTAAATATACTAATTAAGAATTGAAAACGACATGGTCTCACATTTATCTATGTCTTGGCCAAACATAAACACATAATGGCCTAACTTATTTTCTTTTATGATTTAAAGGAAACTGATGGTAGATATGAATTCCTTGCATGCTAAAACCCTTGAATTCATTAAGAACACTTAAAGAAAAACTCTCCTCCTCACTTTCTCTCTCATTGCTAAACCATTAAGACCAAAGAACATAGATTTTGCAAGTATTTCAACTAAAAGCTTACATTAATGGAGAGTGTAACACCATATTTATTTACCTCATCTCATACCATTCTAGCTTGCCTTTCCTTGGTCTAGCACACTTACTCAAGAAAAGGTAATAAAAATAATAGATGATTTTACATTACATCACGGATAAATTTTTCATTTCATGTCCCGTGGATCATATGAACTCATCCATCTCATTCTCATATTTAAATACACAAATAAAACTTAGAACCATCTCAAGAAGTGGCCAAGAACTCGAGCTAATGGAGTATATACATAAAAAAAGTATGTACAGCCTCGGGTTGGTATTTTAGCTTTCTATCATGAATTTTGAAAAATCATAACTAATTTTAGAAAAATTGAAATCATGCACACTATATCATTATGGAAAACTAAAGATGTCTACTATATGTTAAAAATAATTCCACTCCACAACAAGGACGTTTAGCAACTAGAAATCAATGGAATATTAACCAAGTTTCCCTAGTACTACTAGTACTGTCATAGAACTTCAAAAATTCATATCTCCCTATTTAGACATCTAATTGGGGTGATCTTAGTGCCCATAGAAATCCTATCATATCTAGTTTATACTTGTAAAATTTCATAAGCATTGGACACCATTTGACTCTCAAATGACACAGGAGAAAAAATTGATCATATGAACAATAACCATACCAGAACAGCTAAAATTTGGCAATTTTGAAAAATCATAATTAATTTCACAAATTTCCAAATAATCTAGTATTTAGCTTCTTAAAATTTCTAGATGAGATCTATATACATGCCAAATTTTATGGGCAAATTAGTTCATTTGGTTAGATTATGCTATAGGGTTGCAAATGACACTTTTTGTGTCTCATAAGGGTCTCAGATGGTCTAAATTCACTTCTAAGATATTTATAGCCACTCGAGCATGTGGGAAAGCACCAAAATAGTCTACTAAATATGTCTCAAAGGTGCAAAAACCTGGATTTCACAAACTCATACTCTCACCCCAAGATATGCGCAAGAATACATATGCTAGTTCTTGCCATTCAATGCCAAAAAATTGCTATATCATACATATGGCATCAAATCTCATTCACACACAATATATTAATATATTTACATATGTTCATTAGGTTATACATTATATACATTAAAGGATTACATCATATGCCATTTATATGGCTACAAAATAGACATTTTCAAACTCTTTGTTGTCAAATTCTCTTCTTTAAGTTTGGTGGCTCTCATTTCTTGGCTCACTTGGTCAACCTAGTCTTGTTAGACAATGGGGAGGAAGGGATGAGATTCTAGGAACCCCAATAGCTCTTCTCCCTTTCAACCATACATAAAGAAATCAAATCCATATCTAAAAATGCATACATAGATATTATGGAACATGTAATCACTTATGAAACATTTCTAGCATTCAAGAAGTCATACAAGACATACATAGGCTTGCCAAGCAAGTGGTTTAGCCTCACCCATTCTCTTTAAGGATTTTGAACTTGCCTCACCTATTTTTTTAAAAGATTTTAACTAAGCCTTACTCTTGGGAGACTTTTGGCTTTGTCTCAACTATTTTTGAGGATTCTTGGCTCATCCTTACTATGGCTATAGAGCTTTTGGCTTCACCACACTCAAGCAAACCAAAACAAGTTTACAAAATATCATTTGAATGCATAATATAAAATTATAGTATCATGGTATTTAGACACTTGCTAAAACATTTTTCATGGCTCAAAACATACATGCACACATTCAAAAACAAGATAAACATCTACTCATGCATGAGAGAAAGAAGAAAGAGCTACCTTTGTTACAAATGCACACTTTTCTTCTTGAATTTAGTTCCTCTTCCTCAACCACATGCACAAAAGAAGGTGGAACTTGGTTTCTTTGGCCTAGACACATTATATGGAAGCCAATTACACTCTTGGAACAATTTATAAAGCCACCCACTCAACAGAAAAGCTAGCTTGCTTTTAAGGTTCATTTATGATTCTATAATGCACCTAAACCTTAGGAAAACATGATCTTTGCTCCATTCTTTTCATCCATCTATGATTCTTGACTCTTTTTAAACCTCTTGGAGTCATCACACAATTAATTCAAGGAGCCTAGTTAGGTGTTGCTTCTTTAAGTCATAATATAGAACCTACGATACCATCACACTATTTATGACTTCTAAAATTTTTTGAAAGCTTCCTCTCATCCTCTTCCATCATATATGACTCAAAATCAAGCTTGGAATAAATTGAAACTGCCCCTTGGTTCTCCATCTAGCCTAGGTTAAGGCTATGCTTCAAGGAGGCACCAAGTAAGTTTGCTTTGTTTTCTTAATGGGAAATGCATGTGGAAATCTTCTTAGGGATCTCTAGAGCTCATTCAAACACTCATTTTGGCCTAGAAACTCTTGCATCAAAATAGAATTTTAAGGGAACACTTGAAACCCTAACTTTGCTATCTTGAAATCTAATGGTTATTTGATTGTTTTCTTTGCATATTCTTGCTCTTCTCCCTCATTTTCCTAAGATTCATCCTTAGTTTGGTTAGAAATTCAATTCCTTAGGACTGGTTATAGGTGGGACAAAATGTTCAAGAGGAAGAACAAGAAGAAGCAAATATTAAAGTAGCAAAATACCTTGGATTCTTGGCTTCCCTTGTTCTTCACTTTGGTTGGCTTCCCTTCTCTAAACTCAAAAATTCCTTCCTTTGTCTGACCTCAAAACAAACCTAAAAGCTTCAATAAAACCATAGGAAAGAAGAGAAAATGGAGGAGGAGGAGGAGTTTGCTAAAGAGAAACCAAGAAAATCCATGAAAAACCATACCTTTTCCTTTCTTTTTCTCTTTGCTTTCTCTCCTCCCTTGTGTGCCTCACTCCCTTGCTTCTTTCTCTAGTTTAGGGCAGAAAAAAATGAGCTAAGTGAAGGGAAGAGTGGGGCGTGGTCATATATAGCTAGGGTTTAAGACTTGCTTCCAAAAATTTCAATTTTGTCTCCTAATCTTGGCATTTTTGTTTCTGCTTCGTTTTAGCTCTTTTTTGAAAACTGCCTTTTTCATCATAAAATTTAAGTCCTCAATCTTACAAGATGCATTTGGAATCACTCAAATTGGAGCTAAAATCTTCCCGAATGAAAGGGTCAAAGTTTGGGTCAACTGACATTAGAAAACGTACACCAGAGGAGTTTTAACTATCTCGGGGCTTTTCTTAATTTTTAAGGCCTTTGAGGACCCCAGAGAACTCAAAATTTTTATTTAAAAATCCCTCCTGTGAAAATTCCAAAATTTACTCAAAATTACAAAAATACTATTATGTTACGTAACTATTTCGTTAATTTTTGTTTGGTTATTTTAGCCTCTGTTTCAGGGTACCTTTAGCCTCCTAATTTCATTACTTAATGTCTAGATCATTGTTCTAATTTTTTTAAACCTTAACCAATTTATTTTAGAGGCTTACTTTGAAAATGTATTCATTTCTATCATTTTTACGAAAACCAGACATTACAATTCTTCCCCTTTAAATAAATTTCATCCTCAAAATTTAGATAATATACCTCATAGGAAGAGCTCTGGATAATTCTTTCTTATTTCTTCTTCCAGCTCCCAGGTAGATTCTTTGGGAGATAACCCCTTTTAAGCCACTTTCACCAGTAGTATCGTCTTATTCTATAACTGCTTAAGTCTAACATTCACAATTTGATCTGGTGATACTATGTATGATAGATCATCCTGTAACTATACATTTTCATACTCTAAGATATGTGAGGGATCGGGCTGGTACTTTTTGAGTTGAGATACATGGAATACATTATGAACTTGGCTCAAATTTAGGAGAAGGGCAGGTTACAGGTCTTACTTTATCAAGAATCTAGAATAAACCTATGTATTTTGGACTAAGCTTTTTACTTTTAATGGACCGACCTATCCCTGTGACTGGGGATACTCTAACAGAGACATGATCTTCAACCTCAAACTCTAACGACCTTTTCCATCTATCTGCATAACTTTTTTGTCTACTTTGCGTCATTAAGAGTTTCTTTCTTATAGTCTCAATTTGTCTAGAGGTTTGGTCTATTAATTCTGGGCCTATCAGGCTTCTCTCTCCTAGCTTAACCCAACACATTGGGGACCTACACTTCCTCCCATACAATGCCTCATACGGTACCATATGAATACTTGTATGATAGCTATTATTATAGGGAAACTCTGCTAGAGGCAAGTATGTATCCTAGTTTCCTTTCATCTCTTAAACACACCCCTTAATATGTCCTCTAGAGTTTGGATGGTTCTCTCCATCTTTCCATCTGTCTGGAGGTGATAAGCTGTATTAAATCTGAGCTTAGTACTTAGAGCATCCTATAATGATCTTTAGAAATTCAAAGTGAATATAAGATCTCTATCTAACACTATGCTCCTAGGCATACTATGCAATCTCACTATCTCCTGGATATACAACTGGGCTAATTTATCTAGGGTAAAAATGGCTTTCATTGCTAAAAAATGCACTGACTTTGTTAATCTATCCACTATTACCCATATGGCATCATGCCCTGATGATATCCTGGGTAAACCCATGACAAAATTCATAACTATGGTATCCCATTTCCACTCTGGGATATCTAGGGGTTGAAGTAACCCAGCTGGCTTCTAGTGCTCTATTTTAACTCTCTAACATACTAGATATTATGAGACATATTCTACTATGTCTGCTTTCATTCCAAGCCACCAAAACATTTTCTTTAAATCATGATACAGTTTATTGCTGCTTGGATGAATGGTGTATTTGCTTTTATGTGCTTCATCTAGTATTCTCTCTTTAATCTCAGCATTTCTAGGTACATACAGCCTATCCCTATATCTCACAATGTCATCCTTAGATAGATTGAACTCTTGAGTGCTACCCTGCGCTATTTGAACTCTAATCTTACTTATGTGATCATCTGTTTGCTGAGCCTCTCTTATTTGGTCCCTCAGGTCACTTTCTATTCGGGTTCACTTATTAATAATTTTCTCGAATACATTTCATATGAGAGGTTCATATCTCTGAATTTCTCAATCAACTCTTGCTCTCTAATCATTATACATGCCATATGTATGGATTTTATACTTGGGGCATTAGCTACCATATTGGCCTTACTGGGATGGTATTTCAATGTGAAATCCTAATCTTTCAAAAATTCTAACCATCTCCTTTGTCTCATGTTTAATTCTTTCTATTCAAATAAAATATTTAAGGCTCTTGTGGTCGCTATAAATTTCTATAGCTACCTCATACAAGTAATGTCTCTATATTTTCAAAGCAAACACTACTGCAGCTAGCTCTAAGTCATGTGTAGGGTAATTCTCTTCGTGAGGCTTTAATCGTCTAGAGGTATAAGCCACCACTCGGCCTTTTTGCATAAGTACACATTCTAACCCTTTCTTAGAGGCATCACTATAGACTATAAAAGTCTTTCTAGGGTCAGGAAGTACTAAAACTGGGGCCGAGGTTAACTTTTATTTCCACTTCTGAAAATACTTCTCATATTTCTCATTCCACACAAATGGCACATTCTTTATGATAAGCTTAGTTAGTGGCATTGCTATTTGAGAAAAGCCTTAAATGAACCTCTTGTAATAACCTACTAAACTTAGGAAGCTCCTGATCTCTGTTACTATCATAGGTCTCTCCCACTATAATATTGCTTCTACCTTATGAGGATCTACTGCGACCATTTCTTGGGAGATCACAAGGCCTAGAAATTGAACTTCAGTGAGCCAAAACTCATATTTACTAAGTTTAGCATATAACTATATTTCTCTCAAGGTTTCTAGGGCTAATCTCAGGTGTTACTCATGTCCTTCCTACTCTTTGAATAGATGAGAATATCATCTATGAAGATAACTACAAATCTATCTAGGCATGGCTTGAATACTCTGTTCATGTAATCCATAAACACTGCAGGTGCATTCGTCAACCCAAAGGGCATAACTAAAAATTCATAATGCCTGTATCTAGTCCTAAAAGCTGTCTTAGGAATATCCTTAGCCTTAATCCTGAGCTGATGGTATTCCGACCTAAGGTCTATCTTAGAAAACACTGACACTTATACTAACTACTTTCGGAGGTCGTCTCTGCAGGAAAGAGGGTAAGTATTTTTAATATTTATCTTATTGAACTCCTTGTAATCTATACACAATCTAAAGCTCCTATTTTTCTTCTTTACTAATAAGACTAGAGCTCTTTACAGCGAGACATTGGGTCTAATGAAACCCTTCTCTAAAAGCTCTTATATCTGTTTCTTAAGCTCAGCTAACTTGGTGGGAGCTATCCTATATGGGGCCTTAGACACTAGACCTACCCCAGGTACAATGTTTATAGGAAACTTAACCTCTCTTTAAGGGTAGTCTGCTAATCTCTTTAAAGAACACCTTTGGGAACTCTCTCACTATTGGAATTTCCTTTATACCCTCTTTTACCTCAACCTGGACTGAAAAGGAAACTAGGTGTCCTTGACAACCATGCCCTAGAGACCTTTCAGCCCATGAGGTGGTCATAACAGATAACTCAGTCCTCATATTAGGTACAATCCCACATTCTAGTAAAGTAACACATCTACAGGAACAATCAAGTGTGGCATTATTTATAGATAGCCAATTTATATCGATAATTAAATCAATATCAACAAGAGGCATACATATCAAATCAAGGGTAGTATAACAATGATTAAACTGGACCACACAATTTAAGCCAGCATAAGAGGTAATGGCTCTATTTCCTGTAGGGGTAGATACATGCAATTCATATAGTAGTGTATGCATACTCAGACCCAACCTCCTAGCACAATCATATGATATGCAAGAGTAGCTAGCACCTAAATCAATAAAGTAGTTATATAAAAATCATTAATTCAAATAGTACCTTGGATCAGACTTGGGGACTGGCTAGCCTTCTACTGTGTCAGGGTACAGACTCTACCTTAGGTCTGAGGTCTAGGTATAGGAGCCATCTTCCTCGGCTGAGAAAATTACTAGGAAGCCTATGTGCAGTCTCTGGCCATATGTCCTGGGCTACAACATCTATAGCATATGTTTTACCCCACATAACATGGTTTGTTTCTGTAATTTTTGCCACACTGGGGACATATTGTGGGTCCAGAACTACCTATGTTGGACTAACTTCTCCTTCTTATGCCTCTTCTATTCCATTGGCTTCTATCACCTCTCCTGCTAGTCATTGTGGCCTGTGTCTTCTCTAAGTCTCTTAGGCTTAAGGAGGGGAGCTCTGGCACTAAAAGTAAGTTGCACCATTCTAAGATTTGCTTCTGTCACTCAATAGATCTCAACCAGGGTGTTAAAGTTCCTAATTCTCTGTGGAGTAAATCTTTCTCTAATTTATCTATTCTCCAGTGCTCGTCATCATGTTTCTGTAAATATGAGGAATACTTGGAGAGCTCAACAAATTTAGCCACGTACTGATCCATAGACATTCCCTCAGCTTGCCTCAAAAGTACAAACTCTGACTCTTTCTGATCTCTGATGGAGTTAGGGAAATACCTCTCATAAAAGGCCTGAAGGAACACCTCTTAAGTAATTAAAAGGTTCCTCACTCTCAAGATAGGCTGAGTGCTCCTCTACTAATAATCAGCTTCTTTCTCTAACTAGAAAATAGCCACAGTGGCTTTCTGCTCAGAAGTACACTCCATCACCTGGAATATGTTCTCAAGTTACATAATCCATGCCTCAGCTTTCTCTATATTTAACTCACCATCAAAGGTTGGAGGCCCAAACTTTTTAAACTGTGTAATGATCGGTCTAGTAGAAGGCTGCTGCGGAGCTAGAGGTGTCTGAATGGGTGGGGTCTGAGCAACCTGTTATATCTATATGTGTGGCTGTGGATCGAAATGAGTCACCTCTAAATGCTCAAGATGATCTGAGTGTTGTGATAGTTATGGAAGAGGAGGTGTAGGGCCCTCACTATCTCTCTATGCAAGCCGTTCCTATAACTGTATAATCACAGCCTGCTGTTGATCCAGGTGAGTCATTATAACCTATAGGGCTCTAGCTACAAAATCACTAGGTTTGGCTCTATCATCTGCACGAGCCTCTCTAGAAGGCCTACCTCTCCTAATGTTCACCATCTTTCTGAAACATCATTAGCAAACTTTAATATCAAATATAAACACACTCACCACTATCACACTCAATTTATCCACAATTAACTCATATACATGAAGGCAACTCATATTCACAAACCATAACCCATATCAAAGTGCCTAAACCTTTGCTCTAATACCAATAAATATAACACCATATTTATTTACCTCATCTCATACCATTCTAGCTTGCCTTTCCATGGTCTAGCACACTTGCTCAAGAAAAAGCAATAAAAATAATAGATGATTTTTCGTTACATCATGAATAAATTTTTCATTTCGTCTCCCATAGACTATATGAACTCATCCATCTCATTCTCATATTAAATGCAAAAATATAACTTAGAACCATCTCAAGAAATGGCCAAGAACTCAAGCTAATGGAGTATATACATAAAAATAGCATGTGTAGCCTCGAGTTGGTATTTCAACTTTCTGTCATAAAGTTTAAAAAATCATAACTAATTCTAGAAAAATCAAAATAAAGCATACTATACCATTTTGGAAATTTACAAATGTCTACTTTATGCTAATAATAAGTCAAGAGCACAACAAGGATGTCTAGCCATTGGAAATTGATGAAATAGTAACCAAGGTTCTTGGCACTACTGGTACTATCACATAATTTCAAAAATTCATATCTCCCTACTCAGAAATCCAATTGGGGTGATCTCAATGGCCATAGAAATCTTGTCATTTTTAGTTTATTCTTGTAAATTTCATAAGAATTGGACACCATTTAACCCTCGAATGACATAGGATAAGAAACTAACTATATAAACAGTAACTATACTAGAACAGCTGAAATTTGGCAACTTTAAAAAATCATAATTAATTCCACAAAGCTCCACATAATCTGGTCTTTAGCTTCTTAAAAAGCTCTAGATGAGATCTATATTCATGCCAAATTTCATAGGCAAATTCGTTCATTTGGTCAGATTGTGCCATAGGGTTGTAAAATGGCATTTTTTGTGTTTCATAAAGGCCTCAAATGGTCCAAATTCACTTTTAAGACATCCATAGCCACTTGAGCATGTAGGAAAGCACCAAAATGGTATATGTCTCAAAGGTACACAAACCCAGATTTCATAAACTCACACTCTCACCCTAAAATATGCAGAAGAATACATATGTTAGTTCTTACCATTCAATGCCCAAAAATTGCTATATCATACATATGGCATTAAATCTCATTCATACATGATATATTCATATATTTACATGTGTTCATGAGGTCATGCATCATATGCAATAAAGGATTACATCATATGCCATTCATATGGCTACAAAATAGACATTTTCACACTTTTTGTTATCAAACTCTCTTCTTCAAGCTTGGTGGCTCCCATTTCTTAGCTCACTTGATCCACTTAGTTATATTAGACAATGGGGAGGAAGGGATGAGATTCTAGGAATCCCAATAGCTCTTCTCCTTTTCAACCATATATAAAGAATGCAAATCCATATCTAAAAAGGCATGCATGGATATCATGAAACATGTAATCACTCATGAAACATTTCTAGCATTCAAGAAGTCATACAAGACATACATAGGCTTGCCAAGCAAGTGGTTTAGCCTTACCCATTCTCTTTAAGGATTTTGGACTTGCCATGTAATGTTCGATTTTTTTTAAACGATGGAAATGGATGCATTTTTAAAGTAAGTCCTCTGAAATGAATTAGTTAAAGTCCCAAAAAATTTAAGTAGTATTTTAGACTCCTAAAAATGAGAATCCTAGACTTAAACGAAAAGAAAAATAGAGCTATAATGAAGAAACAAAATTAAACGAAAGGTTGACGAAATGTAATTGCATTTTTATAATTTTGAGCAAATTTTAGAATTCACACAGGAGGGCTTTTCAAATGAAAGTTTTGAGTTCTTCGAAATTCTCAGAGGCTCTGAAAACCATGGGAAGCCCCAAGACAGTTAAAACCCCTATAGTAGACGTTTTCTAATATCAATGGACCCAAACTTTGACAGATTCATTCGGAAAGGTTTTAGTTTTGATTTAAGTGATTCCAAAGGTATTTTATTAAATTGGGAACTGAAATTTTATAATGGAAAAGATAGTTCTAAAAAATGAGCTAAAACAAACTGAAAACGAAAATGCCAAGACAAAGGGGCAAAATTGGAATTTTTGAAAAGTCTTTCTTAACCTCTTATATATATATGAGGTGGCTTACCTCCTCACTCATTTAGACACAATTGTTTTTGCCCTAAACTAGAGGAGAGAGCTAGGGTTTGAGGTAAACCAAGAGAAAGAGAAAGAGAGGAGAAAAATAAGGTAAAAGGTATGGAATTTCTTAGTTTTTTTCACGCTTTCTCTTTGGTAAACCTCTTCTTATCCATTTTCCCTTTTTTCTTATGGTTTTATTGAAGTTTTTAGATCTGTTTTGAGGGAAGAACAAAGGAGAAAATTCGGATTCGAAGAGAGAAGGCCAAGGAAAGGAAGAATCAACCAAAAAATTAAGGAAAAACAAGGTAAATCTTCATTCCTATGGTAGCTACTCCTTCTCCCATTCCCTCCTTGGTTTGTCCAACATCAAAAGCTACAAGAGGGCTTGGATTTTATGCAAAATCAAGGGTGAATCTTAGAAAATGGAGTGTAGAGAATAAGAATATGCAAAAAGAATTAACAAACAACAATGGAAAATTAAGATAGCAAACCTATGGTTTCAAGTGTCCCTTACAAAATCTGATTTGATAAAATAATTCCTAGTTCTAAATGAGTGTTGAAATGAGCTCAAATCCCTAGAAGGCTTCCTGTATGCATCTTCTGCCAAGAAAATAAAACAAGCTCCATGGATGCCAAGAAGATGAATAGGTTCAGCCAAGAGGGTTCCATATACCTAGGGATAGTTTTAAATTTTTCTAAGCCTATTTTTGAGTCATATATGATAAGTAAAGATGAGGGGAAACCTTGGAAAAAATTTAAGAGACCTAGAGAATGAATTGGTGTCATAGGTTCCATAATATGACCTAAGAAAGCAACATATAGTTAGACTCTTTGTTTTAATTGTGTGATGACTCCAAAAGATTTAAAAGGAGTCAAGAATTATAAATAAAAGGAAAGAATGAAACCTAGAACTCAATTGATGGGTGTTGCTATATTAGGTATATTTAGGAACCATAAATGAACCATAAGACAAAGTTAGAGTTCCAAGTAGATGTATGACCTTAGAAATGATTCCAAGAACTTAATTGGCTTCCATATATTGTGTTTAGCCCAAGAGAAACAAATTTCACACCTTTGTATGTATGAGGCCAAGGAAGGGAGAGCATTTCCAAGAGAAAAAGTATGTGGTTGCAGCAAAGGTTGCTCACTTCTCTTTCTCTCATACATGAATGTGTGCTTAACTTGTCTTTGAATGAGATAATGTTGAATGAAACCTCAACCCCACATCAAATCGCTAACTCTTGCCTTTAGGGTCAATGAACACTTAAATTTGATTGATTAGTTGATCAATTAGCCTCTGAATTAACATCCTAAGATGTTTAATTAACGAACCAAACTCTAAAAAATTCTCAAATCAAACAATTAAGTACATAATTTTACTCATGCATTTCATCGAACATCTTCATAGCATACATGAAAAATTAAAGAAAAATTCAAAATTCAGTACTTAATTCATGCAATTAATCAATCAATATCTCTCTTAATCACTGTCTAACTAGCCACTAATTACAATTACAGAAATTCCCAATCAAATATAACTTAACCAAGCATGTACAAGAAAAAAAAAAGTGTAAGAAATTAAGAAAATCTTAGCCAAAAATTTTGATTATAATCCATAGATCCAAGCTTCTCCAAGAGCTTCTTCTAAGATAATCACAAGTTGAGAGCTAATGCTTCGTTGGAGAATGGATGGAAGTGAGAAAAATAGAGGAAATGGCATGGAGACGATGAGGATGAAGCTACGGTGTGGAGTGTATGTAGTGAATGGAATGGACGAAGGATCTATATTATATTCGATGTGTTGATATATGACAATGGATCCCCCCTTTGCCTCTGCCCGAGTACAAGTTTAATCATACGTGCTGTAGCCATGCCCTTTTTTTATTCCTTGCTCACGTGTTTGTTAATAGTTTCACGTGCTCCTTCTTTTGACAATTGCTCGTAGCTTTTTCTTCTTGACATAAATAAGTGTGGGTCCCATTTTATTTCCTTTATAATATTCCACGTTGCTTCTTCTTTTATCTGCCCAAGCTTCCACGTGATTTAGCTCACCTTCAGCTCGCGTTATTTTTATGTTGTTTCATCCACCCAAGCTCGAGCTTGCTTCTTCTCTACCATTCATGTGCTCTGTTGCTTCATTCATTCGTGTTGCTTCAGCAACTTTTCTCTTCGCATTTTTGGCATCTTTTCTCCTCCCATCGCATGTTTCAGCTGATGCGAGCTCATGGCAACGTGCAGGCTGTCATCGTAAAGCTTTCTCCTGTGGCTGTCTCTGTTTCTGCATGCATGTGTAGCTTCCTCTTTCTCACTCAACCCGTATCTTTTGTGCTTTCTTCCTTTTCACATGTTAAAACCATAGCTTTACCTTCTTCGTGCAGCTTGAGACTCATCTTTTGTGTAGCTTGCTTTGTTGATTCTTCGTGTTGCTCAATGTTTGTTCCAGCCACGCCATTTTTTTCACCTTCGTTTAGCTCATTTCTTTATGTGTTCTGTCTTCATTTAAACTTCAGCCTAAGCTTCTGCATGCTCATTGCTAAATATTGTGGCTTCCTTTTCTTCAAAAACCCATAGCTCCTTTATCACTTTCTCTCCATGCGTCTCACATGTTCTGCACCTTAATAAATCACATGCTGCCTCCCACGTGTTTGTTTATTTTATTTCCTCCTACATGCAAAGCCTTCCTCATGCCTGTAGCTTCCCTATGTTTTTGCTATGCATTGAACCCGTGGCTGAGCTGGACGTGGTTCTATTCATTTATTACCTTAAACACGTTCTGAAGCCTTCTTTAATCCCTTCAAAACTACAGCTTCTTCCTCCCACATGAGTTACCTTCTTCTCTAGTATTCACATGCTCTTTACGTTTAACTCAACTTCCTCTTTTCCTTTCATGCATATCTCTCTCCATCTGCTTCTGTGCACAAGCTTCTTCTCCATGTGAACATGCTTTTGTGTGTATCTTAGCTTCATGCAGCTCCTTAGCTAGAACGCGTGGCTAGTGAGTGCATTGAAGCTCTTATGATGTGAGTGAAATGCTTCTATGTGTGAATGTGTTGCAACATGGAGCATGGTTCAACGTGGGAATTATGTAGCATGAATCATCCATTCCTTCATCAGCATGAGAGATGATTTGCCCAAAATCTGCATAAAAACAAAGGAGAAAAATTCACAAAATTCATTTAAAATGATTTATGCATTTAAAATCAATTATTTTGCAGTTAAGTTCCTTAAAGTGTAGAAAATGGCTATTAAAATCAATTATCCACTAATAAAATGCAATAAGCCATATTTATTTATTAAAATGCTTAAGCTAAGGAAAATAAAATATATAAAAATTATGCTTATCACCTAATATGTTTGCTTGGATTTGCTTGTTTGTAAAGAAGCCAAGAGCCCTTAGCCATTGTGAGGATGAGCCAAGAACCCTTAGAAATGGTTAAGACAAAGTAAAGTGTCTCCCAATAGTGAGGTTGAGCCAAAATCTCTTAGAGAAAATGGGTGAGGCAAGTCTAAAATCCATAAGAGAATGGGTTAGGCTAATCCACTTACTTGGCAAGCCTATATATGTTATGTATGACTTGTTCAAATGCCAAGAATGCCTCTTGAATCATGCCATCCATGGTGCTCATGCATGCATTCTTAAGACTTGAATTGCATATTTTATGTATTATTGAAAGGGAGATGAGCTATTAGGATTCTTTGAATCTCATTCCCTCCTCTCCAATGTCCTAACATGCTAGGTGGACCAAGTGAGCAAGGTAATGGGAGCCATCAAGTTGGAAGATGAAAGTATGACGACAAAGTGCATTTTGCTTCTTTATGGCCATATGAGTGGAAAATATTGTAATCCCTTATTGTATATGTCCTATGACCTCATGAATATATGTAATTATGCAAATGTATCATGTACAAATGAGATTTAATGTTATGTGTATGATATAATGTATTTTAGACATTGAGGAGCAGGACTAGCCTTGTATGTTCTTGTGTATGGCATAGAGTGAGAGAGTGAGTTTTCAAATTCTGGGTTCATGCACCTTTGAGACAAGTTTAAAAGGTTATTTTGGTACATTCCCATGTGCTCAAGTGGTCATGGTTGCCTTGGAGCTCAAAATGGACCATTTAAACCCTTCGTAAGACTTAAAAATGACTATTTTACAACCTAATATCAAGATCTAACCAAATGTATGAATTTGCCCGTGAAATTTGGCATACATGTAGATCTTATCTAGAGCTTTTTGGGAAGCCAAAGACCAGATTATTTGGACTCATGAAATTAATTATGAATTTCCAAAATTGGCATTTTTTTGCTGAACTGATGCAGATACTGTTCATATGGTCAAAAACTTGGGTTGTGTCATTCATAGGCCAAATGATGTCCAATCTTATGAAACTTTCCAGACATAAACTAGACATGATAAGCTTTCTATGACCACTAAGATCACCCTAATGGGACCTCTGAACTGGGAGATATGAATTTTTGAACGTAGAGGTTAGTACCAGGATGATAGTCGACCTCTGGTACTGTTTCATCCATTTTCGGTGGCTAGTAGCCCCTGTTGAGATCTAGACATATTTTGATCATAAAGTAGACATCTATAGCTTTCCAAAATGGTAAAGAATCATGATTTCAATTTTTCTAAAATTAGTTATAATTCTTCAAAATTTGTGATAGTAAGCTAGAAATTCTAGCCAAGGCTGCACCTAGTGTTTTTGTGTATTCCATCCAGTTGCACAAGCTTTAGGCCACTTCCTTAGATGGTTATGAGTGGTATTTATGGAATTAAATATGAGAATGAGATGAATGAATTCATATGGTCCATGGGACACCAAATGAAAAATTTATCCGTTACGCAACATAAATTTATTCATTTTTTTAATGCTATTTTCTTGCTTCCTTGTGAGATGCATGGCATGAGGCATGGAAATAACATAAGACAAGCTAGAAATTTACGGTGTTACATGCCTCACCCATATTCTTAAAGGCTTTTGACTAAGCCTTACTCTTAGGAGACTTTTAGTTTTGTCTCAACTATTTTTTAGGGTTCTTGGCTCATCCTCACCATGGCTAGGGGACTTTTGGCTTCACCACACTCAAGCAAACCAAAAGAAGTTCAAAAAGTATCATTTGAATGCATAACATAACATCATGGTACCGTGGTATTTAAAAACTTGCTAAAACATTTTTCATGGCTCAAAACATACATACACACATTCAAATACAAGATAAACATCCACTCATGCATGAGAGAAAGAAGAGAGAGCTACCTTTGTTACAGATACACACTTTTCTTCTTGAATTTTGTTCCTCTTCCTCGGCCACACAAACAAAAAAAGGTGGAACTTGGTTTCTTTGGCCTAGACACATCATATGGAAGCCAATTACACTCTTGGAACAATTTATAAAGCCACACACTCATTAGAAAAGCTAGCTTGCTTCTAAGGTCTATATGTGGTTCCATAATATACCTAATAAAGCAACTTTAGGAAAACATGATCTTTACTTTATTCTTTCCATCTATCTATGATTCTTGACTCTTTTTAAGCCTCTTGGAGTCATCACACAATTAATTTAAGGAGCTTAGCTAGGTGTTGCTTTTTTAAACCATAATATGGAACCTATGATACCATCACACTATCTATGACTTCTAAAATTTTTCCAAGGCTTCCTCTCATCCTCTCCTATCATATATGACTCAAAATCAAGCTTTGAATAAATTGAAACTACCCCTTGGTTCTCCATCTAGCCTTAGCCGAGGCTATGCTTCAAGGAGGCACCAAGTGAGTTTGTTTTGTTTTCTTAATAGGAGATGCATGTAGGAAGCTTCTTAGGGATCTCTAGAGCTCATTCAAACACTCATTTTAGCCTAGAAACTCTTGCATCAAAACAAAATTTTAAAGGAACACTTGAAACCCTAACTTTGCTAACTTCAAATCTAATAGTTATTTGGTTATCTCCTTTACATATTATTGTTCTTCTCCCTTATTTTCTTAAGATTTATCCTTATTTCGGTTAGAAATTCAATTCCTTAGGGCTGGTTATAGGTGGGATGAAATGATCAAGAGGAAGAACAAGAAGAAGCAAATATTAAAGTAGCAAAATACCTTGGATTCTTGGCTTCCCTTGCTTGTTCTTCACTTTGGTTAGCTTCTTCTCTCCAAACTAAAAAATTCCCTCCTTGGTTTGACCTCAAAATAGACCCAAAAGCTTCAATAAAACCAAAGGAAAGAAGAGAAGATGGAGGAGAAGGAGTTTGCTAAAGAGAAACCAAGAAAATCCATGAAAAACTATACCTTTTTCTTACCTAGCATAAAAATTAATATCCATTTGTAAATCAGCTATGGAGGTCTCAAATTAACAAGGAAAGCATCAAAATGGGGGGTTTAAGCTCACCTAATACCAGCCCCAACCTCAACCTACGAATTTCTCCAAGAAAATCCCCAAACACCCACATTTCAGATTTTGGGTATGATGAAAACTCTCCAAATGAAAAATTAATCAAACCAAATTAAAGAGAAAGATGAGGGGATTAAGTTGTATAACTATTACCTTGGCTAAATCTTGCTCCAAATGTGAGAAAAGATTGAATTAAGCCAAGAGCCCTAGCCTCTCCTCCTCACTGATGATCGTGTCGAGCAATCTCAAATAAAACTAGGTAGCAAAGTAAATTTGTAGATAATGGTGCAACCTAGGTCATCTTCCCAAGGAGTTTGTGCCTTAAATTGTTTATGGAAGAATATTCTAAGTATTACTATTAGAATCTAATTTGGGGGTTTGATATGCTAGAATTTAATTGAACTAAAATTAACTGACAAGAATTAGAAATCTAAAACTAAGTTCAAGTGATTTATCAAGTAAATGAGGTAACTAGCTTTCAATTGGATTCCCTAGAGTTCAATTATCCTTGCTCTATTTAGCTTACCAATTTAGGATTAAGTTCTTGCTCTTTAGTGCATTCCTCATAGGGTTCTTGAATAACCATCCAAGATTCAATTCATCAATTGTTCAAAGAATTTTTGCAACCACAAGAAACCTTAAACAACTAATTAATTGGATTAAGAATAAGAACACACTACACTAAATTTGATTAATTTATGAAAGCTACTGCACAATTCACTCAAGATGCTAATTCACCAATTAGATTAATTAATTCCTCAAGCAATTAATTGCACAAAAGTTCTAGCTAACTAACCCAATAACCATTGCATCAATTAGCCCAAATTCAAGAGGAAATTAGAGTTTAATTGCACAGTACTAATTCTGGAATTTTCACAAACAGATGATGATCATAAATAATTCCAAAATTCAAATCAAGTTCAATCCAAGAATTAATTCAATCCAGTAATTCTAGCAATTGAATTTCTAAACCAAAAAGCTAAACCTAGACAAATTGATAAAGGAATTAATGCTAAAATCAAAAGATTGGGCAAGAGAGTTTTATCCAATTTCAATAGGAGATGTAGAGCTCAAATCTTCATCTAGAAGAATTCAATCTTCAGCTAGCCACCACAAAGAATTCAAGCTGCCATGGAAGGATTAAATGAAGGAGAATCAATCAAAGAAGCATCCATCAAGAAAGAAAGAAAAAATTCTTCTTCTTCAGCGCTGGAAATTCTCCTCCTCTCGATGTCTCCAGCCTTTATTTTTTACGTTCTCCTCTTCCTGCTCTCAGCGTCCCCTCTTAAGTTTTTATATTCTTCTTCCCTCCTTGTTTACGTCTCTTTCCTTGTTTACGTCTCTCTCTTTATTCACGTCTCTCTTTTTTTTTTTTATCTCCAGCGTCCTTTTTAAGTTTTTATTTTCTCCTTCCCTCCTTGTTCACGTCTCTCCCTTTGTGCCAATTACCGTAACTTTGCATGTGAAATAAGGTGTGGGTCCCATTTTATATTTACATTATTATAATATTCCATGCAAATCTCACGTTGCTGTTCTTCACTTTGCTGCTGTTCTGCTCGCTTTAAATATTCACGTGTTTCTGCTGCAGATCCTTCACGCTCTGTTTTTCCATTTCTGCTCGAAACCCATCTTGCTGTTTGCTTGTTTCTACTGCAGCCCCATTCCAGCACATTACGGAGAATCTTAAGCTCTAGCGTTTTTATTCGAACCAGCTCGTGGCAAGCTCCTTCATCCCAAGCCTCCAACTCCATTTTTCTGTTCGTTTGCTTCATTTTGCTCGTAGCTTCCTTCTGCAGTTCCAGCAGCTTTTCCACGTTAATTCTGCCCTCTTCTCAATTCTGCATGTGCATAGCTTCTTCTTTTTTTAAAAGCATCAGAACCCGTGGCTGCCTTCTTGATTGAATCACGTTGCTTCCTTTCCCACGTTGCTGCTACACCAGACTTCCTTTCTCTGTTTTCACGTCCAGCTCGTGCTCCCCGTCTCCACATCAGGTTTAGCGTTTCTCTCGTTCAGCCTCTACCCGAAGAACCAAAAGCCAGCTCCCTCTCTTCTCCAGTTTACGTCCAGCTGCCTCTGCACGTCCAGAACCAGAACCAGTTCCCTCTCTTCTCTGTTTAGCTACTGCACTTCTTCAATCTCCAGCTCAAAAGGCTTCTTCATGGCTTTTGCAAGTGCTGCAGCTTCTTGTGTGAGTGCAGAACCCGTGGCAACTTCTTGTTTGTTTCAACCACGTTGCTTTAGCATGCTGTATGAGTAAATGGTTCTGCATCCAGCTCATGCAAGCCTTGAGCTTCTTCCTCTTTTGATGCTGATGCAACGTGAGAGTGAATGTACAACTTGTGCATGAGCTAGGGGAGAAGGAAGTGAAAGCTTCCTCTTTTCCTTTAATCAAATGCTCATTCAAGCTACTTGCACATCAGAAATTCTGCACAAAAGAATGAAGAATATTCAATAGAATTATCCACAAAATTCATTTAAAATGATTTATGCATTTAAAATCAATTATTTTGCCAATTAATTCGTAAAGTGTAGAAAATGGTTACTAAACAAAATTCCATCTAAGTAAATTCATTAAGCCTTATTTAATCATTAAAATGTCCAAGTTTAGGAGAATAAAATAGATAAAAATATGTGTTTATCACTCACCTCTGAATTTCTCTTGTATTTTTGTGTTTTGCTGAATGGGGAAGTGGCTGGTCAGCTTTTAGGGTTTTAGGTGGGTTTATGTTGGGTTAAGGGGCTGGGTTATGGGTTGCTCCAAGTCCAAATTCAATTGGGTTTTAGATTTTGCTTATTGGGCCAGTTTTCAATTGTTAGGCTGCAGAATTTCATTGGGCCAGTTTTTTTATACATTGGGTTGCTGAAGTTTAATGGGTTTTAGGCCTAATTTGAAGGGTTCAAGGGTTTGGGTCTGCACCTAATTCATTGGGCCTCCATTAGCCTCTTATCATGATTCATTAATTTAGGCCTAGATGTAAATCTCTATCTTAAATGATTCTCAAACCCATGCTAATAATTTATCTCTTTAAAAATTCCCATTCATTTAACTTGCCTAATCATCCCATATTAATTATCCTTAATTAATCTAAATCTATGATTAACACCTTAATTAATCTCGGGGTGTTACATGGAGCCTACCTCACTCGCCTCTCACTATTGGCCCTGGCCAAATACCATTTTCGTCACGGTTAATTCCTTTCTAGAACACTTGGGACATTTTTACATAGTTTGCTGCGGCTAATTACCCACTTTGCCACAGTGAATTACCCTTTAGATGACTTCCAATTTTGGCCTCTCACATTTCGCTGTGGTTAATTCCACTTCTTGCTACAATGAATTGCTCTTTGGACCTCTCCCTGGGCAACTTCGTCTCTATTGGCCATAACTAAGACTATTTTAGCCGCAGTGAAACACCTTCTGATCCTACCACTTCTAAATCTTGTCTCATATATTCCAATTCTCCCTTTACAGACACCCTAGGGTCACTCTACCTTAAATTGTGGGGCTCTAATGGCTTTTCTATATCTAATTTACCTAGCTTATCTATTGTTACCAATCTAAGACTTAAGTGTTTATTCCTACTCATCTAACTACCATATATTAGCAAATTCATGAATTGATGACAACAAGAATTTTATAAGCCACCAATAACTATCATTCAATATATATTCCATTACAAATTTCATGCATTAGTAGTCCAAATCTACATCTAATATATCACATAATTATACTTCCCAAGTAGTAAACCATATCATAGGTTCAATAGAGTTCATAATAGATATTATAATTTCATACATCCAATACCAAGCTAAAATGAGGCTTAACTCTTCAATAGATACATTTCAAGTAATTAAAGGACAAACACCTACACTTGGCAACATGATTACATGATAATACTATACAAAAAGAATACAAAATTTAGCATATACTTTATTTAAATCAGTCTAAGTGTAGCCTTCTCCACACATGGTTGAAGCTCATAGATTTTCATCCACTTGCTTCCCCTTACCTTTACCTAAAGAGCCTTCACCTGAAAGTATGATCCTATAAGATGAGGTGAGATGAGGTGAGATGCAAGTCTCAATAACTAAAGGCAAATTCTATTCATATATTCCAATTTAATTAACATATATGCATGGTAATATATAAGCATCTGAATATGTACTAATCATGTCAGCAAATGAAACAATTAGGCTATTAATGATTACTATCATATACTAACAATCACATTTCTATATGTTAAAGGCCAAAAATACTGGGAGAGGCCTGTCCACGGCACCCACTCTTTAATGAATACAACCAAGGCTCAGTGCATCTGTGGTCTGATCATAACCCAGTACCTGATGGAATCACATACACGAGTGGCAGCCGCACCACAGCTCTACCATAGACTCACAAGGTCTAAACACAATACAATAGATAGCCAACTAATTTATTTAGTATTTCAAAATATTCATGTACAGCAAATATGAAATTAAAGCAGATATATGTATGGAATTAACATAGTCTCCAGTTACCTCACTTGTAGTTAATCCTCTAAGAGCCAATTGAATGCTACTTCAGCTTATAGATACAAAACCAAGCCATTACTATCCTTACTGATAATTTATATCAGCAAACCCATTACTCAAGGAGTTAAGCTATATAGGACTACTCTGAAATACTTACCCAATTACCATAAAAACCAAATTCAGATTTGGTTGAGCTTACCCCAGAAATCTCAAAATAACACTTCAAATTTTAAGTAAATTTGCATAAAAATAATACCTATATTAGCTATAGGGGTCCCAAACTAGCAGAGAAAGCATCAAAATAGAGAGTTTATACTTACTTAACAACACCTCTAGCCTCAACCTAGGAAATTTCACCAAGAAAATCCCAAAAAACCACATTCAGATTTTGGGTATGGTGAAAATGCTCCAAATGAAAAACTAATTAGGTCAAAATGATGAAAAAGAGAAGGAGATTAAGTTATGTAACTATTACCTTAGCTGATTTTGAGCCTAGGAGTGAGAAATGGTGGATTTCTTGCTTAGAACCCTAGCCTTCCTCTCAAGGTGCTAAAATGCCTCTTATGTTTGTGTTTTGTGTTTCAGTAAAATGGTAGGAGGGGGTTGCATTTGTTTAGGGTTTAATTTAGGTTTAAGTTGGGTCCTAAATAGGTTATGGGCTGACCTAAAGGTCCAATTCCAATTGGGTTCAGATTTTATGCTTGTTGGGCTAGATTTGATTAGTTGGGCTACAGAATTTTCATTGGATTAGGCCAAGTCTTAAGAGTTCATTTGATTTGGGTCTACTTGAGGGTTGTTGGGCCAATTATGAGAGCTTATATAAGTTGGGTCTTGAACCTCTATCTCACTAAATCATATTAGGCTATCACTAGGTGCTCTTTTTTGGGCCAAGTCTCACAATAAAAAGTTGAGTTTGCACCAAAAATCCTTGGGCATCCAATAGTCTTTAGCCATGGCCTATTTAATTTAATTTGGGCCTAGATAGAGTTTTTGACCCAATTAAGTCTTAAACTCATATTAATAATTTATCTCTCTAAAATTTTCATTCACATAACTTACCCAATTATTCCACATTAATTATTCTTAATTAATCCAAATCCATGATTAACACCTTAATTAATTTTGGGGTATTACAAAGTTTCCTTAGTTTATTCTTGACCTTTACTTGCAACCCTATTTGGTCTGAGATTAAATGGTTTGCCTGAAAAAATTGCCTTCATCTTAAGGATCATCCAAACATTTTGTGTAGAATATTCAAACTCAAGCTACAACGACTTATGACAATGATCAAGGAAAAAAAAATTTTTTGGCACTATTAAAGTAGGTTATTGTTTATCAATGTCTACCTTTCTTTATCATTTGTAACTATAATGAATCTTATTTATTCTTTACAACCAATGTTGACCTATAGTTTTCCAATATTTCTTCTAATAGATATCTATACTATTGAGTTCCAGAAAAGAGGACTTCCACATGCTCATATTTTATTGTTCCTTGCAAGTCAAGATAAATACCCCACAGCAGAGGATGTTGATAAGATTATTAGTGTTGAAGTTCCTGACAAGAATAAATATCCTCTATTGTATGAGTTGGTGAAGTCTTATATATTGCATGGGCCTTGTGGAGTGGTAAATCCAAAGTCACCATGTATGAGAGATAAAAAAATGCATAAAATACTTCCTTAAAAAATTTGCCAACTCTATTGTTTTTTATGATGATAGCTACCCAATCTATAGACGAAGAGATGATGGCAGAACCATTGAAAAAAATGGCATCAATTTAGATAATCGTTTTATGGTCCCCTATGACCCCAATTTACTGAAAAGCTTCTAAGCACACTTGAATGTTAAAAGATGCAATCAATCAAGATCAATTAAGTATTTGTTCAAGTACATTAACAAAGGGACTGATAGAGTTATAGCAACTCTATATGAAAATGGAAATGACAGTGCAACACACACTCAGAATGATGAAATCAAACATTACTACAACTGTTGTTATATTTCTGCATGTGAGGCATCATAGAGAATCTTTTTGTTTGACATACATCATTGCTTTCCTCCTATTGAAAGATTAAGCTTCCATTTTCCAGACCAACAGCCTATCATCTTCCAAGATATAGATTCCATACAGGATGTTCTAGAAAAACCAAGGGTTCAAGAGTCTATATTCCTAGCACGGATGCAAGCAAACCAAGAATATCCAGAGGCAAAAGAACTTACTTATATTGAATTTCTATTACACTTTGTCTTTAACACTCAAACATGAAGGTGGACCCAAAGAAAGCGAGGTTTTTCCATTGGGAGATTACATTACATACCAACAAGCACTGATGAACTATATTACCTTATGATCCTCCTTAATAAAGTCTGAGGTCCTACATGTTTTGATGATATTAAAAAAGTTAGGAATATAATTCACACAACTTTTCGATCTGCCTGTTAGGACTTGGGACTTCTTGATGATGACCAAGAATTTGTTGTAGCAATTATGAAAGCTTCTTTATGGGGAAGTGGTAATTCTTTATGCAAAATATTTGCCACCATGTAAGCTCTTTATGAGTTTTTCTTTCTTTTTTTCACATCTATTCAAATACTATATTGAATAACCAATCTTATTCACATACTAGAAATAACTCAATCGAGTGCATACTCTTTGGATAATCTACCTCACTTGCTACTCAGTCAAGAAAGAATAGACCCCATTATTGTCGTAGTCTTCCAACTTGCAAGACTCAAATTCAACAATAGTATCAGTTCTTTTTTACTTTAATACCTACTTTACAACAACCACTTTAACCTAAACTCCTTATTATATGCCTTCTTCCTACTTCAATTTCTAACATATATACTATTTTTCTAGCTGATATTCAACTTTTAACCTTTTGGGACACTACAAAAGCACTATTTTACCCAGATATCCAAGAAGTCAAATTCATCCAAGAAAGGTAACATCTAAGCAATCATTTATATACTCACTTGACATATTAATAAACACACCTCCTAATATATATGTCCTTCTATCTTCATATTTAAGCCAATCATCATCACCCCCAGTAATCACTCAACTCTCCAGTTAACTCTCAACTTAATCCTCGCAATCTCGTGATGAAAATTTACAAACAATCTCTCATCGACTATCCATTTGGCAACTTCTTCACCGCCCAGAGGTTCATGTTTTAAGCTTGCAAACTCATTTTCCCTTCTTTAAATATAACTACATAACATATAATTTATATATAACTTTACCCTGTCCTAGCCTTTCATCTATGTAATCTTAGCAACACTTAAAAAGATTGAGACCAATTTTGGTTAGATGTATGATGGATGCAATAAGTGCCACAGCAAAGTGAAACTTCAAGATGGCTTGCCCTATTGTGCAAAATGCAAAAGGAACCCATCTACCATTGTCCCTAAGTATGTCAACTAATCACTTCTACTTTCAAACTTCTACTCTCAATTTATTTTCTCATATTTTTCACCTTAACTATACTGTTCAATCTTTCATCTTATATCTCCTTCTATGCTTAGTTACAAAATCCACCTTATGATTCACGATGACATTGGAACCATATCAGTTGTCTTTTTTGATGATATTGCATCCAAACTCATTGGCAAGGCAACACAAGAATTACAACAATACCTTCTTCAGGTCTCTCTAATTTAGCATCTACCATATTTGTTTTCCATATCAATTATCATAACCTAAGTTATATAATCGTCCATCCCTTCAAATTATACTGACCATTATCACTTGTCCAAATTCTAGGAAGGATGCCAATATGCATTCCCAGAAGAGTTAAATCAATTAGTAGGGCAAAAGTTTTTACTTAAGATTAAGAAAACTGATTTCAACCTCAGAAACACTAATTCAAGCTTCACTATTCTCTAACTCACTACAAAATAAAAGCTTATAGCTCAATTCATCCTCTCACACCAGAAGGTAACATATATTTTCATCTTATTTAAACCATGTTCTTAAGTTTAGATATTAACACAAGAATAATATCCATTTATTAGCAATTAGAGAGGGCCAAGGATGAATAACCAATTTTTCAGAACTGCCACCCACACTAAGCATTGCAAATGAAATGGTACACCACTTCCTCTCAAGCTTAAAAATTTATATCCTCCAACTCATTTCTTTCATTGTGTACATAATTTCATTATGCTGACTTTTTTTTTTTTGATTAATTATTAGGAATCATCATTTATCATGGCAAACAATACAAGTAATCTATCCCTGCTATAAGGGACACCCTTTGCAATAGTTTCTCACATTAATCCAATGATGCAAACTTAGACAACATTACAATTTCTGAATTTTGCACCCCAACACTGACAAAGAACATAAAGAAAATAAAGGCCAAGAGAACAACCTCTGAATCAGATTTTGTTGATTTTCCTGACCTTAGCACACCCTGGCTTTCTCCTACCAAGCCACTTAAAGCTCTCAAGGAGGAGTAATTGTAGTAACTATTTTCACAGATCTCTTTTTTGTTATATCCTTTTGAAGGAATCACTTGTCAAATCTATCTTATCTCTCACATCATTTTCATGTGATACTTCACCTTACATTAACTCATACTTTCTTTACCACTGATGTTTAAACTGAAAACATTGTAAGATATTTCCAACCCTATTTTGATTTAGATGCATTACAAGTTCGACTACTCCTTTTTTTCCTTTTCATGTTTTATAACTATCATGAAGAGTTTCTATTATACAACTGATTTCTACCTCAAACATCTGTTGCACCCCTATTTTTGTCATCTAGAAACATTTTGTCATGTTTCACCTAAACTTATTTTTCCTTTTTTTCTTTCTACATACTACAATATTCTTGCATTTCCTTTAATGAAACAACTTAATCTCCTTTTCAATATTTTGCTATGATACTTCAAAAGGCAAGCAAACATAAGCTATTTTTACAACACGCAAAGCCTCTCTGAGTATAGACTAAATCTAACTAGAAATTTCAACCTTTGTACATATGTACTTTAGAATTCTATTTACTAACATTTCTTCTTAAACTCAATTCCAAAATCTAGTTCTTTTTTGTTCTCAATCACATCATTTTATTCATATACACAAGCCACGAAGTATATTCCTGTAATTTACTTGCTTAATACTATTATTAATTATTAAATTCATTCAAATATACGTAATGCTCCTACAAATATGAAAACACCATAGTTTTTTGGTTATCATGTCATATTTATTTATTACATATTAATATTTTTGCTATGTTATTGATTCTTCTTCTTTGTGATCTACTTACATAGTCATCAATTTATCATATTAAGCGTATAAACTATTCAACAGCTTATTACAGCAAATAATCCTTTATAACAATTATTCTACATTTTGTCTATATTCATTTGTAATTTAACTACCAATTCTCCTTGTACACTTTATTTCAAATCATCTACTTTTAATTTTTCCCCCATCTATAACGGCTAACTAGACGACTTATTATAATATTTTACTTCAATGCCATTTTCCATTACACTTTGTACAGAATATGTGCATAGTTTCCAAAACAACAACAGGCCCAACTCTCATATTTGTCATTTACTCAATTTCAACATTTTTCTATACCATCCAACTCATATACACATCATTGCATTTTTGTTTGACATCTAGAACCCTACTCTTATGTTAGTTTTAATGCTCGTTCATGCACCCTTGGTTGAAAAATTATTCATCGCCCGTCCAGCTTGCGCGGGTACTTACTAGTTTATTTATAATTCTACACATTTGAATGGGTGTATAGGTGCTTTTTGTTTTTTAAATGAAAGGCATGAAGCCTAGAAATTCATTCTTTGTAAAGATATAGCACAGCGGCATTTACAACAATGGTAGAATTTTTAGGCATAGAAATAAAAGGAAAATATTTATAATTTCTTTGCTAAACTAAATTACAAACAAATACTCTAGTTCCTCGCTCTCTTATTAAAATTTGTCACCATTTTCAATACTGCAATATGCACAATTATATCTGCTCACTTTATATATAAAACTCAAACAGTTCCATTATAGTATAAGATTCCTCACCTTCATAACAAATAAAGCACGAAAAATTTCAAATAAATGGAACACTAAAATAAAAGCTTTTAGATATGCTAGTTGTAACACAATAATTTCCTAGCTAGTCTTATGCTATTCTCATGTCCATTGCCATGCATTTCATAAAAGAGGTAAGAAAATGGCATTAAAAAGTGAATAAATTTGTATTGTGCTATGCATAAATTTTTCATTCAAAGTTCCGTGGGCCATATGAATTCATGTATCATATTCTCATATTTAATTATATAGATACAACTCAATTTCATCACCAAAAGTGTCTTACAACTCGTGAAAGGTAAAGGGAAGCATAAAATATATAGTTGCATTTTCAGCCAGAAATTTCCCTTTTCTGTCACAAACTTTGAAAAATCATAACTAATTTTAGAAAAATTGAAATCATACATTGTTTGCCATTCTGAAAGCTACAAATATTTCCAAACCATGAAACACCATAGAGAAGACGTTTGACATTCGAAAATATCCAGAGGTCTGGCTAGCTATTGGTACTATCATAATTTTCTGCTACAAACTTAAAAAATGTTCAATTAATTTTATAAAAATTCAATCTATGCAAATGATACCAATATTGAAAGCTATAGATGTCTAGAGGAAAAAAAATAATTCCAAACAAGTTCAAGCACACCCAGACCTCGAAACCCAATCAAAACTTACCTGAGGTCAGTTTGGGCGCCTGATACTAGGTAAAATCTTTAAAAATTTATATCTCCCTCTCTAGACATCCAAATAGGGTGCTTCTAGTTGAAACAAGTCACTAGGAGTGTCTACTTTCTCCCTATAAAATTTCATGACAATTGGATATCATTTGAGCCATGAGCCATGGATTTCATTTTTGGACCAGTATGAACAGCAACATAACCAAAATTAGAATTTTTCTCAAATTTGAAAATTTATCAAATATTCTCTAGACCTCCAAAAATTCTGTTCTTTAGCTTTCCAAAAAGCTTTCAACAAGCTCTAATTACATGCCAAATCTCAAACCAAGAAGAGCTCATTTGGACAAAAAGTAGTATAGGTTTCTAATATGGTCAATTTTGCTCCATATTAGATACCAAGTATGCCAAAATGGTCTTTCTTAATGTTTAGCACCTCTTGGAAAAATTTAAAAGCATGAATATAATTTGTATGAACTATCTAAGTGGTCATAAACCTTATGTATCTCAATTTGGCCATTCCATTTCAATATATACACTAATGCACTAAGCCATCCAAGAAGCCAATTTGCCATAATATGCTCAATTTACATTCTAATGCTCACATAACATAATTCCTCATTTATACATAACATATTAACATAATTACACATGCTTAAGAGGTCATAAATCATATACGATAATAGGTTACAATATTTGCCACTTATATGGCCTTAAAGAAGCAAATTAATGCACTTCAATGTCATACTCTCATCTCTTAAGTGGTTGGCTCCCCTTTCTTTGTTCTTTTAGTTCACCTAGCATATTAGAACACTAGAGAGAAGGGGATGAGATTCAAAGAATCCCAATAGCTCATCTCCTTTTCAATCACACATAAATCATGCAATACAAGTCTTAAAAATGTATGCATAGACATGTTAACATATGTGAACATTCAAGAAACATTTTTGGCATTTGAACAAGTTATACATAGCATGCATAGGCTTGCCAAGTAAGTGGATTAGGCTCACCCATTCACTTGTGGATTTTTGGACTTGTCTCACCTATCCCTTTAAGAGATTTTTGACTCAACCTTACTCTTGGGAGTCAACCGCACTTTTAGGAGATTCTTTACTTTGTCACAACCAACTTTAAGAGTTCTTGGCTCATCCTTATTATGGCTAGAGGGTTCTTGGCTTCTCTACACTCAAGCAAACTAAGGTAAGAACATAAAATATCATTTGAATGCATAAAATATTATCATGGTACAATGGAATAAAAGCTCATGCTAAAATATTTTTCATGGCTCAAAACATATATACACACATTCAAAGACAATGTAAGCACACATTCATGCATTAGAGAAGTGGAGAGAGCTACCTTTCACACACTTTTTCCTTGAGTCTTGAATCCTCTCCCTTGACCTCACACATCCAAGAAGGTGGAGATCACTTTCCTTGGCCTAGACACATTATATGGAAGTTAATTCTACTTTTGAATCAATTTCTAAGGCCACATAATAACTAAAATAGCTAGGTGACTTATAAGGCTATTTTATAGTTCCATAATGCACTTAATGAAGCAACCTTTGGAAAACATCATCTTGGCTCCATTCTCTCCATCTATTTATGATTCTTGACTCCTTTTAAACTTCTTGGAGTCATCAAACAATCAAATCAAGGAGCTTAGCTAAGTGTTGCTTCTTTAAGCCATAATATGGAACTTATGATACCATCTCACTATCTATGGTTTTTAAAATTTTTTCAAGACTTCCTCTCATACTCTCCCATCATACATGATGCAAAACTAAGCTTGAAAGGAATTAAAACACTCCTTAGGTGCATAAACCCTCCTTGGCCAAGGCTATGCTTCCATATGGCATTAATAGAGTTGTTTTAATTTCTTTAATGGGAGAAGCATAGCTCTTTTGATATCTTAGGAACTCATATATACTCTTAGACAACTTAAATTACTATTAGGAAGCTTCATCTTAGCCTAGGTGCAATCAAATTCTTAAATTCCATAACTTGCATTCTAAAGCTCCATTTTCAATTCTAGTTGTATATTCTTAATCTTCACACTCCATAACCTTTAGTTCCATTAAGAATACATAAAGAAAAACTCTCCTCCTCACTTTCTCTCTCTAGACCTAAGCTTAAATGACTTGAAAATATAAGCTTTTGCAAGTGTTTCAAGCGAAGTCTTACCTTAAAATGGAGGTCTCTTCGTGTAGATTATTTTCCACCGATTGATTTTTTGAAAAGAGTTCCTTTTTGGCTTGGATTAGACTTGAATATTTAGTTTTCAAGAAAAGAGAACCACCATTAGAGAGTTTTTAAAGAGAAAAATAACTTTCTTAACTGGCGCGAAATGAAACGAGACCGTTTACTTACCTAAATAGAAGCTTAAACTTCTTCTCTCTCTCTCTCCTCTTATTGCTGCCCATTTTTCTGCAAATGGAAGCTTGGAGAAGGTGATGAGGTGTAATCTTACTTAAGAAGCTTCTTTTACAATTTTTCAAAATGACCATTTTACCCCTACACGCCTGTTTGCTCCGTTTAGGCTTATTTTAACTTTTTTTTTAGAACTGTATTTTTCATCATAAAATTTAGGTTCCCAATTAAATAAAATACCTTTAGAATCACTCAAATCGGAGTTAAAACCTTTCCGAACAAATCAGTCAAAGTTCGGGTCAATTGATATTGGAAAACATCCACTGAAGGATTTTAACTGTCCTAGGGCTTCCCATAGTTTTCAGGGCCTCTGAGAACCCTGAAAAACTCAAAAATTTTATTTAAAAAGTCCTCCTATGAGAATTCCAAAATTTTCTCAAAATGACGAAAATGCCCTTACGTTTCGTCAACCTTCCATTACATTTCATTTCTTTATTTTAACTCTATTTTTCTTTCCGTCTGAGCTTGGCATTCTCATTTTTAGGAGTTTAGAATACTTTCCAAATTTTTTGGGACCTTAACTAAGTTATTTCGGGGGACTTACTTTTGTATCCGGTGAATTTCATTCGCTTACAAAGAAACTATACGTTACGTTTCTTACATTTTCACTTGTTTTCAGAAAACCGGATATTACACCAATAAGATAGAAAGAAAGATAAAAAAAATAGAACTTTTAGATTTGCCATGAACAACACATCGAAAGACTAGATAATAGCCAAAAAAATTGAGATTTGTGAACAAAATAAACACATTAATAGATATTTATCTAATTTATCATAGAATTATAGATCTTATGATGTTTTTTTAAAAAAACACTAAAAAAATAAAAGAGAAGAAAAAGAATGAAGAAGGAGAAAAGAAAGACGAGAATGGAGAAGATATAAGAGAAGGGAGGAAGAGGAGGAGGTTTTGGTTTAGAAGAGAGAAAGAGTTGAAAGAGCTGTAGGGATCTATGTGCATAGATGAGATGCGCACAAGACGTATATCCTATTTGGAATGTTCAAATTGTGTGTGTGTGTGTGTGTATATTTTTCTATTTTTTTTTTTACTTTAAAGGATGTAGTAGCAAAATAAAAATAATTTTATAATTACCAAATATAAAAAATGATGTTTTATATCAAAACAAGAAAAAAAAATTAATGAAATATGGATCATTTAGATTTAATCTAAATGCCTCAGATTAAGATGCGCACAACTCTGGATTTATGAAGAGTTTAGGTTCAGTGAAAGAAATGATTAGAGTTTTCTAATCTAATAATAGCTAAATAAAAAAATGGAGTATATTTTATAAATAAAATTTCTTTGAAAGAGTGAAAAAGTTTTTTTATCTCAAAAAATTCCAAAGGAAATTTCTTTTAACCAAATAAACATTAAAAAATATTTAAAAAGATATTTTACTTTAAAACAAACTGTGCTTAAAAAAATCTAACATAAAACTAAAAAGTGTGTTTATATTATTATAAGCAAGAAGCAAGGCTATTATACAATAATTGTTGCCTTTTTTTTCTTTTTAGTATACAAAGATCCTAACCAAACCTTGCTTCTTGAAAAAATAATCTTTTGGTTCCTATAGTTCATCTCAAATTTCAATTTGGTTTTTATAGTTTGTTTTTTTTTCTTTAAAAACAAATTTGTCTCTATACTTTCCACACATTTAAGAATCAGTCCCCACCTTTTGTTTCCATTGTAACATCATCTATGTTTGTCTGACATGGCTAATCGTAACTGATGTGGAGAAGAGCTCGCATCATGGGCGCCACATAGACTTGGATAAAGTGATGCAAAGGAGCTTAGATGGATTACTTCACAACTTCATGCTCTAATACCTCTCACATAGAAGCAACATTTAAACTTCAAGCTGAGTTAGGTTCAAATGAACTCTTCTGCTCCCCTTTATTTTGGTAGGCTCAATCCGATAGACACCATAAAGACATTCTTACCTAAACATCTTCTTTGGCTAGCCTTTCATCTTTGTTACCATCTTTCTTACATTGACATCTTCCTTGGCTAGCCTTTCATCTTTGTTATCATCCTTCTTACATTGACATCTTCTTTGGCTAGCCTTTCAATCTCTTTTGTTGTCATCTCCTTCTCTTGCCAACTCCTAGCAAACCTAGTTAGAAACTTCGTCACAAAAGATGGCTTAGTTCTAATAATCTCTCCATCTCCATATTCCCCTTTCTATTCAATTCTTAGATTTTGTTTAAAGAGTAGACAACAATTGTAAAAACCTACGTGCATGCAAATATACATATACATAGGAAGTTGACTTTTCAAATGGGTATTTGATGCTGCCACATAGCAATTTTTTTTCCTCCTTCTGCATTTTCCTGATATGCCCCTTTCTTATTCACTTTAAGCTGGGCTTCACGTCATTTTGCTCCTCACAACTTCTGCAGCACTGAACCTATACCTACTTCCATCTCTTCGGTCAGACAAAGGAGCAGAATTACGCTGGAACAGAATTGCATCTTCTCTCCTTTGTTCATCGCCATTTCTGCTATTTCTAGTTCAGTTTTCTGCTATTTCTAGTTCAGTTTCTGCTGCTGTTGCTTTCTCCTGGTTGTGCTGAGTTGAGCTGCTGGTTGTTGGTGATTTAACGCAAAAAAAAAATCCTTTCCCAGGCCTGGATTGCTTCCATAAGTATTGCTTCTGCTGGTTCCATTTTCATAGCGTCTCCCTCCCCTGTTTTTCTAGTTCTGTAATGCGTTTCTGGTGTGTGTGGCCAACCGGGGAAAGTGTTGCGCAGAAAGAAAAAAAAATGGTGTAAGAGGATGAGTTGGTTGGAGCAATTTTGATTTCCTTCATGTTACAAAGTATTTCCACTTTCCTATATGGTGATTTCTCTCATTTTCTGCATATACCTCCTAATCAAAAACCAAATTCCATTGTGCTTCTTACTTGTCAATTCTTGATTGTGCAGAATAAGCTCCTCCCTAGCGTGTTTTGCTGCAGGACAAAGGATAGCCTTGTGTGGTATGAATTTTCTGCTCTTTCTTGGTTGTTGAGTTTAGCGCCTTAGTGGAATTAGGGAGGAAATGGCATAAAAGTGACATGGTTCTATTTTTTCTTCCTCCCTTGAATGAATTTCAGTCTTTGAATGGAGAATCCAAAATGCTCTGCTGCCATATACGAACACATATATATATAAATCTATATCTTTATATATGTGTGTTGTATGGGTATGGAGGGCATGGAATTGGGGAGTGAATGGTGGATTTAATTCCTTGAAATCATATACATATCTATAGCATGCTAAAGGAATGAAGAATAGATACTAATGTTCCTTGCCTTTCCTAGAATTTTGTTTAAATAGGCTAAGCTAATGAGATAAATTTTTAGTTATTCACACTCTAAAATCTGGTGAACGGGTATTATAGGGTATTCAGGAGATTGAGTCATAGCAGAGAAGTGGGTAGGGAATTTCGATATTATCTTAGAAGGTGAGTAAGTAATGCGGACCGTGAGTAACTCATATTTATTATTTTATTACTAAGTTTCTTGGCAGTGTTCTAACTTTTGGAAATCTATTTAAAGAGAGACACCTTTAAATGTTTTGTTATATGCATGTTATCATGTTATTCAAAAATTAATTTGAACATGAGATTTTGCAATATTACGTCTGTTGAGTTATCTGGAAACTTAGATATTGAACTGATATGAATGGTACTTTGTCTGAAATGCTAAATTGAGAAAAGTATTATTTTAAGAGGTAGAGGTTATCTGTTTAGAACTTTGTAGCTAACAACAGTAGTTGTTAGCCTTGGTGCACCATGATCTGTACCTCAGCTAGCAGGGGTTTTGCTAGCTCTGCGTGGGTAGCTACCACATGTGGAGTCATATTATTTCGCAAGCAGAGTGCTTTGCGTCTGTGGTTATTCTCCCGCGAGCTGTATGCTCTGCGTCTGTTTCAATTTGGTTCTGCTTAGATACTTCTTATGCATCTTAAGAAATGATATGCATAAGGCTTGTTTTATGCGTTATATAAATGTATATATATATATCTATATTTTTCAGGCCTTGTCCCTATTTTTAAGGGTTGGTATTACTTATTCATTGAGTATCAAACTCACTTTTCTTAATTTATTTTTCAAATAGCGGTGAAGACCTTAGCCTACCCTGAGCTGCCTACTAGTAGTGATCTTCTATTTATTTCTTTTGGCGAACCCACAATTGTTCATGTGGGTGTATTTTGTTTATATGCATGTAAATTATTTTGTTTTGAACAGTGTAGAATGTGGCTCCACTGAAACATAGATAGGATATCCCCAAATTCCTAGATGTCTATTCTGTTTCTTTTGGGTGTATTGTCTAGCTGGCTGATTGTAGAAATATCAGGAGGTCTAAATTACAGAGGAGACTCTACCGAAATTTCTACAAAAGTCACCTAAAAGAAAAACTTATATGTTTTGTATAAAAATGATTCAGAAATGATACTCATAGTTTTATTATTTATATGAAGTTACAACTGAGGGAATTTATCTGAATTTTAGTGGAGGATGTCAATACAAATAGATTTATGGTAGGGGAAATTGTTGTCTTTTGTACCAACATACTTAAAATTGTGGGTTGTGACAACAATAGCTTTTATGGTGCTCAAATAATGTATGGATTTATCATTTATTATGTCGCTTACTTCTGCTTTTTTCCGTTTTAGCCAATTTGTGTGTGTGTGTGTGTGTGTGTGTGACAGAGAGAGAGAGAGAGAGAGAGAGAGAGAGAGAGAGAGATAGAGAAGAAATAAAACTCCATAAGTCCTTTTGAGGATATTAAGTAAAACATATGACCAAAGAAAGCAAAAGGACAAAAAAGAAGCTTCTAAGTTGCTATTTATATGAATGAGTTATTTTTTGAAGTGTGTTTAAAAAATGCATCTGGATTGTCTACAGTGCATTGTTCTGCTACGCATGAAATACACAATACAACGCATTTCATTTTGTTTTTATTTTTTATTTCAAATGAGATCAAATCTTGGTTGCCTGGGTAGTGAATGAATCTCAATCGTCCATGTTCGAATGTCACTTCCCTAAACTTGTGTTCCTTCTTCCTCCTTCTTGCAACACTAGTCTTTGTTCTATTAACACATGAAACACCATGCTTTTCACTGGCAAGAAGGAACAACTTTGAGACGTCACATAGAAGGGATCTTTCGGCTCTAAACACAAGTCTACCTTCAATATTGGTTTTTGTTCTTTTTCTTTGAACTCCAATACTACCATAATCACGTATTCCAATTCCCTTTTCCATTATCATACTATGCGGAAGGGATTATATAGCGACTACGCTTTGGGATTTGAAGGTGTGTGAGAGGTTAGTGAACACGAATGCCAGATGAATTACACTCGATAAGGTTAGGGCTTATCTGGCAAAAGCTTGGGCATTCATAGGCCTTTCTTTTCTTGAGTTAGTAGCTACATTGTTTGAAGTGAAGTGAAGGGTTTGCATAGCTTATGCGAGGATAAGACGGGTGATGTGTGGGGGAGGTTACAACAGATGGACTTAATAAGGATCGCGACTAAGGTGTTTTTGAACTTGTCTTGGCCTTTGATCATATGAATATGTGTGAAGGAAGGTTATGGAGTTCAACTAACATGATAGAGGGTTTAGTTGCATGTGATGGAATTGAAGTGGATAATGTTATAATCTGCACAGAGAAGGCGTTAGTGGCAGGTAGGAATTGGGATAGTAAGCAATTAGACATGAGAGTTATGTGTTTGATTGATGGAACATTACAACAAAGATAGTAATTATTGACTAATAGTCAAAATTCAGTAAAAAATAATGTATTTCCAACTAAAAAATTAGTTGCCCCCATTTGTCAACGTTGAACAGTCTTTTTGCTATATGGTAGCTTTTTTTTTTCTTTCTTTCTTTCCTTTAGCATTGTAGCTTTTTTATATGGTGACAGTTTTTTTAAGAATAACTTTGTCATTTTTGTCATTATTTATTTATTTTAATTTAATTAATAATATTTTAAATTTTCATTATCATTACTTTTGGTCTAAAAGCATTCTTTGGTACATCCAATTGCATTTATCTCTTCATTATCCAATTATCTTTTCTTCATCATCTAGTCATCTTTCCTTTGTATATTTGTCAAATAAGAATATTCAATTTATAAAAAATTTACAACAAACATTACAAATTTAAAAACTTGAATAAATTTTTACAAATCTTTATTTGGAGATAATCAAAATTGTAATTGTAGCTATTTAGCTATCCAACTACAACTAGCTATTTAGAAGAAGAAGAAGAAGAAGAGCTTAACCAAAACCAAAAAACAAAAATTTATATATAGATAGAAAAAAATTTGGTAGGCTCTAAAATTCAAGTCAACCATTTAAAATTCAAATAGCTTTTTATTAGTTTTTGGTGCGATTTTTTATTTTTTACTATTTGGCAACTAAAATTTAGTTAGAAATCATATATATATTACTCCCTCTAGTCCTCTTTATAAGGAAATCTAAAGAGATTTTTTTAGTCCCAAAATCTAAGAAACATGGTATATTTTTTCACTTCATTAAATAATAAATTCCTTTTTTACCCTTCATTTATTATTACACCCAATACACTTAACAATGCATAACGTTTTTCCATGCAAAATGAAGATAGGTAAAATAAAAAAGAATTACCAAATTTAAACCTAATCAATGAAACTGATATTAATTATTTTTTTAATACCAGTGAAATAGTTTTTTGTCTCTAATAAAAAAGACTGGAGGGAGTATATCACAATACTCAAATGCCTCAGTCAAAAATTATGAACATTGTTATAGTAGTAGTCAAAACTTGGGTGGGATTGACTTGTCGTTAAAGATAGAGAGAGGTATTTTTTTTGCGCAACCTATTCCTTATTCATCTATTTTTTTGATATTGATTTGTAACTTTTTATGCCTTTGGAACCATAATTGTTAAATAAATTATAATGTCATCTTGTTAAGAGTTATGTTTATATATAATAGTATGAGATAGTAGCCAATTACCATTTAATGTGTTAAAAGTTTTAAGGGTTGTACAAGCATAGATGGTGTAAGTAGCATTGCTTGATTTTGTTTTGAAAATTGGCTGAGGATGCTACTTTATCTTACATAATTTGAGGGTTTATTTTGTTTTTCTTTATTATTTTTATGCTTTTCCTTACATTTTTTAAATAATTAGTGCTTCTTATTTTCCATTGTTTTAGTAAGAATTTAAAGTATAAACATTTTTATTTGCATACTATAAATTATATTTCATAGTGTCCACAATATAAATTATACTTTATTCACACACTTTTAAAAGGAGGAAAAGTTGCTTTGGTATAATTGTTTGCTTGAGTAACCATGAATAGGCAAAACAATTACTTAATTACTTTGTTGATACTTTATCTTCAATATTGTAATAACCAATGAAAACCAATTAGTTAATGCTTATTATTTCTTTCTTACTTGTTGCCCACCACTGGATTTTGCCAATTTAAATTAGTTTAGACAAATCTTTAGTCTTTTTTTTCCAAGTAATTTATCACATAACAAATTTAGTAGTACAACAATATTATTGAATTATTAGGCTATATATATATATATACATTTTCTTTTGCTCTGTAGCTATTGTTTTGCTTTCATTATTTCCTCCTTTTCCCCCCATTCTTGCATGCTTTCTATTTCAAGAGATGGCTTATGATTCATGCCCTTCGCTACCAATTTGGATTTTACAATATTAGACTTATGTAATGTATCAAGAAAAAGATCCTTGATCAATGCTTGCAACTTCAAAGAACTTGATTTAAGAGATTTTTGAATTTTTTTTTTTACTTAAAGACTAGACATAGGGTCATGTTCCCTAGGCAATGTTGTTGGCCCCACTTCTTGAGAATTAATAATTTTAGAATTTTTCTTAGGTACACTTGGTGCATGGTGCACCAAGTGCAATCAATTGTCAGAATTTAATTTGTACAGATGAGGTTCATGTGTAGTATAGGTGGGGTTTACATACAGAGTAAATCTTAACTATTAAATGTATAAATAATGTGGTGCTCCCGATACATATAAGAATTGCTCATAATTTTAACTCCTTTATGTGGTATATAAGACGTAGTGTGCTTATGTTTATGTGGCAGCTTGCCCTTTTAAATTGTAACAAAGAAAATGCATTGTGACAAAGAAAATGTTAAAAGAATGGGGAAACAAAGGCCTAGCATTTCAACAATACCATTGTATTACTAAATTTGTTGTGTGATAAATAACTTGGAAGAAATAGAAACTGAAAATTTATCTAAACTAATTTAAATTGGCAAAGTCCAATGGTAGGTGGTGAGTGAAAAAAAAAACCATTAACTAATTAGTTTCCATTGGTCATTACAACACCAAAGATAAAATATCAACAAAGTCATTAAGTAATTATTTTGCCCATTCATGGTTAATCAAGCAAATAATCATATCAAAGCAACTTTTCCTCCTTTGAGAAGGAGAGTTGAATAAAGTATAATTTATAGTGTGCAAATAAAAATGTTTATACTTTATATCCTTGCTAAGACAATGAAAAATAAATAGAATCTAATTAAAAAATGTAAGGAGAAACATGGAAACAATGAAGAAAAACAAAATGAACCCTTAAATTATGCTAGATGAAGTTGCATCCTTGAATCCACAGCTAGTTTCTGAAACAAAATCAAGCAATGCTACTTGCACAACATATGCTTGTGCATCCCTTAAAACTTTTAACACATACCAAATACTAATTTGCTAGTACTTTATACTATTCTATATGAACATAACTCTTTAGATGTTGACATTATAATTTATTTAACAACTATGGTTTAGAAAGCATAAAAAATTATAGATCAAGATCAAGAATAGAGATGAATATGGAAGAGGCAAGGCAGAAAAGCATACCTCTCTATCTTTTGAGGCGAGTCAATCCTACCTAATTCTTGATTTCCATCAACTGAAGATACTACTCTCTTTTCCAAATGCTTACTATATTGATTCCCACTTGCCATTGACATCTTCTCCATCTATATTATAGCATTATGCAATTCAATTCCATCACATGCTACTAAACCTTCTACTGTGTTGTTTGAACTCTATAACCTTCCTTTACACACATTCATATGATCAGAGGCCAAGACAAATTCAAAACCACCTTTGTCGCGATCCTCATGAGGTCCATCTATTGCAACCTCCCTATGCATGTCACCCATCTTATCCCTGTCTAAACCATGCAAACCTTTCATTTTACGTAATGTAGTTGCTAACTCAAGAAAAGAAGGGCATGTGAATGCCTAGGGTTTTGCTAGATAAGCCTTGACCTTATTGAAGGTAGTTCATTTGGCATTTGTGTTCACTAACTCCTTGCACACCTTCGATTCCCAAAGCATAGCCTCTACATCATCCCTTCTATGTGATGTGATAATGGAAAAGGGAAATGGAAAACATGATAATGGTAGTACTAGAGTTCAATGAAAAAGAATAGAGACTAGTGTTGAAGGTAGAGTTGTTCCTTTTATGTGATGTCTTAGAGCTATTCCTTCTTGCTTGTAAAAGGCATGGTGTTTCATGCATCAGTGGAATAGAGACCAACATTGAAGGAAGGAGAAAAAAGGAATGCAACATTTAGGGATATGACATTTGGATGTGGATGATTGGGATTAAAAGAAAAATAAATAAAAACCAAATGAAACACACTATTTCACTTAAGCATTTGGATTGTTTGCGCACAATGTGCTATGCATGAAATGTAGCACTTCTTGCTTAATTTGGAATTTTGTTCTTATTCCTAATAGCCTTTTTCTTCATGTCATTAGGCATGCTAAAGTTGAACAGGAGAAGAACAAAGGAAACCTAAGCTTAGCTTATTGTCTACATGCATGACGATGGGAGAACAAATGTTGCTTTTATGCCAGAGGTATCATGAGGCTTTGAGGTAAGTAAGATCACTATCTTTAAAGAATGATTACTTATACACAAGAGAATTACAAATGATGCTCTTTCAAAATACAATAAAGTCTCTACAAACACTTGAAATTTCTTAACACTTTTGTTGTGAAAATTGGGAACATATATGTATTTTGAATAGTTACCTCTATCAGTTATTTTTTTCATATTAAGAGACATATCATTTAATATGAACAATCACTTTTTTAAATGACATCTCTCTTCAAATCAATAAACATGTTATTTTAATTTAAATTAAAAATTTACATAATAAGTTTGTTAGAGTATATCTATTTTGGTTTTCTTAAAAGCCTAAGAATCAAACCAAAGTCATATATATATATATAGAGAGAGAGAGATATATATATATATATATATATATTAAATTGGCTTCTCCTCATATACATTTAATTAACCTAATCCTTTTCCATTGTGAGACTCAAAAAACCCTAATATCACAAATTACATAACAATTTGGTAGACAGAATTAAGTTGATAGAAAGGGAATGAGAATGGTATCCCAGCTTCAATAATATTTTGTTGCTATTTTGGGCATTCCATTTCTATTTCCTAGGTAGAGTTTATTCCCACATTTTGTGAGAATGGGGATTTCGTCCTAAAACTAATGGAACCTTGCTCCTTCCCTAAGAATGAATTTCAAATTTACAAAAATGCCCTTTAGTTAGACTTCCCTCCTTCAACATTTTATTTCCATTAGTTTTAGAAGGTCTATATTTTATTTTATTTTTTATTTTGATATTTGTTTTATTTTGAAAGAAAGAAAATTTGGAATCAAGATATGTTTTTAACTGTTAATTTTTAAAAATAATAATAATTAAAATTAAAAAAATTAAAATATTTAAATCAAATCTATGTAGCAGGCAATTTGCATCCAAATTCAAAAGTCCTAGCTGCTATCTCGTCCATTTTAGAGCGTTCGATTGTTTGAACTTGCGGGTGAAGATCGGTCATTTTGGAATAATCCTGACCGTTCACTTCATCTATCAGCTCCTTGTTTGCCACGCGTCTGGATGCATCTCAAATGCAGCGTTACATTAACCGAAGACTCCGCTTCTTTTGGAAGATGCCATTCCCGGTATGGAACCAAGTCTTCGCTTCTGAGAAATAATTCAGGACTCGAATCTGGTGGTTGTCGTAAGAGACAGAATAGTTGTGCCCATGCATTCGTGGGTCGGGTTCGGTTTATTATACCCGATGCTCCAAAATGGGTCCCGCCGGAGGGTCCATTGGCCCCACAGTGGTGCAAGCTCGAGGACCAGAGTGGGAGACTGCTTGTCACAGGAGATGTTATGTTGGCTGTGTGTATGGGAACTCAGGCAGATAAGGTTTTTCCTCAAGCTTGGTTTTCAGATGCTACTTCAATCAGTGGTGATCCGTTGCTTACGCTCCCTCCAAGGTATATGTTTCGCCCACATTGTGGTACCTTGGAGTCAATGTGATTCAAGCTCAGGATTTGTTGCTCAGATTTCATCCTGAGAGCTCAGATATTTTGTCCAAGATGATTTGGGGCACCTGCCTTTAAGAACAAGTTTCTCAAAAAATAAAAACCCAAACCCAATGTGGAGTGAGGATTTGATGTTTGTTGCACAACAGCCCATAACCATAGGAACCAAGATATATCCTATGGGCTATGGCAAAATTGGCCGATGTATAGCATCACTAAAAGACGGGAAAATACTTCCCAATCAATTAACCAAAATCATCAAACTCATCATAAGCATACCTACCAGCTTAAACTGCACTTTTCTTGTTTCTGAAGTTCTCCTTCAACATTGCAAATTTTTTCTTGCACTGATTCACAGTCTTCCCTGTCCCAGCAACCGCAATTCGTTCCCATCTCTGGCTAGTTTCTTTGGGAAAAACTTCTAGAGCCTGGACCACAGCTCTTTCCTGGACAGCGGACCACAGCTCTTTCCTGGGCAACAGACCACACATCTTGATCTGAACTAGAGGAAACTCCATCTGCAGTTGCTGAACCAGCGGAGTTTGGGTTTGGCGCCAAAGCTTCTTCTGTATGTACATGGATGGAACATGGTGCTGGACCCGAGGGAGGGCTCAACCAAACCGCACGAACCTGATCTTCAAACGCAGCAACATCTTCGGTTGAAAAGCTGCTTTTTGATAACCTGAAGACGCGTGCCGAGGATCTTGGCAAAATGAAGGCGTCATTTTGGCGCCTCAAGTTGAGGCAATCCGTTCGCCGTTTTAGAGACCTTACGCCGCGACCCACCGGCCAGTGCCTCTCGTCCAGCCGCCAACCGGATCCTTCTTCGGGTGAGCAAGTGTATGTTAGGGTTCAAATGTTTTGGGAATTTTTTATGGTTTCTTTCATCTACAACTTTTGGTGAAAATAGTTTCGTTCTCCCCTCTCATCCGCTGAACCTTGGCCAAAATTAATGGGGAGTCAGGAGAAAGAAGGCTTCATTTTTGTCATCTCTGTTTGGGTCGTGGGTTTTCATGGAGAGGATTCCTATTCGTGGAGATGCAGGATGGAGGTTTCTGCGTTTTTTTCAAACTGGGATGGTGAGTTCAGTTCACATGAAGAAGACTAGAGGAAGAGGTGCTCTAGCCGAGACCTAATTGCTGCCATTATTAGTCTCACGTGAAACATATTTTGCTTTCCAATGTGTTACTCAAAATCATGAAGTAATTCAAACAATTTCTCCCTTGTTTTCATGCAAGAAGATGCACCAATAGGTTGTGTAGACATTGTCCCAAATGGACAATTCACCAATAAATCAATTTTACTTCTTTACCTTCTATCAGTCCATGAATATAACATAATGGATCAACCTTGCTTTGTCCATGAGACCTTGTGATTCTTTAACAACTCTTTTAAGTAATGGAACCCTTAACTCTTGAAAAGGCTTCAAGACCATACCTTCTAATAGCTTCAATCAAATGCTTGAAGCTATCCAAATGAGCCATATTAAATGAAATCCCAGCTTAATGGAAGAATTAAATTATACATTTTGGGTTGAATTGAAGGTTTTTTTGGGCGTTTCTTGTGTTATTTAGGTTCAAACAAGACAGTGACAAAAGATTGAGCTAAATAGAAGGTGCTTTGGGGTTTTCTTGTGTTGTTTAGGTTCAGATATGTTTAATTGACTGAAGTACCCCTTTTAATTGAACATTCATTGGCTAGAAGTGTGTTAACTGAAGATTACTAGATCTTTTTGGCTGGAAACTAAGGTGCTATATTATAAAATTGAAAGTTGAGTTATTCGTACCATCCTGTGCAGTTAATGAGGAGCTGTTGTTTGGCGCACAAGATTCACTAGCTAAATCTAAACGCATATGTTAAGAATTAGGATGGAAAATAATCGCGCTTGTATAAATACAAAGACAATGATACTTACTATTGTAAGAAATGAATGTAATGAATACCCAAATGAAAATCGATAGAATGGAGAAGGAAAATGAAAGAATAAAATATGCTTAAGAGATTTAAAGGATAAAACTTGAGAATTACAGAAGTATCATATCGTTATAGTCAGCGGTGTTGTTAAAAGCAGAGAGATATGACTTTCTGTTAAGGCATGTTGATCACTGAGCTTGCTTCATATGTTATAGAAGAATCCAAGGTAACATTTAATATTAAAATACATGGTATTTAATATTCATAATGGGGAAAAAAAAAGAAGAAGGAATGCTTTCAAAGAATGTATTTACCTAGCCAGCATTAACACAAGCTGTCCAAGTCTGTTGTTCTGCACGTGAGAATTGGGAATATAGGTACTGTGCAATAAAATAATAAATAGTTTAAGAGAAAGAATAAGTATTTATAAGAAGTAGCAATAACAACACGGACAAAAGAATAGAGGATACTTAAGAGATTAAAGGGATAAAAGTTGAGAATTAAATAAGTATTATACCATTAGGGCCAACAGCGTTGTTCAAATCAGGGAGATGGTACCTCTCTATTGCACCATTGATCATTGAGCTTACTTCATATGCTGTAAAAGAGTCCAATGTAGGATTTCATATTAAAATACACGGCATTTAATATTCATGATGGTAACAAAAAGAATAAGAAAGAATGTTTTTAAAGAACCTATTTAGCTAATTAGCATTTAAAAAAGTTGTTACACCATATCATATTCTAATTACCTTGTGTCATTAATGGTCTATTTAGAATAAAATAATAATAACCAAATCTTTAGCAGTAGAAATTTTAGTTACCAAATACTACAAATAGACTCAAAATGGATTCTCACCATTTCATCTCATAAAAAAATTTATGCATAACCAACTAATTCCATTCAACTTGACATGTATGTAAAGATAAAACTCATGGAATTTGCCATTTGCTCCTTTATGCTATAAATTACATAATAGAATCTTAATTTCAAAAATTCATAACTTGAGTTATATAACTCTAATTAACTCAAATTAAGTGTCCTTTGAAAGCTTAGGATATGAACTATCCACTGTAAAAATTTTAAATAAAAATAAATCCATTTGGTTCCTCAAAGAACATGAAATTTATAGCTATACCAAAATGAACAGTAATAGTATATGACAACTTTTTGGAGCCAACTTTAAAAATTTACTGAATATTCTATAAAGTTCTGAAAATTATAATCTTTAACTTTATAAAAAGGTCTAAATGTCTTCTAAGTGTTTACTGAATTTCAACTTGAAATTCATTTATTATGACTGCCAAGGGCTAAGGGACATTCTAAGGATCATATAGTCAAAAATTTGGTTTCAATTAGTATCAAATAAACTCTAAAATGCCTTTTCTTGTCATGAGAAAATTTCAATCCATGTATTCATCATGTAGCAATGCTTCATCACATGAGAATTGCCATACATCTAAAATTTACTATTCCACATGCACTTATACATGGGTCATGTATGTATTCCACATAAAATTCCATTTGCTAAATCATGTTCCAATTCCTCATGCATGTATCCATGGGTCATAAAATCATAGTCTGACACTTTTATGTGTATTGCTATTACCTTAGTATCAAAACATGGATTCATATATTCATGTACATAGCAGCGAATTCTAGGTTTTTCATGTGTAGAACTTGATCTTTCTAGGCCCTTGCATTGTCATTTCTTTTATTTGGGTTTCACCTGGCCATAGTTAGAGGAGATAAGAAAATATGATATTCAAATAATCTTAGTAGCTAAACTAACATTCAAACACACATATGGTTCACTCAAGCACATGGAAGCAAGCATGCATGTTATATAATCATAGATAAATCATACTCAAGAGAGCAAATCCATGCTATAAGGGTTTCCCTAACTTAAGCAAGAGTAAATCTATGCATTCAATAGACTTTTGGCCTAAGGTAAAGCAAATTTATGCTCACTTTCCTAACCTTTTCTAACAAAGAGCCACCCCTCTCATAAATCTAAGTAAGTATCATGCAATTGCATATTTTACTTAAACAATCATCAAGCCAACCAATTGCAAGCAATACATACAAGCAACCAAAGACTTAAGCAAACTAACAATACATATGAAAATGAAGGAAAAGTTACCTTAACAATCAACTCAATCATTTCCCTTGTTCTCCTTCTCTTGATCCCATGGCCTCATGCACACATTTTGGTATCGTCCCACTTGTTGGTCTAGACACATCAATTAAAGCATAAAATACTTAATTAAGATATATTCAATCTATTTTAGTAATATATGTGTAAACTGGGTCTTAAAGTATTCTAAGTGTTCCAAAATAATCTATTCCATTTGCCATATTTCATGTGACAATTCCATCATTTATTTATCTCAATTTACTCACTTTTTATAGCTAAAACAAGTTCAAAAGACTAGCCATATCACCCATTCCATTCCTAGGGCCAATTAGGGTTTTCATGGTGCCAAACTTACACATCATCAAATCTCATTATTTTCCTCAAAATAATGGTTCATCTAGCCTTTATATTACTCATTTAGGTCTCTCAAACCATGAAATTAAATTAAAAACTTCCCTAGGTAGCCTTGACTCCCTTGGCTAGGAGCACCATATAGCTCCTCATCTTGGAGTTTTTTATTGTTCTATATGGAATTTGAAGGCTTTAGGTTACCTATAATTCATTTCTAACTCAATTATAGTATTATAAGGATTAACCAACCCTCGTAGGGTTTTGAATCTCTTAAGGCCAAAACAAAACTTTAGGTAAAGCCATATGCCTTTCTTTTGGTTCTTACTTAATTTTATTTACATATTCTTATTTTTCACCCTTAAAAACCCTTGATTTCACCAAATTTTTATCAAATATATATTCCATTCACTCTTATCCTCTCTTGGCCGAATTTACCCATGGTGAGGATTCCAAGAATACAAAATTTTCCTAACCTAAATCGTACCTTACATTGATGTACTTTTAATAAAGATTCTTTTAGTGTATGTGGCTTCTTCAAATGAGCCCTTTCACTTAAAGGAATAGCCACAAAATTCACCATTTTGAGAAACCAAAACCACCAAGAAAGAGAGCAAAGAGAGTAAGAGAAGTTTCATAACAACATCATAATAAAATTTAGTACGTTTCTTTACTTATATGTAGCTTCCTTTGCCTTCTTCCTTCTTCATGCCACCAAGAGAAAGTTTAAGGGTAGCCAAGGTTGGTTATAAGGGGACAAGAAGTGGCATGATGCTTATATAAGAAGTAAGAAATATCCAAGATATTTTTTAACAATTTAAAAAATGACCATTATGTTCTTAAACGTTAATACCTCCATTTAAACTCATTTTTCACTATTTTTAGAAATCAATAGCTTCACACTAAATTTTAGACTCTCTTTTTCATTAAAATTATTTGTTTAAAAGTTACAGGGACTTAAAATAATCTGGAAAAGTTCAATCAAAGTTATTACTACCTGAGGTCCTTAATCATACATCATCAGGGATTTAAATAAACCAACCTCATTTGGTTAATTTGCTTGATAAGATATATTCATTTCTTAAGTCAGTTTTCCTATTTTCTAGATCCTTGATTTTTTTTTTGTTGGTTAGATCTGAATTGACTTTTTAGTCCTAATTGGCCTTTTCTCTCTCATGTGACCTTTTTTAGCTATTTATATCCATTTTTAGGGATTATTTTAATTTACAAAATATAGGGTATTACACAAGTTGTCCAAGTTTGTTGCTCTACATGTAAAAATTAGAAGTATAGATAATGTGTAATAAAGTAATAATTAGTTTAAGAGAATGCAGTATTTATAAGAAGGAGCAATAATAACACATATGATTAATTGAGGAAGTTAATGGCCTCTTTGTGTTGAGAAATATGTTTGTAATATCTCTCAAAGACTATTGGTGTAGTTGATGAGATAAGGGACCCCATCTAAAGATAGATTGCTAAGAAGGAAAAATATTAGCTGATTATTGACAATGATTCATTGTGTTATGTGGGTAAACATTTTGGTTATCTATCATTTTAAACAAGACAATGAACTTAGATTTTGAAAACAAAAGTATCATTGTGTGTTAGAGTAGTGATTACAAGTGGTCTGCATCAAGAATTGATGGTGCACTAAAAGAGGAAGAAAAAAATAATTATATGTGCTAATAATTCAGAAGCAAAATGAAATTGATATGTTAATTTACTAGTAAAGAGGTAATTTGTGTAGCATACTACATAGGACATTTGGATTTAGCCTTTTACATCTAGTTGTTAAGTGTTAGTTATCACCTAGCAATTGATAATGAGTAGAAGATAAAGAATAAGTATCTATATTTATTGCAAGGTGTAACATTCGAGTCTTCAAAAATAAGAGAAAATGTGATAAACGTAACATACGATTTCTTCATAAATGCATGAAATGCACTGGATATAAAAGAAAGTTCCCTAGAAAGACTAAATTGAGATCAAATAAAATTATGACAAAATTTTAAATAATAAAAAATAATAATCCAAGGTCTAAGATGCCTAAAAACCAGAGTCTGAGTGGTTCAATGAAATTGCCAAAAGCGTAATGGCATTTTTGTAATTTTGAACACTTTTTAGAAAACATCGAGAAGGGATTTTTAAATGGAAAATTTGAAATCTCCAAGGTTCTCAGAGGCCCTGAAAATCATAGAAAGTCTCGAGATAGTTAAAACCTCTCCAATATGTGTTTTGCCAACGATGATGAGCCAGAACTTTAACTTTTTTGTTCAAGAAGGTTTTAACTTTAAATTGAGTAATTTTAAAAATATTTTATAAGATTGAGAATTAAATATTATGATGAAAAAGATGGTTCTAAAAAAGGAGCTAAAATAAAGCTAAAACGAAAATGCCATGCACACAGGACGTAAATGTCATTTTTGTGAACAATTTCCTTCTTATTTCTTTTTTAAAAGTGGCGTCCCACCTCCTCACTCTCCTTAATCGACTTGTGCTGTCTAAAACAAAGGGAGAATCTACCTAAGTGAGACACACCAAGAGAGGCTTCAAGGAGGAAGAAAGAGGAAGGAGAAAGGTAAGAAATTGGAAGATTTTCATGGTTTCTCCTTCCTTAATGTTGTTCTTCTCCTCCCAAGCTCTCTTCCTATGGTTTTAGTCATTCATTTGGTTCTATTTTGGCCTTGGTTCAGAGGAGAAAGTTTAGGAATTCAAGAAGAAGCTAAGGCAAAGGAAGAAACTCTTGAAGGAAGCTTGGATTCAAGGTAAATTAGCTACCTTTGTTGCCTTCTTCTTCCTTGCCTTGTGAGTGATGTTTTGGTCAAAAATAGAACAACCTAGGGGGAAAATTTTGACCTAGAACTAGCAAGAAACCATTGATTTAGAGTGTGGGAACTTGAGAAATGCAAAGAAATTGGAAGTTAAATAAGTAAAATTCAAGAATAAAAAGTTAGGCATTCATGACTTTAGTATAAATTCTATTTTGATCATGAATTCCCTAGCCTATATGAGTGTTTGCTTAAGTTTCTAAGACCTCTAGGAAGCCTCTCAAGTGCCTCTCCCTTCAAGGAAAAATTATAAACTCCATGAACCTATTTTCTTAACTATATCTTGGCTTAGAGTACTTGAAAAGGCTAGGGAGTGTTTTAATTTGTTTCAAGCTTGGTTTAGGACTTCATGTGATGGAAGAAGATGGGAGGAACTCTTGGAAAAAATTTAGAAGCCATAGATTGAGAGTTGGGTTAATAGGTTCCATAATGTAGTCTTAAGAAGTAACTTGTATCTAGGCCCTTGGATATGAGTTTGTGATAATTTCAAGGAGTCTAAATGAAACTAAGAGGCCTAGATATGAGAAAGAAATGAAGCCAAGAACTTAAATTATGGTAGTTACTTCATTAGGCCATTAATGGAACTATTACGTAACCAATAGACAAAGTGTGCTTCTTGAGTGGGTGTCTAATGCTTTGCCTTGTTCCAAGAAAGTAATTGAATGTTATTTGTTATGTCTAGGCTAAAGGAACCAAACTCCATCTACTTGCAAGCATGTGGCTTTGGGGGAAGAGAAATAACCAAGTGAAAGACTTGTTTTGGAACCAAAGTAGCTCTTCACTCTATTCTTGTTTGTATTCTTGGATATGTAACTGTCATTGTATACTTGTATATGCCAATGCATTGTGATACATACCATTTGATGTTACCTTGTTGCATTGGTACCAATATATTACTTAAAATATGTTTTGGTTGTGGAAATTACTTTTATAGGTGAGGTCGTGCCAAAAGTCCTTTGATATGGGTGAGGTGAAGCCAAAAGTCCTTATGAATGGGTGATACGAAGCCAAAAGTCTTATGAATGAGTAAGGTTAAGTCAAAAGTCTCTAGACCAATGGTGAGGCTAATCTAAAAGTCCCAAAAATGGGGTGAGACAAGACCAAAATTCCCTAGAGCTTGCTTTTAGTTTTGATATGTTTTCTTAGCATGTAAATTATGGTTTGAATGATTTTTAATAGTATTGGATGCCACCTTGTATACTTTAACATGTTTGTATATCTTGAATGCTTGTTTGAATGAGTGTTTGAACTATTGAAATTCTATGAATCTCACCCCCTTCCATCCTCCATCTTAATATGTCTAGGTGGTGCCTAAGGAGATAAAAGTACAAGCCAAAGAGCTTAAGAGACCATATTTTGACAAACATTTAGTTTTTTTTATACTTAAATGTCAAGGACTATATGTATATATTATTTTTGAGATGTAAATGCTTGGAAAAATGTAATAGTATGTAAAGATAGTGTATGAACCAAAGTGGTGGCCCAATGAATGAGAAATTGCATTTTGACTACTTAGTTGGAATTATGTATTATGGCATGTGACATAGTGAATTCATGATATATGGTGGTTTAGACCATTTGAGAACCACATACACACTATTTTTGTGCTTTAAAATTTGCTCAAAATGTGGTAGAGGCCTTAGGAGATCATTTGGACAAAGTTGGATACTTATATGAGACTAAAATGACCACAATGGTGAGCTATAGCCATATCTATCCAAATGAACTCCTCTTGGACTGAACTTTGGCTTGCATATAGGGCTTTTCTTGAGGTTTTTGGGAAGTTGAAGTGCATATTATTTAGAGTTCTAGAGAATATTTGGTGAATTCCCAAAGTTGACAAATTTCAATAGATTTGGTTTTGTCACTGTGCAACTAGTCAGAATATTCATCTCTATCATTCATAGGACAAATGGTGTCCAATGGCTATGAAATTTTATAGAAAGAAACTATACATTCACAATGACCTATACCAACTAGAAACACCTCAATTTGAGGTCTGTAGAGGGAGAACTAATGTTTTGAAGTTCCAAGTCAGTATTAGGGATGCAGTCAGACCTTAGTCAATATTCCATTGGTTTTTGGTATCTAAAGGCTTTTGAATTAGTCTGAAATTATTTTTTACCTCTAGCTAACATATTTAGATTTCTAAATTGGTATAGTTTGCCTAAATTATATTTTTGAGGAATTAGTTATGAATTTTTTAAATTTATATCAGTAAATTGTATTAGAAACACTAGGTAGTCTAACCTATGTCACTTTTCTATTATCAAACATAGTCCAAATGATGTTATTATGGATTGAAATTATTTTTAACATAAATATAACATCTATAGATTTCCAAAAAGCTATGGTTTATGGGATTTTGATTTTTCTAGATTTAGTTATGATTTTCCAAAGTTGCACCAAAAATCTATCAAGTTAAACCCGAGATTGATATGTTATTTTTTGGGTCTTTGCCTCCAAATCTGCGGTCCATGAGTTGTTTTATGATGTATATGAGTTGTATTGGTGTATTTTAAATAGAGGAGGATATGGATGGGTTTACATGGCCCACGCGGCATGAAATGTAGATTTCAAGTCCAACGTAATGCGATAAAATGTATTATTTTTATTCTTTTTTGTTAAAATTGTAGAAATTCTTGTGAGATTAACCTTCAATATGATAGTATGGAGCTAATAAATCATGGTGTCACACAAGGTGCGAACACACCATAAATGAAAATGGTACAAACCAGAATATGAGTTATTAACTAGAATGTTAATATTGAGATCAATGTTTATAACATCTCCTAGAGATTGTTGAGGTGATTGATAAAACAAAGAATTCCTTTAAGTCAGATGTTGAGTGTAAAATCATTTTGTTCAAGGTTCTGTATCTTTTTACTTCTTGTAACCATATTGATTTTCATGTTTGTGGTATCTATTATGAAGAAGATATTGCTTGGTATGTGAATGTCAACTAGGAAATAACATTAATAGTAAAAGATATTATAGGTGTAACAACCGGGAAAAAGAAAAGGAAAGGAAAAGAAAGAAAATAGGAAGCTGGAAATTTTCGGAAGTCAGAATTTTTGCTAAGTCTTCTCGCCATAGCGAGAAATGATCTCGCTGTAATGAGAATGCCTCATCGCCATAGCGAACGTGATTCTAGCTATAGCGAGTGCTGGCAGCAGCCTATACAAAAACCAGGGAGTTGCCCGCTGTAGCGTACGCCATAACGAGAGTGAGGTCTGGAATTGATGCGATTTTACCATAGCGAATGGTATATCTCGCTATAGCGAAGGGAATTGATACGAGCTCGCCGTAGCGAAGGTTACACCTCGCCATAGCGAAGCCAGATTACACGAGCTTGCTATAGTGAAGGTTAGTTTTTGTCGTAGCGAGAGTCAGTCTGGAAGAGAGTAAATAGCAAGATTTAGACTTCACTAAACGCCCAAACTCATTTCTTCTCTCATATCTGCCCTAGACTTCGACCCAAGGAGAGAAAAGAGGCGTGGAGAGTGAGAGAGATCAAGAGAAGAAGGAAGAACAAGGGAAAGGTAAGGAAATTTCCCCCATTTCTCTTTAGATTTCTGATCCCCTCCCTTTGCCCTCTTTTCCTACGATTTTGTTTGTAAAAATGGATGGTTTTTGGGCATGGGTCAGAAGAGGGAAAGTGGAAAATACCTTTGAATCTTTGTGTTTTCTTTGAAAATGTTGTTTTCCACTACCATGGGAGCTTGAGAGAGAGAAAGAGTTGATGGCATTCTAGAGAGAGAGAGAGGACTCTAGGTTCTAGAATGTTATGAGAGTTGAGCTGATGATTCCATGTTAAGAGAGTAATTCCATGCTCTTTAATTGTGTCTAGGCAAAACACCTCCATCAAGGTGTGATTGTGGACCTAAGGAGGGAAAGGAGAAATTGAAAGGAAAAGCTAGTATTAGCTTTGGCTCCAAAGGTAGCTCTCTTTTCCCACTCTTTCTTGTTGCATTCTTGGATATGATAGTCATTGTATGATTATGTATATGCTTGTTGTATGGAATATGCCATATGCTATTGCTTTGATGCATTGATGCTAATATGCTTGTGTGTTGAAATGTGAGAATTGCTTGGGTGCGGTAGTGCCGAAAGTCCCTTGAGATGGGTGAGGTGAAGCCGAAAGTCCCTTGAGATAAGTGAGACAAGGCCAAAAGTCTCAAACGAGTGAGGCCAAGTCAAAAGTCCTTAAACTCAGGTGAGGCCATCCAAAAGTCCCTAAACTCGGGTGAGGTTAGACCAAAAGTCCCTGGAGCTCATTTTTGGCATTGTTGTGATTCCATAGCATGTACATTATGTGTTGGATGATTGAGAATGGCTAAATGCTTATTCACATGCTTTGACTTGTTATATGCCTTGATTGCTTGCTGGATTGAGTGCATGAGCTACTGAGATTCCCTGAATCTCACCCCTTTCCCCTCCCAACTAATATGCTAGATGGAGCTCAAGGAGAGCCGAGCACACACCAAGGAGCCTAGGAGCATGTATAGGAGAATGTAGTGTTATTTTGTTGTAATTTTGATGTAAAGTGGTGCCAAATGAATATGCGCCCACTATTTTTGAGTTGTAAAGGTTGTAACAAGTGTAAATGTATGAAAGGATATTGTATGACCTATGTTTATAGCTAAATGAATGGAAATGAGGGTTTTGGCCCTTTTGATGCATGGATGAGATAGTGTATATTTGGCCATAGCATAGCGAGATTTGGATGTATGATGATTTGGACCATATGGACTTGTTATATATCCTAGTTTTATGCTTTTAAACTTGTCCATGAGTGGCTAGAGTGTGTGAGAGGCGATTTGGACCCGTTTTGGACCTTTGGGGTGCCAAAACCGGTATTTTTGAGAGCTCCGTCAAATATGACCGGATGAGCTCCTCTTGCCATGAAATTTGGCGTGCCTCTAGAGTGTGTAGAAAGCTTCTTGAGAAGCTAAAGTTGGTAATATTCGGAAGTCTAGAGAATATTTGGTGAATTGTCGAATTTGGGAAAATTTAATGGATTGGTCATGTACTGTTCATATAAACCAGAAAATGAAATCTATGGCATTCTTAGACCAAATGGATTCCAAATGTGGTGAAATTTTATACACATAAACTAGACCACCACAATGACTTATAGGAACTAGAATCACCTAAATCGGAGGTCTGTAAAGAGAGATTGGACCATCTGAAATTCTTTATCAGCATCAGGGAGCTCATCTGACCCCCGTCACTGTTCCATCGGTTTTCGGAGTGTAGGAGCTACTGAACTGATCTAAACTTATTTTTTTCCTCTAGTAGACATCCGTAGCTTTCCAAATTGGTATAATATGCCTAGATTGGAATTTTTTGGATTTAGTTATAGATTTTTGAAAGTCATGATAGAAAGCTGCACCAGAAACAGTGACAGCTGGACCTTCTTCCCATTTTCAATGTCAAACCTGATCCAAATGCTGAGATTTTGATTGGGAATTATTTTTAGTGTATATTTAACACTTAGAGCTTTCTAGAAAGCTAAATATTGTGGCATTCCCAATTTTCTACAATTACTTATGATTTTCCAAAGTTAGAGCCAAAATATGACTTTTGGGCCCAAGTGAAAAAATGCAATTTTCTGGTTTTTGGCTCCATACCCGTGGCTTATGGTTTGTTTTATGCTATGTATGAGTTGTATAAGTGGAGTTTGAGTTGAGACTATAAATGATGGGTTCATAGGACCCACGGGGCAGAAGCTGAGTGTATGAAACCTTGTTTTCCTAGCATAAAAATGCCACGGACTAGTGTTGATTCTTTGGAAATCATATGGAACCGAGCCCAGTGAGAGGCTAGGAAGCGATAGTAAATTAAGGTGTCACATTTTTGGTATCAGAGCAAAGGTTCAGGCACTTTTGCTTAAGTTAGGCTCTTGAAGTATGTGAATTGCTTGTATTTGGTGTGAATGGTCATGGAAGTTGTAGCATCCTTGTATAAGTGTTGTGATATTATTGTGAACTGAGGATTGCTATTTCTTCTCAGACATGGTTGAGACTAGACGGGGCAGGGGTAGAGGCAGAGGCAGACCGTCTAGGGCTCAGAGAGATGAGCCAGAGGTTCCTATTGAGACTAGGGATCCTCTGCAGGCCATCATGGATAGACTTGACCGGTACGAAGCCATGATGGGCCAGCACCAAGAAATGCTGGAGCAACAGAGGTACATTGCCCAGCAGCAGCATGATATGATCATGCATCTGTAAAACACCCTGGCTAGGCAAGAAGAAGCCAGAAGGGATGCCCTTGGACCTCAACCATCTACATCCAGCATTCCACCTGTACCTCCCCAGGAGCCTGCTGCTCCACAGACCCAGATGCCTATCCAAAAAGTGTTGAAGCAGTTTAGGCAGAACAACCCACCCTCTTTTGATGGGGAATTGGATGCGGATAAGGCGGAGGCTTGGGTGATGCAGCTTAAGAAAATATTCTCAGTGATGGATTGTACCACTGAGCAGAAAGCCCAACTAGCCACCTTTATGCTAGAAAAGGAAGCTGATAGATGGTGGGATAGTGCAAAACCATTGATGGAGACCAAGAATATACAGATCACTTGGGAAACTTTCTTGGTCGAGTTTTATGAGAAGTATGTCCCAAGTTCAGTGAGGAAGAAGAAAGAGATGGAGTTTATGGGCTTGAGACAGACGGACGAGATGACTATGGACCAATATGTGGCTAAGTTCATAGAGTTGTCTTGGTATTCCTCTTACCTCCAGAGGTATGATGATGAACCCAGGAGATGTGAGCAGTTTGAGACTGGTTTGAGGCCCCTGATTAGCGACAGAGTCACTCCACAGTGGATCAGGAAGTTTAATACTCTTGTGGAGGTCAGTAGGGTGATTGAGACGAATCTGCAAGTTATCATGCCTACTGTGACGATGGCTAGTCAGAAGAGGGTTCCGGATTTGAAAAGGCCGAAACCAGAGGAGGGTTCTAGTTTGACCCCTAGTAATAAGAGGAAAGGCAAAGGGCCATGGAATAGAAAACCACAGCGAGGTGTGCCACCTCCGCGGGGCCAGTCATCCTTCCAGCAGTCTCCGGTGACATGTTACAAGTGTGGGAAGCCAGGGCACAGTGCTAGACACTGTCCTCAGATGGAGACAGCGCCTCCTCCTAGACCACAGACCCAGGGCCGAGTGTTCGCCCTTACTCAGCAGGAAGCCAGCGCATCTCCCAATTTGATCCGAGGTACGCTGATAGTGAATGGCTTTCCTATAGTTGCTATGTTTGATTCGGGTGCTAGTCACTTGTTTATATCTTATGATTGTGTGAGGAAATTGGGTCTGGTTGTTAGTGTCTTGCCATTTGACTTGTCTGTCATTACACCCACTGGAAGCCACGTGGTCACTTCCCATACTTGCTTGAATGTCACTGTCCAATTTAACCATTGTCATACCACTCTTGATTTGGTTTGTATGCCTTTCCATGAAATTGACTTGATTATTGGTATGAACTGGTTAGCTGCAAATAATGCCATACTTGATTGTGAACACCGAACCATTTCCTTACCTGCTTGTGAGACCATACCTAGGGTAGGATCTGAGTTATCTTTTATGACTACTATCCAGGCTGAGAGATATTTAGAGTGTGGATGTCAAGGGTTTCTAGTCTTTTTCTCTATTCGGGCTGAGGTAGAAGAAGGCATAGAGGAGATCCCAGTTGTCAGGGAATTCCCGGAGGTTTTCCCTAGAGAGTTTGATTTTAGTGGCCTACCTCTTGAGAGAGAATTAGAGTTCCCTATAGACATAGTGCCTGGTGCTAGACCGGTGTCCAAAGCTCCTTACAGGATGGCTCCCGCCGAGCTTGCTGAGTTGAAAGAGCAGATAGAGGAATTGTTAGAGAAAGGGTTCATCCGCCCTAGTGTTTCACCTTGGGGTGCTCCGGTGTTGTTTGTGAAAAAGAAAGATGGTAGCTTGCGGTTGTGTATTGATTACAGAGAGTTGAACAAGGTTACCATCAAGAATAAATATCCTCTCCCTAGAATTGATGATCTGTTAGATCAGTTGGTTGGGGCATCTGTGTTTTCTAAGATAGATCTAAGATCGGGTTACCACCAGTTGAGAGTGAGAACTGAAGACGTCTCTAAGACGGCTTTCAGAACGAGATATAGGCACTATGAGTTCCTTGTGATGCCATTCGAGTTGACGAATGCGCCTGCTGTGTTCATGGATTATATGAACAGGGTATTCAGACTGTATCTAGATCAGTTTGTGGTGGTCTTTATTGATGATATTTTAGTGTACTCCCGATCTTTTGAGGAGCACGAGAGGCATTTGAGACTAGTCCTAGACACCTTGAGAGAGAAAAAGTTGTATGCCAAACTTAGTAAATGTGAGTTTTGGCTGACTGAGGTGCGATTCTTAGGTCATGTGATCTCACGAGATGGGGTTGCGGTGGATCCCCATAAAGTTGAGGCTGTGTTATAGTGGGATAGACCTAGAACGATCACCGAGGTTAGAAGTTTTCTAGGTTTGGCAGGGTATTATAGACGATTTATTCAGGACTTTTCTCGAATGGCCTTACCACTGACAAGGCTAACCAGGAAAGATACACCGTTTGTGTGGGATGAGAGATGTGAGAAGAGTTTCCAGGAGTTGAAACTCTGTTTGACCACTGCCCCTATGCTGATTATTCCTGACCCTAGTGAACCATTTGTGGTTTATTGTGATGCTTCGGGTAAAGGGTTAGGATGTGTGTTGATGCAGCAGGGTAGAGTAGTGGCATATGCCTCGAGGGAGTTGAGACCTCATGAGGAGAATTACCCCACACATGACCTGGAGTTAGCTGCCGTAGTGTTTGCTCTTAAAATTTAGAGACACTATCTGTATGGTGCGACCATAGAGATCTATAGTGACCACAAGAGTCTGAAATACCTGTTTAACCAGAGAGAACTCAATATGAGATAGAGGAGATGGATGGAATTTTTGAAAGATTATGATTATGTGTTGAAATACCATCCGGGCAAGGCCAATGTGGTGGCAGACGCCCTGAGTAGAAAAACCATCCATGTAGCCCATATGATGATTAGGGAGCAGGAGCTCCTAGAGAAGTTCAGAGATTTAAACCTCTTTTGTCAGGTGGTATCGGGTAGATTGTGTTTGAGTGAAACCCGAATTGAGATTATCTTGAGAACCCAGATCTTAGATGCCCAGAGAGAGGATGAGTTCCTGAAACGGATCAAGAATGAGATCACCCAAGGTAAGACCTCAGATTTCAAGTTGTCTGAGGATGGCATGATAGTATATCGGGATAGAATCTGTGTGCCTAGTCAGAATGAGTTGAGAGAAAGCATTCTGGAAGAGGTGCATAAGAGTAAGTATACTATCCACCCAGGTGCCACCAAGATGTATTAGGATTTGAAAAAGATTTTCTGGTGGCCAGGGATGAAGAGCCATGTGACGGAGTATGTGGCTAGATGCCTAGTGTGTCAGAGGATAAAGATTGAACATCAGAAACCGGCTAGGTTGTTGCAACCTCTAGATATCCCTGAGTGGAAGTGGGATAGTATAGCCATGGATTTTGTCATGGGGTTACCCAGGACATCCTCTGGACACGATGCTATATGGGTAGTTGTGGATAGACTGACGAAGTCTGCACACTTTTTAGCTATCAGGGCTACTTATACACTGGATAGATTGGCCCAGTTGTATATCAAAGAGATAGTGCGACTTCATGGAGTACCCAATAGCATAGTTTCGGATAGAGACCCCAGGTTCACATCGAACTTTTAGAGGTCATTGCAGCATGCCTTAGGGACCAGATTGCGATTTAGTACTGCATATCACCCCCAGACAGATGGTCAGACTGAAAGGACCATCCAGACATTAGAAGATTTGTTGCAGGCATGTGTGCTAGAGATGAAGGGGAACTGGGATGCGTATTTACCATTAGCAGAGTTTGCTTATAATAACAGTTACCATTCCAGTATCCAGATAGCCCCTTACGAGGCTTTGTATGGGAGAAAGTGTAGATCCCCTCTGTATTGGGTTGAGTTAGGTGAGAGGAGTATGATAGGACCTGAGATTGTGGATCAGACCACCGGATAGATAGAATTAATTAGAAAGAGGCTCCTCACGGCCCACAGTAGACAGAAAAGCTATGCTGATAAGCGTAGGAGGCCGTTAGAGTTTGAGGTTGGAGACCATGTATTCATTCGAATATCTCCAATGACGGGAGTAGGTCGGTCAATGAGGGTAAAGAAGCTCAGTCCTAGGTATATTGGTCCATTTGAAATCCTTGAGAAAATTAGACTCGTGGCTTACCGAATAGCCTTGCCTCCTAACCTAGCCCAAATACACAGTGTTTTTCATGTCTCCCAGTTGAAAAAGTATTTACCAGACTCCTCACATGTCATAGAATATGAGCATGTGCAATTGCAGGAAGATCTTTCCTATGTAGTGAAACCGGAGAGAATTGTGGATGCTAAGCTAAAACAGCTGAGAAGCAAGAGCATTCCTCTGGTGAAAGTGATCTGGAGAGGTCTGACATCTGAGGAAGCAACTTGGGAATTGGCGGATGAAATGAGGCAAAAATATCCAGAGTTATTCCCTTGAGGTAAGTTTTTTAAATTTCGAGGACGAAATTTCTTTTAAGAGGGGTAGAAATGTAACAACCGGGAAAAAGAAAAGGAAAGGAAAAGAAAGAAAATAGGAAGCTGAAAATTTTCGGAAGTCAGAATTTTTGCTAAGTCTTCTCGCCATAGCGAGAAATGATCTCGCTGTAGCGAGAATGCCTCCTCGCCATAGCGAACGTGATTCTAGCTATAGCGAGTGCTAGCAGCAGCCCATACAAAAATCAGGGAGTTACCCGCTGTAGCGTACGCCATAGCGAGAGTGAGGTCTGGAACTGACGCGATTTTGCCATAGCGAATGGTATATCTCGCCATAGCGAAGCGAATTGACACGAGCTCACCGTAGCGAAGGTTACACCTCGCCATAGCGAAGCCAGATTACACGAGCTCGCTATAGCGAAAGTTAGTTTTTGCCATAGCGAGAGTCAGTCTGGAAGAGAGTAAATAGCGAGATTTAGACTTCACTAAACGCCCAAACTCATTTCTTCTCTCATATCTGCCTTAGACTTCGACCCAAGGAGAGAAAAGAGGCGCGGAGAGTGAGAGAAATCAAGAGAAGGAGGAAGAACAAGGGAAAGGTAAGGAAATTTCCACCATTTCTCTTTAGATTTCTGATCCCCTCCCTTTGTCCTCTTTTCCTACGGTTTTGTTTGTAAAAATGGATGGTTTTTGGGTATGGGTCAGAAGAGGGAAAGTGGAAAACACCTTTGAATTTTTGTGTTTTCTTTGAAAATGTTGTTTTCCACTACCATGGGAGCTTGAGAGAGAGAAAGAGTTGATGGCATTCTAGAGAGAAAGAAAGGACTCTAGGTTCTAGAATGTTATGAGAGTTGAGCTGATGATTCCATGTTAAGAGAGTAATTCCATACTCTTTAATTGTGTCTAGGCGAAACACCTCCATCAAGGTGTGATTGTGGACCTAAGGAGGGAAAGGAGAAATTGAAAGGAAAAGCTAGTATTGCTTTGGCTCCAAAGGTAGCTCTCTTTTCCCACTCTTTCTTGTTGCATTCTTGGATATGATAGTCATTGTATGATTATGTATATGGTTGTTGTATGGAATATGCCATATGCTATTGCTTTGATGCATTGATGCTAATATGCTTGTGTGTTGAAATGTGAGAATTGCTCGGGTGCGGTAGTGCCGAAAGTCCCTTGAGATGGGTGAGGTGAAGCCGAAAGTCCCTTGAGATAAGTGAGACAAGGCCAAAAGTCTCAAACGAGTGAGGCCAAGTCAAAAGTCCTTAAACTCGGGTGAGGCTATCCAAAAGTCCCTAAACTCGGGTGAGGTTAGACCAAAAGTCCCTTGAACTCATTTTTGGCATTGTTGTGATTCCATAGCATGTACATTATGTGTTGGATGATTGAGAATGGCTAAATGCTTATTCACATGCTTTGACTTGTTATATGCCTTGATTGCTTGCTGGATTGAGTGTATGAGCTACTGAGATTCCCTGAATCTCACCCCTTTCCCCTCCCAACTAATATGCTAGGTGGAGCTCAAGGAGAGCCGAGCACACACCAAGGAGCCTAGGAGCATGTATAGGAGAATGTAGTGTTATTTTGTTGTAATTTTGATGTAAAATGGTGCTAAATAAATATGCGCCCACTATTTTTGAGTTGTAAAGGTTGTAACAAGTGTAAATGTATGAAAGGATATTGTATGACCTATGTTTATAGCCAAATGAATGGAAATGAGGGTTTTGCCCCTTTTGATGCATGAATAAGATAGTGTATATTTGGCCATAGCATAGCGAGATTTGGATGTATGATGATTTGGACCACATGGACTTGTTATATATCCTAGTTTTATGCTTTTAAACTTGTCCATGAGTGGCTAGAGTGTGTGAGAGGCGATTTAGACCCGTTTTGGACCTTTGGGTTGCCAAAACCGGTATTTTTGAGAGCTCCGTCAAATATGACCGGATGAGCTCCTCTTGCCATGAAATTTGGTGTGCCTCTAGAGTGTGTAGAAAGCTTCTTGAGAAGCTAAAGTTGGTAATATTCGGAGGTCTAGAGAATATTTGGTGAATTGTCGAATTTGGGAAAATTTAATGGATTGGTCATGTACTATTCATATAAACCAGAAAATGAAATCTGTGGTATTCTTAGATCAAATGGATTCCAAATGTAATGAAATTTTATACACATAAACTAGACCACCACAGTGACTTATAGGAACTAGAATCACCTAAATCGGAGGTCTGTAGAGAGAGATTGGGTCATCTGAAGTTCTGTATCAGCATCAGGGAGCTCATCTGACCCCTGTCACTATTCCATCCGTTTTTGGGGTGTAGGAGCTACGGAACTGATATTGACTTATTTTTTTTCTCTAGTAGACATCTGTAGCTTTCCGAATTGGTATAATGTGCCCCGATTGGATTTGTGTGGATTTAGTTATGGATTTTTGAAAGTCATGACAGAAAGCTGCACCAGAAACAGTGACAGCTGGACCTTCTTCCCATTTTCAATGTCAAACCTGGTCCAAATGCTGAGATTTTGATTGGAAATGATTTTTTTGTGTATAGTTAACACTTAGAGCTTTCTAGAAAGCTAAAGATTGCGGTATTCCCATTTTTCTACAATTACTTATGATTTTCCAAAGTTAGAGCCAAAATATGACTTTTGGCTTATGGTTTGTTTTATGCTATGTATGAGTTGTATAAGTGGAGTTTGAGTTAAGACTATAAATGATGGGTTCACAGGACCCACGGGGCAGAAGCTGAGTGTATGAAACCTCGTTTTCCTAGCATAAAAATGCCACGGACTAGTGTTTTGTAGATTTTCCAAAAAAAGAAATTACACTTAAAAGGGGATGTATTCAAAACCATAAGTAAAAATATTAAAAATAATTATGAATTTATTCATTTTGAGTGAATGTGATTTTTTAAAAGAAAAATAATCTTTTACTTTTGATTTACTTAAAAGAAAATATTCTAATTTTCAGCTCAATCCTATAATAGAAAAGCCGATTCTAATATCACTTTATTTTTTTTTTAAAACCTTAATCATGTGCTATAAAATTTAAAAATAATTATTTTTATGACTATTATTTCTCATAACACCTAAAACCTATATACCAAATTTCAACTTAACCAGAATTAATCAACCTTGGAACCGATATTGTGGAGAATTACCTCAAAACATCAAAATTGCAGGCTCTGGAATTGGCCACTGAAACAAAGTAAGAAAGCTAAATTGATATTGAAAACAATTAATTCCTAATCTAATTGTTTATAATTAATTAGCTCTCCAACAATAGCGCCAACATTTTACTTATAGTTGTCAAACTCGCTAACATTAGTAAAAGTAACTGGTTTGCAATAGTGTATCCACCAAGTCATCTCCTATGGAGTTTTTGATCAAATCAATCTGTTTAAGATTTTATATAAATAGAATTTATTTAAAAACTGGGGAGAGGGTTGTATACAAAATTAATTGGTTTATTAACAATGAAAATTTAGTTATGTTCATTTAAAAGTGGGTAGATGCCTTTTCCTCCCACAAATTTGTAAATGAGATACATATTGGATTTTGCCTTCCACTCCTTTTTTGATTTTGCACATGTTGGTATCTAGTTTTTGCTTCTTTTGAGAGAATTTGAGAGATTTGAGATTTAAATGAGAGAAAGTTTTAATTTTCAGAGAAAGAAAAACCTTAACATGATCACTTGAGAAAGTGTAGAAAGAAATAGAAAAACAAAAAAAAAGAAGGTATGAATTTAACTAAGAGTTAACATATGACAAAGAGGGAAAACCAATTAGAAGAGAAGAAAGGTAAGCGATAGGTGGTATAATTGAAGCATAATAGACGAGTGGAGCTATTTTTAATATTTGTAAAATCTTGAAAAAGAGACATATTGTCATTTTTTTTAATATTATTTACCTTTTTTTATTTTTTTGAGTTCAATATTTATTTGAGTTTTATTTATTTCTTACTTTTTATTTATTTATATATTTAGTAAAATCATTCCTTAAATTATGATTTTAAATTTTCAAATTTTTTTTCTATTTCTAATTAATTAAATATATTCTATATTTATTTTAATATATGATTTAAAATAAATAAGTTGTAATTTTTTTAAATTTTGAATAAAAACAAAGAATCCTTATTGACCATAGAATAATTAAGCATATTAGTATTTGTCTCATTTTTAATTAAAATTTTAATTATATTATATAAATTATTAAAGGTTTCTATAAAATTAATAATATTTAAATAATTTCCAATAGATATATATATATATATATATATATATATTTAAATCATTATATCATATAAATTATTAAAAAATTAAAATTAAGATTTGCGATAGAATTTGTGATAGATTAGCGACGAAAAAAGTTTGTGACAGAAATTTCGTCTCAAATTATCAATAAAATTTACCATCACAAAATTTCATCACAATATTAGAATTAGCTATCCTACTCCTTAGTGATGGAAAATGTCATTGCTAAACTTTGCCGTTAACTTGATTTGCAATGGATTAGTGATAAAAATATTTGCGACAAAAAATTTCTGTTGCAAATTTTTGCAACAGATTTTGTGATGAATTTGCTACGAACTTGCAATGGAAATTAATTCCATCGCAAATCTATTATTTTTTTGTAGTGTGAAGTGCACAAAAGGGAAAACAAGTACACATTGGAGTTTTTCACAATCAGGCATTCGAGTCATTAATAAAACCATACTTCAATTTATATTATAATATATATCACTTTATTTGAATAATGGTTCCATAAATATAAAATATAATTTAGAGTCCAATAATTTAAATATAGAAAGGGATACCATGGGCAAAACTATCACTACACTAAGTGCTGCCATATTGTGCATATACCACAGTATTAATATTGCCATTGCACATTTTTCATCATATCATCTTACCATTGAGTATTTCTCCATATAAGGGATATATCATATCATTTCATCACTAAGTTTTCCTTACACAAGGGATTTATCACATCATTTCATCACTAACTTTTCCCTACACAAGGAATTTATCACATCATTTCATCCTTAAGTTTTCCCTATACAAAGGATTGTCACTTCATTTCATTACTGAGCTCCCTTACACAAGGGATATATTATATCTCATTTAATGCTATTACACATTTTCTATCACATCAACCTAACTAAGTGCATGCAAGTTTCTCATTGAATCCCTATCCATTACTTTCAAATATTATAAGATTAAATATATAAAAGAGGTAAGAAGGAATATTTGTAAAATAAAGCTTCCTATTAACAACAATTTAGTTTACATCAACTACAAGTTAGTTTTATAAAATAATTAAGGAGGGAGTAGCAAGGAACTAAAATAAAGTCTATAAATCAATAAAACAAATATAGGAGAAATCTTGAAAAAGGTAGAAATAATTTAATAATAGTATGAAAGAAAAGAAAAGATTCCACCATTCTTATTTTTATCACCTTGCTCAAATATATATATATATATATATATATCCACAATCATGTCCATTATCGATTCCATTTCACATGCCAACCATTCTCTTTACTGATATCACACAATTTCTGCATTATGGGCACATTATTTCCATGGTCTCTACATGCATATATGGCATGATATATGCATTTACACATATATGTGTGTGTGTGTGTGTGTGTGTGTGTGTGTGTGTGTATGTATATATTCAACATAGCACATAGTTGAGGTTTTTAAAATAAGGACTTGTTTTCTTAAAAATGTAGAATATATAAACCTTAAAAATGAAAGTTGGGCACTAAAACATGATTAAGGAATGAAATAGAAGTTACCATTTTGCTAATTACACACTTATTGATTGGGACTAATAGTAGAGGAGGTCCCTTCCTTCACTGATCAAGATTAGACTCTGATTGAATGAGTACCCTCAATGTCACCTAAAATCACATATAAAAATAAAATTGATGATCTAACTAATTGTTTAACATATATAATTATCAAAATAGCTTGATATATTTTTTAATGTCTAAATCCCTAATTCTTTTGCCTAATTTTCCTATCTCTATCACTAACCCTAAATTTAGGTTACTCAAAATAACTTTTACAATTTAGATTTTACCTTATGGACCTTGTAGGATAAAGATGGAAGTGTTGATTGGCTACTTTAAAGGTTTAACAGTGAAATTTCCAATTTTGGAAGTTATCATCAACATCAATGGAGGATGGAAAGCTGCCACCATATAAGCTACATGAAAGCATGGGAGATGATGAAAAATGAAAGGAGAAGGTGAAGGAAGGATGATAAGAACACACCTCCTTAAAACCCATAAAACTCATGGCCAAACAACGAAGAAGAGAAGAGGAGAAAATGGAGACAAAACTATCATGAATATAAGGGTTCTCTAGCAACTCAACTTGTAGCAAGAAGAGAACAATGGACCCTCGTAGCTAGCTAAAAATCATGCCACAATGGAGTTGCTACAGTGAGAGAGAGATGCTATAAAGAACAAAGGAAGTTTTGGGGAAAGAGAGTATAAGAAGTAAGACAAAAACATGTAAAGGAGGCTGGTGGGGAGATATTTAATGATTTGGGAAAATTTACACTCTTGCCATGGCTAAAATTATGCTTTGACCGTCAAAACCTTTAAGCATTTTGGTTTAGCCTTTAAATGTTTCAAATAAATTCCTCTATTTAATTTTATATTTACCAATTCTTGTCAATATTCTTCAACCCCAAAATAACTTATTTGATTTTAATTGACATTATTTTTATTTCCATGTTTTATTTCTTATGTAATAAGGACCTAATTGAAATTAAAGTTTTTCAAGGTATTAGAAACTTTATCTATCATTCTCCAATAAGTTAAAGCCTAAAAAATGATGTTTTTCTAATGAGCATCAGTTGTACCCTAATAAGCCAATAAGAAGCTATGCGTATATGCTATTATGTTTTGCATTGATCAATATTATACCATTTTAATTTTTTTTTTCAATTATACTCAAATACCATCCTTAAAAATATGATCAAGAAATGTCATACTCTTAAGTTCAAATTCACACTTAGAGAATTGGCACAAAATTGATGCACTTGTAATTTTCAAAATAGTTTTAAAGTGATGCTTATGCCCCTTCTAACTTTTAGATTGTATTAGAAATAACATCTATGAACACAATGATAACCCAACCCAAACACTGGCAAAAAAACTTTATTCACTAAACATGTAGAGTCTTAATTTCGATGCTCTGAAGGATTTTTACCAATAACTCATAATTTCTATAACGAATGTAAAAAATTATCTTAGTTGTATCTTTTCCCCAAATCCTCAGTCCATTAATCATATTCTGATTGAAGGCCTAACCTTGAGAAACTTTAACAACCTTATATATTATCGTACAAATGAATATACAGAAGTTCATAAGGGTTAGCTATCCAGGATGTAACACCATAAATTCTAGTTCATTTTATGTCATTCATAGGCTTTACATCATCATTCCTACGAGAGTATATGAAAGAGGGAGTGAAAATAATAGGCTTATTTGCATTACATCATACTTCAAAATTTTGTAATTAGTGTCACATGGACCGTGTCAGCTAATGCTATGCATCCTCATATTTGATTACATCATTACAACTTATTTGCATCACAAAAACATACCTACAACTCATGGAAACCGAATTGGAGTGTGGAATAAAGAGTTTCATTCTCAGCCAGAATCGCTCCACTTTCTGATCAAACTTTGAAAAATCATAACTAAATCTAAAAAACTCAAAATCATAAAATCTTGGTTATTATAGAAAGATTAGGATGTCTACTTCACACTAAAAATATACCCAGACCATAAAATTCATCACAGAAGATGCTTGATATCCAAAATGGTCTAAAGGTCCAAATGAATTCTGGAGTTGTTACAGAATTCTGCAGAAAAATTTGAAAATGTTCAATTAATTCGAAAAAAATTCAATCCATGCAAATGATACTAATCTGGAAAGACATAGATGTTAAATAGAGAGGAAAAATATATCCAAATTAGTTCATCAAGCCCAAACCCCAGAATTTGATGGAACAGTACTTCTGGTCAGGCAAATTTACTAATACTGGATAGAAATTTCAAAAATTCATATCTCCCTCTCTAGACCTCCAAATGAGATGCTTCTAGTTGGCACAAGTCACTGTGATTATCTAGTTTCTTTATATAAAATTTCATAGAAATTGGACATCAGTTGGGCTTCGGGTGACAAAGTTTAATTTCGGATCAAATGAATAGTGGAGCAAACCAGAAATATAAATTCTGCCAACTTTGAGAAATCATCAAATATTCTGCAGACCTCCAAAAATTATGATCTTTAGCTTTCCAAAAAGCTCTCAATGAGACCTAATTGCATTCAAAATCTTAGATAAATACTAATTCACTTGGTCAAAAAGTAACTTAAGGTTCCATAATGGTCAATTTTGGCTCCATATAGGGTACCAAAGTTGCCAAATGGATTTTCGTTGATCTTGGCACCTTTTGGGCAAGTCCAAAAGTACATTTAAGACTTGTGTGAACTGTCCAAATGGTCCTAAACCTCATGCATCTCATTTTGGCCTTCTCACCCACACTTATGCACATTTACACCAAACTTCCAAATTGTATAATTTAGCATTACATACTCAAATTGTATTCTAGAGCTCATATATCATATCCATAGTTATAAACATCACATAATTGCATATTTATACATGTTTCAAGGTTCATAACACATTTAAAACATCATAACACATAATTGCCATAGCTACTTAGTCCACCTAGCATGTTAGATCATTGGAAAGGAGGGAGTGAGATTCGAAGAATCCCAATAGCTCATCTCCCATTTAATCATACATAATATATGTAAAGTAAGCTTTACAAATGCATGCATGGACATAATGCAATTTATGAGCATTCAAGAAGCAAGCTTAGCATGTGAACAAGTCATACAAGACATTCAAGAGCTCACCAAGTGTTTGGATTGGCCTCACACTTCTCATAGATTTTGGACTTGCCTCACCCATTCTTTGAGTACTTTGGAGTCAACCATACTCTTGAGAGCCCACTTTGCTTTTGGGAGACTCTTTACTTTGTCTCAACCAAGCTCAAGGATTTTTGGCTCATCCTCACTAAAGGGAAGAGTTCTTGGCCTCTCCACACTCAAGTAAATTCATACAAATATCATGTAATCATTGGAAAACATAACATAGCATCAAGAATCATGACATATAAAGGCATGCTAGCATACTTTTCATATCTTGAAAATACACATATACACATTCCAAAGCAAGCTAAACACACATCCATGCATGAGAAAAGGTGGAGAGAGTTACCTTGCTTGCATTCACACACATTTTCCTTAAGTCTTGACTCCTTTCCCTTGACCTCACACACCAAAAAGGTGGAGACCATTTCTCTTGGCCTAGACACACTAAAAGAAACATGAATTACTCATGGGAACAAGCCTTGGCATTATATACACTTTATATTATGCTACTTTGGTTTATGGCTCCATTATGCTTCCATAAGGCACTTAATGAAGCAACTACAAAAATTCATGATCTTGGCTCCCTTCTCTCCTTTAATCTATGATTCTTGACTCCATTTAGACCCCTTGGAATCATCACACAATTATTTTAAAGAGTCTAGCTAGGAGTTGCTTCATTATGCTACATTATGGAGCCTACACCTCCATCTCACTATCTATGACTTCTAAATTTTTCCCAAGGGTTCCTTCCACCTTCTACCATCATATGAAGTCCCAAACCAAGGGTAGAATAAATTAAAACACTCTCTAACCCCTCCATCTGTCCTAAGCCGACATTATGGAAGCATTTGGGGTTCAAAGGGTTTTTAATTTTTCCTTGATGGGAGAGCCACTTGGGAGGCTTCTTAGGGGTCTTAGGAACTCAAAAAAACACTCACATATGCTAGGGAATGCATGAATCAAATCAGTTTTTACAATCCCTTCAAATGCACTACACTTTTTCTACTTAGAGTTCATAGGTTTTTCTTGCAATTTCTTTGCTTTCTTGGATGGGAAGTGCATGTGGGAAGCTCTCTAGGGGTCTTATGAGCATGTTTGAACATTCAATTAAGTCTAAGAACATTTATATAAAATCAGATTTGCAAGGGAGTATTTGGATCCCTAATAGTTCCATCTTGTTTCCTAATGCTCCTTTCTTGATTCTATTGGTTCCTTCTTAATCCTTGCCATCTAAAACCTCTAATCCCCCCTTGATTTGCATAGAAAACAGCCCTTAAGAATTGAGCTCATGGTGGCCAAATCGTGCAAGAGGAAGGGGGAGGAAGAAACTACCAAAGAATGAAAGTTTTACCTTGTTTTCTTGCTTTCTCTTGGTTGCTTTTCACTTTCCTTGCTTGCCTCCCTTCAAACACGAATTTTTTATTTTTATTCTACCCCCAAAATAGATTTAAAAACACCATCAAACCCATAGAAATAAGGAGGAGAAGTAATTCATTAAGGAGAAAGCTAGATTTTCCATGGAATTTCCTACCTTTTCTTGGCTTTTTTTTTCCCTCCAAGAGTGCTCCTTCTTGTGTGGCTAAGAGAACTGATTCTCCTCTCTATTCTGGGCAGAAGAAAGATGGTGGAAAATAAAGGCAAGGGAGGGCATGAGAAAGAGAGAGTATTAAAAGCAAAAGAATTCCAAAAATTTCCATTTCGTCCCTCGTTTTTGGCATTTTCGTTTCTAATTCGTTTTAGCTCCTTTTTGAGAATCTTCTTCTCCATTATAAGATTTAGGTTCCTAATTTAGTAAAATTCCTTTGGAATCACTCAAATCGGAGCTAAAATCTTCCCGAACAATCCGGTCAAAGTTCGGGCTCACTGCCATTGGAAAACGTATACCGGAGGGGGTTTAACTGTCCTGGGGCATCTTATGGTTTTCAAGACCTCTGAGAACCCTGAAGAACTCAAAAATTTCTTTTAAAAAGCCCTCCTGTAAGTTTTTCAAAAAGTGCCTATATTTACGAAAATACCACGGGCCTTTCGGCAAATTTTTTGAATCACTCTGACCCTAATTTTCTGGGCAACTCAAGGCTCAAATCCTCATTTTCTGTTATTTATAATTTTATCATAATTTTATTTAGCCCCAATTCATTCTATTTCGAGGACTTCCTTTTGTATCTAGCCCATTTCTGACGTTTACAGAGAAATCGAACATCGTGTTTCTCACGTTTACAGAGGGACCGAATGTTACACAAGATCACATTAATACAAATTTTCAATTTCTCTAGTCCACATAAATTTGGCAACTTATCTAGACACACATAAAATTTTTTAGTCACTGGTACTTGGTATGTCACAATATCTACCTTTAAAATCTGTTCCTTATCAATCACTTTACTTTATGTAAAGATAAGCTTATATTGCACCTAATCATGATCTCCTTATGCATGATTTGTTGTTTCTTACTATATGCCAAATCTTACCACTATCAAGTGACAATTTACAGTAATATATCAAAATTCATCCTATCTAAGACACTCAAATTTTCTTATTTACTTAACTAAGAAATTCATGGTCCAACTTATCTAATTTTATCCTTAACTTCAAATTTCCTCATCTTACTACTATTTTTCTATTCAGTTAGCTCTTTAGCCCGTTGGCTGAACAGTATAGGTATCAATAAGATATTGATTGTACTAATATCAACCTTATAATGTCTTTTAGCATGACTAAAACTTGTCATCATTTAATAAACTTATCCATACTACATCAACACCACCTAACTCAATATGAGCCTTCCTAAAAGTCAAGTACAAAAACTATATCGACTTGAGATTCCACAACTCTATAGATACACATGTAGCATATTCCCATTGCCATAGCCCTATCCACAATCATTAATACAATTCGTCTACCAAATCCTAAATTAAACTCATTTGTGAAAGTTTTTATTAAATCATATTCCTATTGTAACATCCGATTTTTGTTAAATGATAGAAATGAGCACGTTTTCAAAGTAAGTCCCCTGAAATAAATTAGTTAAGGTCTCAAAAAATTTGAGTAGCATTCTAGACTCCTAAAAATGAGAATCCTGGCCTTAGATGGAAGGAAAAAAGGAGCTAGAATGAAAAAATAAATTTTGATGGAAAACTTACGAAACGTAATGGTATTTTTGTAATTTTGGGCAAATTTTGGAATTCACACAGGAGAGCTTTTTAAATAAAAATTTTGAGTTTTTCAGGGTTCTCAAAGGCCCTGAAAACTATGGAAAGCCCCGAGACAGTTAAATCTCCTCCAGTGGATGTTTTCCAATGTCAGTGTACTTGAACTTTGACGGATTTGTTCAGGAAGGTTTTAGCTTTAATTTGAGTAATTCCAAAGGAATTTTACTAAATTGAGAACATAAATCTTATAATGGAAAAGACAGTTCTAAAAAAAGAGATAAAATAAAAGAGAAACAAAAATGCCAAGAACAAAAGGCAAAATGAAAATTTTTGAAAAAGTCATTTTCCTCCCCTTATAAATAGATGGCGCCTCACTCTCACACTCACATAGCTTCAAATTGTTCTGCTCAAAATCAGAAGAAAAACCCTAGGAGAGTGGTGCACGAAGGGAAGAAGAAGAGGAGAAGAAATTCAAGCTTTAAGGTATGGTTTCTTGATAGTTTTTCATGCTTTCTTCCATCCACACCCCCTCTCTTTCATTCTCCTTTGTTTCCTTTGATTAAAGTGAAGTTTAAAAATCTGATTTAAGGGAGAAACTTAGGGAAAATTTCCAATTTGAAGAGAGGAGCTTGGAGAAAGCAAGATTCAAGTGAGAAAAAGCAAGAAAATAAGGTAATTTCTCCTCCCATGGTTGATACTTTTGGTCTTCCTCCTTTTTCATTTCGCTTAGCCTAAGGAACCCTAGGAGGATTTGATTTTTAGGTAGAACCAAGGGTGAATCTAAGGAAAAAAGGTGTGAAAATTAAGAGTATGCAAAGAGAATTAGCAAAAACCCATTAGATTTCAAGATGCAATTTCTAGGGTTTCAATTACACTTTGTAAAATTTAATTTTGTATGATGATTTCTAGGCCTAAATAAGAGTTCAATTGAGCTTCTAAGATCCCTAAGAGGCTCTTACATGCATCTTCCCTTGAGAAAACAAACCAAACTTCATATAAGCCAAAAATGCTCATTGTCTTATCCAAGAGGGGTTTTTATAGCTAGGAAGAGTTTTAAATTTTTCTAAACCCATTCTTGAGTCATATATGATGAATGAAAATGAAAGGAGGCCTTAGAAAAAATTTAAAACTCATAGAAAGTGAGTTGGTGCTTTATGTTCTATATTAAGACCTAAAGAAGCAATATATAGCTAGGCTCTTGGTTTTGATTGTATGGTGACTCAAAAAGGCTTAAAAGGAGTCAAGAATCATATTTGAAAAAAAAGAATGGAGCTTAGAATTTATTTGAGAAATGTTGCTTCATTAACCATAATGAGGTTATAAGCCAAGGTAGTGTCTAAGCAAATTGTATGGCCTTGAGTTCATAAACTTAATTAGCTTTCATAAATTATGTTTAGGCTAAGAGAAATTATCTCCACACTTTTGTGTGTGTGAGGCCGAAAGAGGGAGCATTCTTTTAAAGGGAAAAATATGTGGTTGTTTCCAAGGTAGCTCTCTCTACCTTCTCTCATGCATGGATGTGTGCTTAGCTTGTCTTAGAATGTGTGTATATGTATTTTCAAGCGATGAAAATTATGCTAGCATGATTTCATATGTCATGGTTTCATGATGATATATTATGCTTCTAAATGATGTTATGATATTTGTTTGGGCTTGCTTGAGCGTGGTAAGCCCAAGAACTCTTAGCCACGACGAGGATGAGCCAAGAACTCTTAGAATTGGTTGAGACAAAGCAAGGAGTCTCCCAAAAGAAGGATGGACTCCCAAGAGCAAGGTTAAGTCAAAGAATCTCTTAAAGACTGGGTGAGGTAAGTCCAAAATCCATGAGAAAAAGGGTGAGGCCAATCCATCTACTTGACAAGCCTTTGGATGCCTTGTATGACTTATTCACATGCCAAGCTTACTTCTTGAATGTTCATGTCATCTATTATATCCATGCCTACATTTTCAAGATTTGCTTTGTATATGTTATGTGTGATTGAAAAGGAGATGAGCTATTGGGATTCTTTGAATCTCATCCCCTCCTCTCTAATGTTCTAATATGTTAGGTGGACCCAAAGAACAAGGCAATGGGAGCTAACCACGTGAGAGATGAAGGAATGACATTAAAATGTGGAATTTGGTTACTTTAAGGCTATAAGAATGGCATATGTTGTAATCCATGAATGTATATGACTTATGAACTTATGAACTTATGAACATGTGTAATTATATTAATATGTGATGTATAAATGAGAGGATATGATATGTGAATGTTAGAATGTAATTTGAGTATGTAAGGTCAAGTTATGCTTCTTGGAAGTTTGATGTAAGTATGTATAAGTGCAAGTGGCATAGCCAAAATGAGAGGCATGGAGTTTGGAACCATTTGGGCAGCTCATACAAGCCCTAATTATGTTTTTAGACTTGTCCAAGAGGTGCCAAACCCCAAGGAAAGCCATTTGAACATTTTGGTATCCCATATGAAGTTAAAATTGACCATAATAGAACCCTATATTACTTTTTATCCAAATGAGCTCTTTTTAATATGATATTTGGCATAAAATTAGAGCTTGTTGAGGGATTTTTAGGAAGATAAAAAGTATAATTTTTGGAGGTTTACAAGATATTTGATGAATATTCAAAGTTGGCAAATTTTTTGGTTTTGGTCATGTCACTATTCACTCAGGTCCAAAAACGAAATCTCTCACATAGGGCCCAAATGATGTCTAATTGCCACAAAATTTTATACAAAAAACTAGACATTCCTAGTGAAATATGCCAACTAGAAGCACCTCATTTGGATGTCTAGAGAGATAGATATGAATTTTCAAAGAATCTATCCAGTATCAGGAACTCCATCTGACCTCAGTTACTGTTTGATTGAATTTCAGGGTCTAGGCTTACTTGAACTAGTCTGGAGTTATTTTTTGCCTCTAGGTAACATCCACAGCTTTCTATATTAGTATCATTTGCATGGATTAGAATTTTTTGAAATTAATTGAACATTTTTGAAATTTGCTACAGAATTTTGTGATAGCACCAGTAGACAGCCTAAGCTCTAGACCATTTTGAATATCAAACATCGTCTGTATTGGATGTTATGGTTTGAACATATTTTTAGCATAAAGTAGACATGTGTAGATTTTCAGATTGGCTAAGAATGCATGATTACAATTTTTCTTGAATTAGTTATGATTTTCCAAATTTGTGACTAAAATGGAGTAAAATCTAGCCGAAAATGAATATGAATATTTCATCCTTTTCTTCGAGTTCCTTGAGATGTAGGCCACTTTTGATGATACAAATGAGTTGTATTCATGTAATTAAACATGAGAATGTGTTGTATGAGTTCATATGATCCATGTGACACTAAATAAAATTTTTATATATGATGTAACGTGAAAATAATCATTATTTTTATTGCATTTTTCTTGGAAGCTTGTATGATTCTTAGAAATGAGATATCTAAAAGTATGAAATAAGTTAGAAATTACGATGTTACACCTATACTCTATTCCAAAATTCTCCTCTATCTTGTATCTTGACCAGTGTTGGTTTCCTTAATTTTACTTTGGCTATTTTGCTCTCATGACTATGATCCTCGGTTTGTATTGTTTCTACCTTTCAAGTACAATTATTACAACTACATAATAAGAACCAGGAATTTGTGGAATTACTGCTTCAAACCATTGATTCATTAACCATTTTATAAGTAGTTGACAAAATTCATCAAAAACTAAGTGCAGGTTTTGCAAGGGTATTTGGAGGGAGAGAGGCTGTAGAAGCCGTAGTTTATTTGTGTGTCGCGAGTTTTTAAACAAGAGCGTTGAGGTTGGTTTGGTAGGTGCTGTTGTTGGTGGAGGAACCGTAGACATCTAAACATGACTTGTATAGAAAGTTTGGACGGGAAGAACTGGGATGGCGTTTTAAAAATGATGACACGGAACAGAAGGAAATGAAAGCAGCACCCTTAAAGAAGCTATAACAATTTCAGTCAATTGTGCTCTGAGAATAAATATATAGCCTTCTTTTGCTCTTAATTAAAAATTACAAACCATGGATATTGTTGTACAATAAACTGTTTATGTGTAGTTTAAAGTATCCAAATGTATTGTAGGAATTTGGGCACTTGGACAAGGACACGGTTTTCTTTTATAAGTGGTATGGGTAATTGGTAGAGTAAAATCTAAGCATAATCATTGCACTTGTTGTCCAAGTATTAACTGCATTTCATTGCTATTAACTCGAAAAGTTATACATAAATATTATGATATAATAAAATTTCATGTATTTGTGTATAATTTAAAATATCATGTTATCGTTTATATAAATATCAAATACGTATTTAATAAGAGCAAAATTCTTTTTTATAAGTTTTGAATTCTTCTTTGACACCCAAATTCTATATTTTATCATTAATTTTAGATAGATGTCAAGGACTGGAATCTCCCTCAACATAGTGACTAATCAAGCTCATAACATAAAATATTCAAATCCCTTTTTTCGTCGACGAATCGATCTCAATTTGAGTGGAAGCAGATTTGTCTTGTAATTGGATCAACCATCAAGGCTATACCACTTTATAATTAATTAAACATATATACTAGTTGATTAGACTGAAGTGGTTGACGACATAGGGGAGATCCCGAGAAAATTTGCTTGTCAACTTTGGCTGATGTCGTCGACCTCTTAGACACTCAATTTTCCAAGTACCATTTCAGGGGTTATTGAATCGACCCCCCTACCCTTTGAAAATTTTTCTTCAGTTTGCAAAAATAGAAAGGTTGGCATATTTGTCACCAGATCTTAGCTAGGCCTATAGTATTGGTTTCCAAGAAGTATGGCCCCCATAAATAGTTTGTCGGAAGGCTTAGTAGTTAAGATTATGGACAGTAACACTAACAGATATAGAACAACATATAAATTGAAATATTTATGTATTTGATTTGTAGTTTGTATTTAATATCAATTTTTGACCCAATTTCTTTTCTATTTAAAATAATTTGTGCGTTTCATAAATTAATAAATAGAATTGAGTATAATCATTACATGAATGTTGATTGCCGATAGACTGGGTCATTTTTGTTGGACCTGATAGATCAGGGGTAAATGACTATTTCTTTTTGGAATAAATTTCTATCTATTTTCTTATATCTTTGCTTTCAAATGTTGAATAAGTGTATAATTTTTAATAATAATATAACAACTATAAAATTTTTACAAATATAATTTTTGCAACTCAACATCACATGATTAAGTTTTTTAAAGAATTTTCTCTACATATGTTATAATTTTTTTATCTAATGACAAAGATATGAAAAATTGTATCTAAATCTAATCATTTCTTTTTTTTTTTTTTTTGGGTAATTGAAGGGACATTGCAATTGGATATTCAGGTGAGTGTGTGCAATCTTTTCTTAATTATAATTTTAGCACTTAAGTTTGTAAGCATTTCAAAATGCACTCCCTTAGATTTAATTTAATACTCTGAGACCTAATTGATAATGGTTAAACTTGAAGAACCTAGGACTATTCATTAACATTAGGCTTTGACTTAAATGGAATCCTAAACTCTGGGTCATGGGTGATCAAAGTCTTTAATTTTCAAAACACAATTGAAATCACCACTAAACTTTGCAACATGATACGAGAATTAAGAAAAAGAGACAAAATTTTAGTAAAAATAGATTGAACCCATAATAAATAAAATCGAAATTGATGGTTATAGGCATAACTTAATGGGATGAAGAAATACCTATAAAGGCAAATATCATGTGGCCGTATTTTGGTTTAATGGCTCCGCCATGATATCCACTATCACAAAGGACTAACAGTAGTTTAAAACAATTGTAGGAATAATTATTGTCAAAGGCGCTAAATTCAAGTGACAGTCACATGGAAATCGCAATTAAATTCACTATATTTAATGGCAGATTGTCTAGAATAGCCACTAAATACACGACCATTTTCCAAAAAGGAAGCATGGTTGATGTAACTGTCACTAGAAACAAGCTACTTTTAACATATTTAGTGGAAATTATTGTTGAAACCACCACTAAATACACATCCATTCCCAGAAAAAGCATGATGTTAGAGGTGATTTGTACGTAACTGCCACTAAAAACACGCTATTTGTGGTGGACTTAATATCGGTTCTTGCTGGAACCACTATTAAATGCATTGTAATAAAGTGGCTTCAAGGAGCAATTCATTGCTAAACAACACACATTTTCTTCAAGTCTCTGTCTTAACTCTCACCTAAATTAAAATCAAGAAAGGTGTAGATCCAACTTGTTATACCCCAAAACTAGAGGTGTGACCCTGCATCCGTAAGCCTCATATAATGATCTAAAAAGATACTTTTCATATTCACAATACAATCATGTAGCGCTGTAGTACTAACAGGACATATTTATGTAGTAAATTTCATATCATATATCAACACCATCCATACATATTCATGTTTAACTTTTTGTATAGCAACAACTTTTGGCGGTGACTAAAAGAAGTTATCATTATAAGTACACTTTTAGCAATGATATTTATAGGTCGCCACTAAACACATTGCTACAAGATTATTTTTCATTTTGTTAAAACCTATTGTGGTGATACAATAAATATCACCACTAAAATGCTTGTGGTGACAAAAGCACTTTTGTGGCAACATAAAGTGACAATAATGTGCCACCACTAACTCTTATGGTATTTTTTTTTTCATAATTTTAGCAACAATTGTTTATCACCAATAAAAGAGGTTTTAGCAGCAACATTCTTTCTCGCCGCTAATTTTGGCATTTTGTGATGACATAAACTTGCTCTTAAATAGTATATAATTGTGACTCCTAGATGTTGCAATTGAAAGTGCATCTTTTTGTAGTGACAATTCATCACCGCTAGTAGTAATTCTTTTTAATATTTTTTTCTTTAACTTATCCATTAACTAAACTGACTAGGATACTCTTGGATCATCAAAACGCTCTTTATAGTTGATACTATCATTTGCTATGTATTTAAGTTACATTACCATTGAGTTAACCAAACTCAATATCATGTAACTACTATGGCAAGTAAATCAAAGTATCAATCACTAATACATAAGTGCATCATAATTGAGCTCAAGTCATTATTGCCAGTATATTACAAGCTTCCCAACAATCTAAAATACCCTTCTCTTACTTTTCTGTTACTCCTTTATATTATGTGACAGTTATAGGGAAAAAAGGAATTCTTTCTCTAAATATTTTCTATTACTCATTACCTTATCTCTAGGCTGTCTTCTTTTATCTCATTGTCTCTACTCAGGGCAATATATCATATTGTATAGACAGCCATATCAAGGACAATAGTGCTTTCAAGTGCACAGAACTATATGGCTTTTTCATCTATTCTTAACTATATAAAGTTCTTGGCTTTTAAGTTGGCACCTTCTTTTCTATTTAATTCATCATTGGTCCTTTACTTATCTATAATCAAGAGCTTTTCCTTCCTTTTCTAGGTTTAACTTGACTTACTTTTTATAAAGATTGAGGGGTCTGATTCATCTTAATCTTAATCTCTAATCTTTAATTAGATTGTTTGTTTCTAGAGGGAACTTTATTCTATGTGAATCCCAAGGCCTATTTCTCTCAAGACTCTTGAGCTTATATAGTGATACTTTCGTGACTTCGAACACACCAACCTGAGTCACCTTGCTATAACTTTCCTAGGAGTACTAAGGTGCTAACTGCTTGCCTCAATTATGTTATTTCTTAGAATCAAAGACTAGAGACTCTTTTCTTTCTTAGAATTTTTGTTTTTATCATTAGGAGCATACTTTACTAGTCTTAAGGCCTTACTAACTCGATTTAGGCCGCATGTAATCAATCGCCCTGAATCTATTTTACTAGCAATTCCATACTCCACATACTAATTTTGTTGCTCCTATGCTTTTATGTTACCCCTATTTCATATTAGGAAAATCATCTAACTTAGCTGTGAGTTCCTTATCTTTTACATTTACTAAGTTCTAACTTCTATTTTGTATCTGCTTTTACTATACTTAATCTATTAACTCTTTTTTAGTCACTACTAAAGTGAGGGTTCTTCTTTCCATGTATTAATTTCTCAACTCTTCTCTACTTTCTCTATGTCCCTGTAATTACTAATTCAAGGGTATTATCTCTTACAAAGTTATTGACCACTAACTAAGTGATCTTCAACCTCATTACTCGTTATCCTCTTCTTTTTGGACTAAAGAGAACCTTTCTCTGGTTGGTTTTTGCCATACCTAGCCTTCTTCAATCTATTCATACCACTCATAGAATTAGAAGTAGAGCTTACATTCATTATTATGCCTTTAAACACATAAAACAATTTGTTTACATGCCAAACAGAACTATAGGGGTCTAATTTCAATTTTTTCTTTTCCTTTATCCTTATCTTTATATTTATAAAAGGTGGAGGAAGCCAGAACAATATGGCTCTCTCAGGCTTCTTGCATGAATTCAGCTTTCTTTTTTTTCCCTAATGTTGCATAGAAATCCATGCAGCGGGCCCTTCTAGTTTATCATAAACAAACTTAGTTTGATCCATTTGATCATAAAATGTAAGTGGAATGACTTTGGAGTCCTTATAGCTTGAATTTGCATCATGCACCATAATAAGGATCAACTTTAAAAATTCATAACTCAGATTACGTTACTCCAATTTGCACAAATTAGGTGTCTACGGAAATCTTAGAATGTAAAATATATGTTGTTAAAATTTTAAATGCAAATGAATTGGTTCAGCCCCCCAAAAACCATGGAGAACAAAACCTGGATAGGATGTACAACACCAGCCACACATAATTAAACCCTAAACTTCAAAATGCATAACTTCGGTTATACAACTTTGATTTATAAAAACTCAATAGCTATAGAAAGCTTATAATGGGAATTTTATGCTTGTAAAATTTCATGAATAATCAAGTTCATTTGTCCCTTCAAAGACACGAAAAACTAAAGCTGGTAGAAGGAACAGTACTAGGAATTAAACTACATAATTTGTTGAACTTTGAAAATTTGTGAAATATTTTGTAGAGCTCCAAAATCCCCACTCTTGACTTGCTAGAAAGCTTTATTCAAGATCTATTTGCATGTCAAATGTTGGACCCAAACTAGATCATTTGGGTCACTTTGACATAGATGCAAGTTAGGCCATTTTTTAAGACCAATTTTAGGTTCCAAGAGACCCAAATGCCATCCAAATTGGATTCTTCCACTTGAAGCAAATTTCAATCATCCTAAACATCTTTTCCATCCATTTCATTACATGCAAGAAGGCTTGGATCACAATATGACCCTCTTGCACCCAAGTATGTACACATACATCATGGTATAACATAGGCAATTTTACATACTAATGGGCATATTGCATCATAAAATACCATAAAATAAGGTACTTGAGCTTTATATACATGGTTCCATTATGAAATACAAATTAAACACATCATTTTACATCATAGACCATCAATGATACAAAAGATACATTGCATCTACCATACTAATACATACATTAAACTCTAGCACATATTTTACTCCTAGTACAATCTTTCTAATGTATAGCTTTCTTTCACTTTGTAACACCCTAAAATTAATTAAGGTGTTAATTATGGATTTGTGTTAATTAAGAATAATTAACATGGAATAATTGGGCGAGTTAAGGGAGTGGAAATTTTAGAGAGATAAATTATTAATGAGTTTGAGATTTGATTGAGTTAGAAACTCCATCTAGGCCTAAATTAAATTAAGTAGGCCAAAGTTAAGGACTAATGGAGGCTAAATAATTTTAGGTGCGAACCTAACCTTTTAATGTGAGATTTAGCCCAAGAGAGGGCACCTAGGAAGGGCCTAATCTGATTTAATGTGATAAAGGCCTAATATCCACCTTATATAAGCTCTTATAATTGGCCCAACAACCTTTGTGCAGACCCAAATCAATTAAGCTCTTAAAACTTGGCCTAATCCAATTAAAATCCTACAGCTCAACATATAAAAGCTGGCCTAACAAAGCTTAAATCTGAAACCCACTTGTGTAACATCCCAAAATTAATTAAAAGTGTTAATCGTGGATTTAGAGTGATTAAGAATAATTAATAGAGGATAATTGGGCAAGTTAGTGAATGGAAATTTTAGAGAGATAAATTGTTAACATGGGTTTGAGAATTAATTGGGATAAAAATTTCATCTAGGCCCAAATTAATAGATCATGATGAGAGGCTAATGGAGGCCCAATGAGTTAGGTGCAGATCCAAACCATTGAGCTCTTCAAACTTGGCCCAAATCCCATTAAACTTCAGCAACCCAATGTATAAAACTGGCCCAATAAAATCCTGCAACCCAACACTTAAAAAATTGGCCAACAAAGCTAAAAATCTGGAGCCCATTAGGAGTTGGACTTGGAGCAACCCATGACCCATCCCTTGACCTAACTTAACTCCACTAAAACCCTAAAAACTAACCAGCCACCTCCCCCATTCTGCAAAACACAAAAATATAAGGAAAATTCGGAGGTGAGGAGGAGAGGCTAGGGTTCTTAGCATAAATCCACATTTTCTCACATTTGGAGCAAGATTTAGCCAAGGTAATAGTTATACAACTTAATCCTCTCATCTTTCTCTTTAATTTGGTCCGATTAGTTTTTCAATTGGAGTATTTTCATCAAACCCAAAATCTGAAATGTGAGTGTTTGGAGATTATCTTGGTGAAATTCGTAGGTTGAGTTGGGGCTGGTATTAGGTGAGTTTAAACCCCCCATTTTGATGCTTTCTTTGTTGGTTTGAGACCCCCATAGCTTATTTATATTATGGGTATTAATTTTGTACAAATTTGCTTAGGATTTTGGGTGGAATATTGAGATTTCTGGAAGAGGACACTTAAATCCGAATTTGGTATTTGTGGTAGCTGAGTAAGTATTCTTTAGGTAGTTAATAGCATTTAAATCCCTTGGGTACTTATTATAACTGTTAATGATGAATTAGAGTAGTAATTATTTGATGCTATGATTATAGGGAGACTCTATACCATTGGTGGCTGTTGCAAATCTGTCTACGAATGAGGTAACCAGGGTTTATATTAATTCCATGCATGTATCTATTTAATTTCGTATTTGCTGTACATGAATGATTTGAAATACTGAATGAACTGGTTGGCTATCTATTGTATGATGATTGGACCTTGTGAGTCCATGGTGGAGCTGTTGTGCGGCTGCCACCCGTGCATGTACTTCAATCGGGCACCGGGTTATTATCAAACCCTAGATACACTGAGCCCTGGTTGTGCTCAATGGGGAGTAGGTGTCGTGGATGGGCCTCTCCTGGTGTTAATGGCCTTTAACATGCGAATATATGATTGCTAGTATGATAGTAATCATGATAGCCTAATTGTTTCATTTGCTGAGATGATTGATGTGATTTTGATTTATGCATATATGTTAATTAAACTGGATTATATGATGGAATTGCCTTGGTTACTGAGATCATTATCTCACCCCGTTTTATGGGATTACAATTTCGGGTGAAGGTTCCTCGAGTAAGGATAAGGGCAAGCAAGTGGATGAACATTCATGAGCTGAGGCCTAGTGTGGGGAGTTACACTTGGTCTGAGTGTAATAGAGTATATGCTAATTTTGTTACGTCTTGCATAGCATCATCATATATCTGTATTGCCAAGTGTAGGAGTATGTATTTTGATAATATAATGTGTACCTATCGAGGAGTAGGCCTTACTTTAAATTGGCACATTGATATATGGATTTATGATACCTGTTGTAAACCTTATTGAACTTGTGATATGACTTACCATTTGGGAATGTAACCTTGAGATATTGATATGAATCACTGATGTATGGGACCTCTAATGGAAAGTGTATCTAATGTTAAATGTCAATGGTGCATGAATTGTGTTGTTGTTATTCCTTAGATTTGCTGATATAGGGTAATTAGAGAAAAGAAATTGACCCTTGAATCTTGAATTAGAGAGGATAGATTAGCCGGATGAATTAGGCTAATGAAAGCTATTTGAGCCCACAAATAAGGTAGAGGGGCCCTAGGGTGAGATTGGAGGGAGAAAGGAGAGTATGAGTCCAGATTTTCGGAGTGTAGAACCAAAAGGCACTTCGCCGCAGCGAAATGTAAATTGGCCGCGGCTAAATGTGAGAGGTCAAACTGGAAGTCATCCAGAGAGAAATTAGCTGCAGGAAAAAAAGAAATTGGCCGCGGAAAACTTTTAGGAAAATGTCCCCGGCATTCCAGAGAGGAATTGGCCACGGCGGAAGGAGGAATTGGCCGCAGCCAATATCGAGAGGCGAGCGAGGAAGTTCCAGGAGGCTTCTTCGTCGCGGCGCCATGTAGGTTGGCTGCGGCGAAGGTCCAACTCGCCGCGGAGAAATTAGTGATGAAGAAAGGGGTAAAACAGAAAGGAATTGGCTGCGGCGAATATGCTGAAACACTTATATTAACTAGAAAACCTTAGTTTTCCATATGTTAATCACAAGGGATGATCTAGAGTTATTAGGATGAGTTATAATTGATGAGTAATAGAATCCAAGGCTTATAAATGGATGTTTAATTCCCTTATGAACCTAGTGTATGTAATCATATGATTGATGACTCTAATCACCTTAAGGTTTAAATTTCTCCACATTTTCATAACCTATGATGATTAATCGCATGTTTAACCTTAATTATGATGATAAGAAATTAGGGTCGTCACAACTTGAAGTTAGACCTTTGGGTCAGCCCATAACCTATATTAGACCCAACTTAAACCCAACTAAAACCTTAAAAATATCAACCTTTCCATACTCTGCTGAAACATAAATACAAGAGGCATTTTCGTACCTTGAGAGGGAGGCTAGGGTTTGGGGCAAGAAATCTACCATTTCTCATCTCTAAACTCAAAATCAGCCAAGGTACTTGTTATATAACTTAATCCCCTTCTCTTTCTCTTCATTTTGGCCTAATTAGTTTTTTATTTGGAGCATTTTCACCATACCCAAAATCTAAAATGTGGTTGTTTGGGATTTTCTTGGTGAAATTTCTTAGGTTGAGGCTAAGGGTGTTGTTAGGTAAGTATAAACTCTTCATTTTGATGCTTTCTCTACTAGTTTGGGACCCCTATAGCTGATTTATGATATGGGTATTATTTTTATGGGAATTTACTCAGAATCTCAAGTATTGTTTCAAGATTTCTGGGGTAGGCTTAACTAAATCCGAATTTGGTTTTTGGTGGAATTGGGTAAGTGTTTCTGAGTGGTTCTATATGGCTTGACTCCTTGAGTAATGGGTTTGCTGATATAAATTGTAATTAGGGATAGTATGGCTTTGTTTTGTGTCCATAGGCTAAGGTAGCATTCAATTGGTTCTTAGAGGATTGGCTACACGTGAGGCAACTAGGATTATATTAATTTCATGCATATATCTGCTTTAATTTCATAGTTGCTATACATGAATGATTTGGGTTATAATCCCATGAAATGGGATGAGATGCGAATCTTAGTAACCAAGGAAATTTTCATTCATATAATCTAATTTAATTAACATATATGTATGAATCAAAATTAACATCAAAATCATATTAGTCATATCAATAAAGGAAATGGTTAGGCTATGGTACATCTGCCACCTGTGCATGTACTTCGATCGGGCATCGGGTTATGATCAACCCCCAAATGCACTGAGCCCTAGTTATACTCATTGGGGAGTGGGTGCCATGGACAAGCCTCTCCCGGTGTTATTAGTAAGAAAATATATAGGTGAGATTATGGGAAGAATCTCAATAGCTAATCTCAATCAATCAAAGCATACATGAACACCATGAGGAAATGTAATGCATGTGGTGCAAGGATGCTATGCATATGCTTTATGTAACTCAAATGCAACATATAGCATAAAAACTCATTCATTCTCAAGCCATGACATCATCATAAACTAGTTAGACTCAACCAATTTCAACCTAAGGCCAAAGAAGAGCTACTGCACTTAATTCCATGCCTTAGGAAGCTAAGAGCTATCACATAGGCTTTTCATGCACATATAGCTCATTTTGGAAAACATAATAAAACATATTTCATAAATGCATCAAGCAACAATACATACAAGTATTTCAGCTTATTCAAGCATTCATATGCATGCAAGAAAGGGAGATAAAGCTACCTTTGAACTTGTAAAGGTTTAAGATGCCACTAACCCATTTCTTAGTTCACTTATCTTGGCTTTCCTTGGCTTAACACCCACACTTTGGTGAAATTAAGCTAGATTGGCCTATACATAGTAATTACAAGATAAATTAATCCATTTGGATTCATTCTAGGTTTCATTATCTTCATTTAATCTCATTAAAGCCTATAATGGGACTTAAGGCCACTATAGGTCCATGAAGAAGCAACTCTCGGTTTTTACTTTGTAAATCCCAAACTCTCACTTGTTACAAGTCTTATAGCTATAAGAAAACTTATTGGAACCATCATATGTTTAAGTAAAGGAGTTGAAGACTAACTTGCTTCTTTAACCCACTTTAGGCTTTAAAAATTCAACTTTCAATCTAAGACTCCTAACTTCAATCCAATGATTTCATAATTATTTATTCATCATATCTAAGTCTCTAAATTTAGTAGAACTTAAGAAAACACCCCCAACTACTTTCTTTCCACCTTGGCCAAACCTACACATAATTGGAAGCCACTTTGAGTTTTGTTGTTTCTTTCTAGGATTTTGATACATGGAAACATTCCTTAGCTTATATTTAGGTGTAATAGAAATTCTAACTATCTTATCTTGAATTTTAATGATTCCAATGGCATATTATTACTCTCTATGACTTAAAACCTTTCTTTCAATTTTATTTTAACTTGAAATCACCTCCCTGTAAATTCTCCTAGTGGTGACTGTAACGTCCGATTTTCGTAAAAACAATAGAAATGAATTGGTTATAAAAGGAAGTCCCCCAAATGGAAAGATTTAAGGCAAAATAAAATTAAAGCAATAATCTAGACCTCAAATAATGAGAATCCAAGGCTAGAGGTGCCCTGAAAATAGAGCCAGATGAGCTAGAAAAGTTTGTAATAGAAAGTTAAGGCATTTTTGTAATTTCTAAAAATTTTGAAAAACTCATAAGAGAGTTTTTTAAATAAAAAATTTAAGCTTTCTAGGATTCTCAGAGGCCCTGAAAACCATAAGAACTCCTAGAATAGCTTAAACTCCTCTAATGAGTGATTTCGACTGTCAGTTGACTGAAGTTTTGATGGAATGGTTTCAAATCTAATTTTGGTAAAACTAAAGGCACTTTATAAGTTAAAGATCTTAAATTTTATGATGGAAAAAATGATTCTAAAAAAAGTGTTAAAATGAGGCCAAATGGAGAAACCATGATTTAGGGACTAAAATGAAAAGTAAGAAGGTTGCAAAAAGTGGCCTTAAGCTTTTTAAAGGGCATTCCCTTGTGCCCTTTCTCTTCACCCATGTTTTTGGACATCTCAAAATTGAGGAGAGACTAGCCATGGAGGACACACAAGAAAGGAGCCAAGGAGGGAGGAAAGACTAGCCAAAAGGTATAGAAATTCTTAGTTTTTCATGCTCCTTCCTTCACCAAACTTGTTCCTTTCCTCCTCCTCTTCCTTTCTATGATTTTCATAACTCATATAGGACTGATTTATGGTTGGTTCAGAGGAGAGAACCCAGAATTTGAAGGAGTAGCTTGTAGCAAGTGAAAGAACTCATGGAAAAGGCTTGAAATCAAAGTAACTTTTATTATTCTCCTTGCATCTTCTTGTCTATTCCTCTTGGGTGATTTTCATCCAGCCATGGACCTAACCAAGGGGAGAGGAATTCTATCCAAATTAAGGTAGGAAGAAAGGTTATGGAGTGTGAGGATTAAGACTATGCAATTGAAAACGAAAAAGGAGCCTTAAAATTCAAGTTGCACAACTTAAAGGTTTTGAGAGAAATGTTGAAGTTTGATTTTTCCTAGGGGCAACTAGACTTATGTAAGACTTGGTATAAGTTCCTTAGACCTCTAGAAGGTTGCATGTGAGCTATTTCCTTCAAGAAAATAAAGCAAGCTCTATGGATCTAAAACCAATACATAGTCTCGGCCAAAACATAACCATGTACCTAGAGAGCATGTTAAATTATTCTAAGCCTAGAATGGGACTAGATATGATAGAGGGACATCAAATAAAGCCTTGGAAAAAATTTAGAAGCCTTGGTTTATGAGATAAAGGTATAGGCTCTACAAAAGACATAACGAAGAAACTTATAGGTAGGCTTCTTAAAATAAATTTGTGATAACTCCAAAGAATCCAAATGGAATCAAGAGACCTATATTGAAGGAGAAAATAGAGCCAAGATCTTGAATTCCACTAGTTGCTTCATTGTGTCTTGTATGGAAGCATAATGAAACTATATGAAAAAGTAGCTTTGCATAAAGCTTGTATAAGGATAAAGTTTGTTCCCATGAGTGATTAATGTCTCATTTGACGTGTCTAGGCTAAGTGATTCAAGTGCCATCTAATTCCATGAGCTTGGCTAAAAAGGGGAAGACAAGTTCAAAGGAAAAGTGTGTGGCATTTGCTCAAAGGTAGCCTTTTAATCTTTTTCACATGCATGGTTTGGATGTTTATTTGTCTTTAAGTGCTTGTGTGTATGTTTGAATTATAAGAAATGTTCTAGCCAATGCTTACATATTATGGTCCCATGATGTTCTTTGAAATAAGTTTATAAATGCTTTTATGGCTTGAATGGATATGGTTGTGCCAAAAATCCCTTAGCATGGATGAGGATGAGCCAAAAGTCCCTAGAATTGGGTGAAATAAAGTCAAAAGTCTCAAGAAGAGTGAGGTTTAGTCAAAAGTCCCTTGAAAGTGGGTGAGGCAAATCCAAAAGTCCCTAGAAAGTGGGGTGAGGCTAAACCAATGTCCTTAAGATCCTATATTTGACATGTATGAGTTTATGTTATGCAGAAAATGATTTATATATGTTTATGACTAGCCTAAGGGATATGCATGCATTCTTTGACATGAATTTGCATTCATTATGTATGTTTAAAAGGGTAAAGGGCTATTGAGACTCTTTGAATCTCACTCTTTCCCTCCATATACCTAATCATGACTAGGTGAACCAAGTGGACCAAGAAATAGAGGCCAAACCATTTGAAGAGCAAGACTTTGACAAAGGAGTAGAGAAATGGACAATCTTATAGCATATTGATGTGAAGAATTGTATCCATATGACGTATATGTAATGTAGACCATTGAGCATATTCAAAAGTATGTAGATATAATGAATGTACTGATTTTAGAACCAATGGCATATGTATGCATGTTTTTTACATCCATGGGCCATGATGCATAAGCATATAAGAATAACTAGGATAGTGGTTTTAAGTTGCATGGTGATTTGGACCACTTGAAAAGCTTATATAGGTTGCATTTGTGCTTGTGGATATGCCTAAATGGTTGTGGAATGAGTTTAAGACCATTTTGGTGCTAAATTGACCCTTTTATGGTTTTAAAAGTGACCAAAATTTAAGTTAAACCACAAATTAACCAAATGGATGAATTTCCTTATGAAATTTGGCATCACTATAGGTCTCATCTAGAGATTTTCACATAGCTAAAGAGCACTTAATTTAGAGTTCTAAAGAATTTATTATGATTTTTCAAAATTAGTCAAATTATGCAAAAATAGTATGTGCACTATTCATATGGTCAGTTTATATTTCTATGTCAGACATAAGACAAATGAAGTCCAATGTTCATGAAATTTTACAAGGACAGACTAGATATTATAATTTTTCCACGGCCACCAAGATCACCTTATTTGAATCTCTATAAAGGGAGAACCAAATTTTTGAAGTTGCATGATAGTATTAGTAATGCAGCTCGACCTTTGGTATTGTTCCATTAATTTTCATACGTTAAATGCCATTGCATTATTCTGGAATTATTTTTATCATTATTTGACATCTATAACTTTCTAGAAAGCTATCATATGCATGATTTCAATTTTTTTAAAATTAGTTATGAATTTTCAAAGTTCATATCATAAATTTGGCATGCCAACTAGAGACCAAATTCTGGTTTTTGAAATGTATGGCTCCAAATCTGTGATGCATGGGTTAAATGATGATTTTTATGACTTGAATGGATATGTTATGAATAGAAAATGATATGGATGAGTTTGCATAGTCCCTGAAGCCATGAATCATGAATATGGTCTCCTAATCATGCAATTATCCATGTATGAAAACATATGCTTCCTTGTAAATGTTGTCCAATATGCTTGAAATGGATTAGGTTAGATAATGGAACCAATGTGTAAGGGCTAAAAGGTTAAGGTATTACAATGACAGAACCTAGAGGGAAGAGAAAAGGCAAGGAGAAGTAATCATTTCCATTAAGATACATACCTTATGTGAATCCTTGCCAAATGGAGATTTTGATGGTGTTAATGGTTTCTTCAAACTCTTTCCTGCTTCCAAAAGTTCAGTCATAAGAGTGATTCTTTTAAGAAGCCAAAACCATCCATAGAAAGGGTTTAGAGAGGAGAAGAAGTTTTATGAATGGAAAACCATAAAAGATGGCATAGTTTCTTACCTAGAGTAGCTTCCTATTCTTTTTCTTCCTCCCCTTTTTTGGCACACCTTTAGTTCCATTTCAAAGTGCTCTAGGTCAATTATGAGGGGCTAGTGGCATGGCTGGCCTAATATAAGGGAGAAAGAATGATTTTTATAATAATTACAAAATTTTTGTTATGTCCCTCAACTTTAATGGCCCTGTTTAAGCTCATTTTAAATCTTTTTTGAAAATCATCTTTTCCATATGAAAATTTAGATCTTCTAGTTTATTAAAAATATTTATTTCCAATTTTATGGGGTTTGTAACCATTCTAAATCATCTAGTTAAAGTTTGAGTCAATATTGAAGGGGTTTTGGTTATTATGATAGTTTCTATGGTTTTTAGGGCCTCTGAGAACCCTAGCAAACTTAAATTTTCCATTTAAAACTTCCTTCTTTGAGTTTCTAAAAGTTGTCCAAAATTATAGCATTGTCACTGCCTTTTCGGTTTAAACTATTTAGTCATTATGGCTCTAGTTTTAGGTCATCTTTAACTTTGTAGTCAAAACATTTTCTATCTATCTTGGATTGATACTGTTGACCCATCCACTACTATTATATAGGGTAACATTCTAGGTTGGAGTCAATGACTCAAGGCGGCTTCTACAACCTTTACTACTCATGTACACTATCACTCTCATTCTAAAGTACTACTATTTCTTAATTACTCTTGGCTTAGTGTTAAAACCCCTCAACCTCTTTCTTAGACTCATATACTAGACCCATTACTCTTCTATCACTTAACTATTCTTTATAAATATCGAATCTATTTCTAGGGGTCTGGAGTTCTCTATATAATCTGTTACTTTTATTAACTTGAATATAACAAGGCCTTTTACTTTGAATTAAAGTCCACAACCATGAGTAACTCTTCTAACTATATAATCCAAGCCTTAATTATTTCTATATTCATCTTACCATCAAGGCTAAGGGGCCCCACATTCTGCATTAATCTTTTATTAGTCAGATGGTAGGTCGAGGTTGGACAGGGTTCTATGGAGTGACCTGTGGGTTCTAGCTTGAGGGAATAACTTATAGATTCTTTGGGTCATCTAGGTGTGGTGGCTGAAGGGAGTAACTCTTTCAATTTCCCTTTGAACTAATCCTCTTGTAGATGCAACCTTGCTTTTTGCTGTATTGCATCATCTCCTATCATTACACTAAGTAGAACATCATACTCTGCAAAGCTTTAGCTTAGGATTTATAAGCTCTACTCTAGCTAGCCTTCCTTTTGTAATACTCATCATGCTACTAAGGCCAAGTAAACTTCATAACATAACTTACCTATATGCCACTAACATGCACACCCAGAATTTCACCAAAAAGCGAACAGCTGTCACGTATATTCCTCTTCCCTAAGTCCTAACCATATTTAACATGCCTGAACCTTTGCTTTGATACCAACTAATGCAACACCTTTATTAACTAGTATTTTTTTTTTAGTTACTATGGTTCATCAACGAGTCCATTTACTTATACAAGTAAAATACTAAAATCCAAAAATGTCAAATATGTTCTCTTATCTTTATCCATGATTCCATGTCATTCTAGTTTAGCAAATAAAACATTGGTAATCCTTTATAACCAATTTACATTAACAAATAAAAACTAAAAACTCACATTACATTCTAAGGAAGATCTAGCAGAGTTTCCCTTTATAAAATCAGCTATCCAGACCAAATAAATGGTTACATTTCAGCCCAAAACTCACAAACATGGAAAACACATATAACAGTAATATTAAATAACACTATCTAGACATGCATCATCATCTATTACTAATAAACTTAAATTGGAGTTATATCACTATTAAATTTATACTATTTCACATATTATACCACTAAAGAAATAAAACTAGACACATATATTCATTGTAATATTACAACAAAATCATATATATATATATGATTTATATTATTTTTTAATTTTTGACATCATCCTGTTTCTTTGCCTTTGCTAGCATTGGTACATCCACTTGGTACTGATTAGTGGGAAGGATAAAAATAGAGGTAAGATTCAGGGGAATCTCAATAGCTAATCTCAACCAAATCAATGCATACAAGAATGTCATGAGGAAATGCAATGCATATGGTATAAGTATGTGATTCTTATGCATTATGAAACTCCAATGCAGCTTTTAGTATGAAAACTCATTTCATAACAAGCCATGGCATCTTAACATACTAGCTAGGCTCCACTCAATGCAACTTTGGGTCAAGGAAGAGCTACTACGCTCAATTCCCTGACATAGGGAGTTAGGAGCCAAAAACATGTCAACTCAAGCAAAAAGCTCATAATGGAAAGCTAATAATAACACATATAAGCATCTCAACTCAATTAAACATTTAAATGCATGCAAGATAGGGAGATAAAGCTACCTTGAATAGATGAAAGGAAGTCAATAAAACCTATAACGTTCCTGCTCTTTTTGTTGCTCCGTTTCCTTTTCCTTTTTATCTCTAAACCTACAATGGGATGGAGCATTACTAGCTTGCCCTAAAAATGTCACATGAATATGATATCAACATAAAAAACTTATAACAATTTCTCTTAACTTCTTGATTTTTAAATATGCTTTAGACCACTTAAACTGTACTTAGAACTCTCTTTTGCATTCTTCCAAGATTCTTGCTTATTAAGTGACAATTACATCATCTCAAATGCTCTATTTTTGCCATATTTGAGGGCTTAACAGTATGAAATTCTTTTTGACTTTCACCTTCTCGTAATTAGTCCTTCACTAAGACTTTAGGTTAGGGATTTTACTAAACTTGGATTCTATGCAAACTCATGCTTATAGAATTCATATTTCAATTCACAAATTCCATATTTACTATTCATATAGTCATTGATACTATTCATTTAGTATTTTTTCATTCTTGATATATTAGAACCAAATATATAAGCTCAAGCCTCAAGGGGTATCTTTTAAAAATTTAATTTCTAAACTTCAAATTTTCATCATATATAATCAAAATGACCTCAATAGGATTCATTAAACCTATCATAAACTTGCTTAAACAAACCTAACATGGTATTTCTTGCTCAAAATGCCCTTCCTTGAACCCTAAAAATTCAACTTTCAAAACATAGTTTCTAAATTCAATCCAATGCTTCCATTATTATTCTTATATCATTTTAAGACTATCCATAGCCATATAATCAATTGAACAACTTCCTAGACCCTCTAAATTCATCATTGCCAAATATGTACCACATAAACCCTAACTTGGAGATTTAAAGGATTCATTCAATTCTAGACTTAAATTCTTATTCCTTGCATCATAAAACATCTAAATATACTAATTAAGAATTGAAAACGACATGGTCTCACATTTATCTATGTCTTGGCCAAACATAAACACATAATGGCCTAACTTATTTTCTTTTATGATTTAAAGGAAACTGATGGTAGATATGAATTCCTTGCATGCTAAAACCCTTGAATTCATTAAGAACACTTAAAGAAAAACTCTCCTCCTCACTTTCTCTCTCATTGCTAAACCATTAAGACCAAAGAACATAGATTTTGCAAGTATTTCAACTAAAAGCTTACATTAATGGAGAGTGTAACACCATATTTATTTACCTCATCTCATACCATTCTAGCTTGCCTTTCCTTGGTCTAGCACACTTACTCAAGAAAAGGTAATAAAAATAATAGATGATTTTACATTACATCACGGATAAATTTTTCATTTCATGTCCCGTGGATCATATGAACTCATCCATCTCATTCTCATATTTAAATACACAAATAAAACTTAGAACCATCTCAAGAAGTGGCCAAGAACTCGAGCTAATGGAGTATATACATAAAAAAAGTATGTACAGCCTCGGGTTGGTATTTTAGCTTTCTATCATGAATTTTGAAAAATCATAACTAATTTTAGAAAAATTGAAATCATGCACACTATATCATTATGGAAAACTAAAGATGTCTACTATATGTTAAAAATAATTCCACTCCACAACAAGGACGTTTAGCAACTAGAAATCAATGGAATATTAACCAAGTTTCCCTAGTACTACTAGTACTGTCATAGAACTTCAAAAATTCATATCTCCCTATTTAGACATCTAATTGGGGTGATCTTAGTGCCCATAGAAATCCTATCATATCTAGTTTATACTTGTAAAATTTCATAAGCATTGGACACCATTTGACTCTCAAATGACACAGGAGAAAAAATTGATCATATGAACAATAACCATACCAGAACAGCTAAAATTTGGCAATTTTGAAAAATCATAATTAATTTCACAAATTTCCAAATAATCTAGTATTTAGCTTCTTAAAATTTCTAGATGAGATCTATATACATGCCAAATTTTATGGGCAAATTAGTTCATTTGGTTAGATTATGCTATAGGGTTGCAAATGACACTTTTTGTGTCTCATAAGGGTCTCAGATGGTCTAAATTCACTTCTAAGATATTTATAGCCACTCGAGCATGTGGGAAAGCACCAAAATAGTCTACTAAATATGTCTCAAAGGTGCAAAAACCTGGATTTCACAAACTCATACTCTCACCCCAAGATATGCGCAAGAATACATATGCTAGTTCTTGCCATTCAATGCCAAAAAATTGCTATATCATACATATGGCATCAAATCTCATTCACACACAATATATTAATATATTTACATATGTTCATTAGGTTATACATTATATACATTAAAGGATTACATCATATGCCATTTATATGGCTACAAAATAGACATTTTCAAACTCTTTGTTGTCAAATTCTCTTCTTTAAGTTTGGTGGCTCTCATTTCTTGGCTCACTTGGTCAACCTAGTCTTGTTAGACAATGGGGAGGAAGGGATGAGATTCTAGGAACCCCAATAGCTCTTCTCCCTTTCAACCATACATAAAGAAATCAAATCCATATCTAAAAATGCATACATAGATATTATGGAACATGTAATCACTTATGAAACATTTCTAGCATTCAAGAAGTCATACAAGACATACATAGGCTTGCCAAGCAAGTGGTTTAGCCTCACCCATTCTCTTTAAGGATTTTGAACTTGCCTCACCTATTTTTTTAAAAGATTTTAACTAAGCCTTACTCTTGGGAGACTTTTGGCTTTGTCTCAACTATTTTTGAGGATTCTTGGCTCATCCTTACTATGGCTATAGAGCTTTTGGCTTCACCACACTCAAGCAAACCAAAACAAGTTTACAAAATATCATTTGAATGCATAATATAAAATTATAGTATCATGGTATTTAGACACTTGCTAAAACATTTTTCATGGCTCAAAACATACATGCACACATTCAAAAACAAGATAAACATCTACTCATGCATTAGAGAAAGAAGAAAGAGCTACCTTTGTTACAAATGCACACTTTTCTTCTTGAATTTAGTTCCTCTTCCTCAACCACATGCACAAAAGAAGGTGGAACTTGGTTTCTTTGGCCTAGACACATTATATGGAAGCCAATTACACTCTTGGAACAATTTATAAAGCCACCCACTCAACAGAAAAGCTAGCTTGCTTTTAAGGTTCATTTATGATTCTATAATGCACCTAAACCTTAGGAAAACATGATCTTTGCTCCATTCTTTTCATCCATCTATGATTCTTGACTCTTTTTAAACCTCTTGGAGTCATCACACAATTAATTCAAGGAGCCTAGTTAGGTGTTGCTTCTTTAAGTCATAATATAGAACCTACGATACCATCACACTATTTATGACTTCTAAAATTTTTTGAAAGCTTCCTCTCATCCTCTTCCATCATATATGACTCAAAATCAAGCTTGGAATAAATTGAAACTGCCCCTTGGTTCTCCATCTAGCCTAGGTTAAGGCTATGCTTCAAGGAGGCACCAAGTAAGTTTGCTTTGTTTTCTTAATGGGAAATGCATGTGGAAATCTTCTTAGGGATCTCTAGAGCTCATTCAAACACTCATTTTGGCCTAGAAACTCTTGCATCAAAATAGAATTTTAAGGGAACACTTGAAACCCTAACTTTGCTATCTTGAAATCTAATGGTTATTTGATTGTTTTCTTTGCATATTCTTGCTCTTCTCCCTCATTTTCCTAAGATTCATCCTTAGTTTGGTTAGAAATTCAATTCCTTAGGACTGGTTATAGGTGGGACAAAATGTTCAAGAGGAAGAACAAGAAGAAGCAAATATTAAAGTAGCAAAATACCTTGGATTCTTGGCTTCCCTTGTTCTTCACTTTGGTTGGCTTCCCTTCTCTAAACTCAAAAATTCCTTCCTTTGTCTGACCTCAAAACAAACCTAAAAGCTTCAATAAAACCATAGGAAAGAAGAGAAAATGGAGGAGGAGGAGGAGTTTGCTAAAGAGAAACCAAGAAAATCCATGAAAAACCATACCTTTTCCTTTCTTTTTCTCTTTGCTTTCTCTCCTCCCTTGTGTGCCTCACTCCCTTGCTTCTTTCTCTAGTTTAGGGCAGAAAAAAATGAGCTAAGTGAAGGGAAGAGTGTGGCGTGGTCATATATAGCTAGGGTTTAAGACTTGCTTCCAAAAATTTCAATTTTGTCTCCTAATCTTGGCATTTTTGTTTCTGCTTCGTTTTAGCTCTTTTTTGAAAACTGCCTTTTTCATCATAAAATTTAAGTCCTCAATCTTACAAGATGCATTTGGAATCACTCAAATTGGAGCTAAAATCTTCCCGAATGAAAGGGTCAAAGTTTGGGTCAACTGACATTAGAAAACGTACACCAGAGGAGTTTTAACTATCTCGGGGCTTTTCTTAATTTTTAAGGCCTTTGAGGACCCCAGAGAACTCAAAATTTTTATTTAAAAATCCCTCCTGTGAAAATTCCAAAATTTACTCAAAATTACAAAAATACTATTATGTTACGTAACTATTTCGTTAATTTTTGTTTGGTTATTTTAGCCTCTGTTTCAGGGTACCTTTAGCCTCCTAATTTCATTACTTAATGTCTAGATCATTGTTCTAATTTTTTTAAACCTTAACCAATTTATTTTAGAGGCTTACTTTGAAAATGTATTCATTTCTATCATTTTTACGAAAACCAGACATTACAATTCTTCCCCTTTAAATAAATTTCATCCTCAAAATTTAGATAATATACCTCATAGGAAGAGCTCTGGATAATTCTTTCTTATTTCTTCTTCCAGCTCCCAGGTAGATTCTTTGGGAGATAACCCCTTTTAAGCCACTTTCACCAGTAGTATCGTCTTATTCTATAACTGCTTAAGTCTAACATTCACAATTTGATCTGGTGATACTATGTATGATAGATCATCCTGTAACTATACATTTTCATACTCTAAGATATGTGAGGGATCGGGCTGGTACTTTTTGAGTTGAGATACATGGAATACATTATGAACTTGGCTCAAATTTAGGAGAAGGGCAGGTTACAGGTCTTACTTTATCAAGAATCTAGAATAAACCTATGTATTTTGGACTAAGCTTTTTACTTTTAATGGACCGACCTATCCCTGTGACTGGGGATACTCTAACAGAGACATGATCTTCAACCTCAAACTCTAACGACCTTTTCCATCTATCTGCATAACTTTTTTGTCTACTTTGCGTCATTAAGAGTTTCTTTCTTATAGTCTCAATTTGTCTAGAGGTTTGGTCTATTAATTCTGGGCCTATCAGGCTTCTCTCTCCTAGCTTAACCCAACACATTGGGGACCTACACTTCCTCCCATACAATGCCTCATACGGTACCATATGAATACTTGTATGATAGCTATTATTATAGGGAAACTCTGCTAGAGGCAAGTATGTATCCTAGTTTCCTTTCATCTCTTAAACACACCCCTTAATATGTCCTCTAGAGTTTGGATGGTTCTCTCCATCTTTCCATCTGTCTGGAGGTGATAAGCTGTATTAAATCTGAGCTTAGTACTTAGAGCATCCTATAATGATCTTTAGAAATTCAAAGTGAATATAAGATCTCTATCTAACACTATGCTCCTAGGCATACTATGCAATCTCACTATCTCCTGGATATACAACTGGGCTAATTTATCTAGGGTAAAAATGGCTTTCATTGCTAAAAAATGCACTGACTTTGTTAATCTATCCACTATTACCCATATGGCATCATGCCCTGATGATATCCTGGGTAAACCCATGACAAAATTCATAACTATGGTATCCCATTTCCACTCTGGGATATCTAGGGGTTGAAGTAACCCAGCTGGCTTCTAGTGCTCTATTTTAACTCTCTAACATACTAGATATTATGAGACATATTCTACTATGTCTGCTTTCATTCCAAGCCACCAAAACATTTTCTTTAAATCATGATACAGTTTATTGCTGCTTGGATGAATGGTGTATTTGCTTTTATGTGCTTCATCTAGTATTCTCTCTTTAATCTCAGCATTTCTAGGTACATACAGCCTATCCCTATATCTCACAATGTCATCCTTAGATAGATTGAACTCTTGAGTGCTACCCTGCGCTATTTGAACTCTAATCTTACTTATGTGATCATCTGTTTGCTGAGCCTCTCTTATTTGGTCCCTCAGGTCACTTTCTATTCGGGTTCACTTATTAATAATTTTCTCGAATACATTTCATATGAGAGGTTCATATCTCTGAATTTCTCAATCAACTCTTGCTCTCTAATCATTATACATGCCATATGTATGGATTTTATACTTGGGGCATTAGCTACCATATTGGCCTTACTGGGATGGTATTTCAATGTGAAATCCTAATCTTTCAAAAATTCTAACCATCTCCTTTGTCTCATGTTTAATTCTTTCTATTCAAATAAAATATTTAAGGCTCTTGTGGTCGCTATAAATTTCTATAGCTACCTCATACAAGTAATGTCTCTATATTTTCAAAGCAAACACTACTGCAGCTAGCTCTAAGTCATGTGTAGGGTAATTCTCTTCGTGAGGCTTTAATCGTCTAGAGGTATAAGCCACCACTCGGCCTTTTTGCATAAGTACACATTCTAACCCTTTCTTAGAGGCATCACTATAGACTATAAAAGTCTTTCTAGGGTCAGGAAGTACTAAAACTGGGGCCGAGGTTAACTTTTATTTCCACTTCTGAAAATACTTCTCATATTTCTCATTCCACACAAATGGCACATTCTTTATGATAAGCTTAGTTAGTGGCATTGCTATTTGAGAAAAGCCTTAAATGAACCTCTTGTAATAACCTACTAAACTTAGGAAGCTCCTGATCTCTGTTACTATCATAGGTCTCTCCCACTATAATATTGCTTCTACCTTATGAGGATCTACTGCGACCATTTCTTGGGAGATCACAAGGCCTAGAAATTGAACTTCAGTGAGCCAAAACTCATATTTACTAAGTTTAGCATATAACTATATTTCTCTCAAGGTTTCTAGGGCTAATCTCAGGTGTTACTCATGTCCTTCCTACTCTTTGAATAGATGAGAATATCATCTATGAAGATAACTACAAATCTATCTAGGCATGGCTTGAATACTCTGTTCATGTAATCCATAAACACTGCAGGTGCATTCGTCAACCCAAAGGGCATAACTAAAAATTCATAATGCCTGTATCTAGTCCTAAAAGCTGTCTTAGGAATATCCTTAGCCTTAATCCTGAGCTGATGGTATTCCGACCTAAGGTCTATCTTAGAAAACACTGACACTTATACTAACTACTTTCGGAGGTCGTCTCTGCAGGAAAGAGGGTAAGTATTTTTAATATTTATCTTATTGAACTCCTTGTAATCTATACACAATCTAAAGCTCCTATTTTTCTTCTTTACTAATAAGACTAGAGCTCTTTACAGCGAGACATTGGGTCTAATGAAACCCTTCTCTAAAAGCTCTTATATCTGTTTCTTAAGCTCAGCTAACTTGGTGGGAGCTATCCTATATGGGGCCTTAGACACTAGACCTACCCCAGGTACAATGTTTATAGGAAACTTAACCTCTCTCTTTAAGGGTAGTCTGCTAATCTCTTTAAAGAACACCTTTGGGAACTCTCTCACTATTGGAATTTCCTTTATACCCTCTTTTACCTCAACCTGGACTGAAAAGGAAACTAGGTGTCCTTGACAACCATGCCCTAGAGACCTTTCAGCCCATGAGGTGGTCATAACAGATAACTCAGTCCTCATATTAGGTACAATCCCACATTCTAGTAAAGTAACACATCTACAGGAACAATCAAGTGTGGCATTATTTATAGATAGCCAATTTATATCGATAATTAAATCAATATCAACAAGAGGCATACATATCAAATCAAGGGTAGTATAACAATGATTAAACTGGACCACACAATTTAAGCCGGCATAAGAGGTAATGGCTCTATTTCCTGTAGGGGTAGATACATGCAATTCATATAGTAGTGTATGCATACTCAGACCCAACCTCCTAGCACAATCATATGATATGCAAGAGTAGCTAGCACCTAAATCAATAAAGTAGTTATATAAAAATCATTAATTCAAATAGTACCTTGGATCAGACTTGGGGACTGGCTAGCCTTCTACTGTGTCAGGGTACAGACTCTACCTTAGGTCTGAGGTCTAGGTATAGGAGCCATCTTCCTCGGCTGAGAAAATTACTAGGAAGCCTATGTGCAGTCTCTGGCCATATGTCCTGGGCTACAACATCTATAGCATATGTTTTACCCCACATAACATGGTTTGTTTCTGTAATTTTTGCCACACTGGGGACATATTGTGGGTCCAGAACTACCTATGTTGGACTAACTTCTCCTTCTTATGCCTCTTCTATTCCATTGGCTTCTATCACCTCTCCTGCTAGTCATTGTGGCCTGTGTCTTCTCTAAGTCTCTTAGGCTTAAGGAGGGGAGCTCTGGCACTAAAAGTAAGTTGCACCATTCTAAGATTTGCTTCTGTCACTCAATAGATCTCAACCAGGGTGTTAAAGTTCCTAATTCTCTGTGGAGTAAATCTTTCTCTAATTTATCTATTCTCCAGTGCTCGTCATCATGTTTCTGTAAATATGAGGAATACTTGGAGAGCTCAACAAATTTAGCCACGTACTGATCCATAGACATTCCCTCAGCTTGCCTCAAAAGTACAAACTCTGACTCTTTCTGATCTCTGATGGAGTTAGGGAAATACCTCTCATAAAAGGCCTGAAGGAACACCTCTTAAGTAATTAAAAGGTTCCTCACTCTCAAGATAGGCTGAGTGCTCCTCTACTAATAATCAGCTTCTTTCTCTAACTAGAAAATAGCCACAGTGGCTTTCTGCTCAGAAGTACACTCCATCACCTGGAATATGTTCTCAAGTTACATAATCCATGCCTCAGCTTTCTCTATATTTAACTCACCATCAAAGGTTGGAGGCCCAAACTTTTTAAACTGTGTAATGATCGGTCTAGTAGAAGGCTGCTGCGGAGCTAGAGGTGTCTGAATGGGTGGGGTCTGAGCAACCTGTTATATCTATATGTGTGGCTGTGGATCGAAATGAGTCACCTCTAAATGCTCAAGATGATCTGAGTGTTGTGATAGTTATGGAAGAGGAGGTGTAGGGCCCTCACTATCTCTCTATGCAAGCCGTTCCTATAACTGTATAATCACAGCCTGCTGTTGATCCAGGTGAGTCATTATAACCTATAGGGCTCTAGCTACAAAATCACTAGGTTTGGCTCTATCATCTGCACGAGCCTCTCTAGAAGGCCTACCTCTCCTAATGTTCACCATCTTTCTGAAACATCATTAGCAAACTTTAATATCAAATATAAACACACTCACCACTATCACACTCAATTTATCCACAATTAACTCATATACATGAAGGCAACTCATATTCACAAACCATAACCCATATCAAAGTGCCTAAACCTTTGCTCTAATACCAATAAATATAACACCATATTTATTTACCTCATCTCATACCATTCTAGCTTGCCTTTCCATGGTCTAGCACACTTGCTCAAGAAAAAGCAATAAAAATAATAGATGATTTTTCGTTACATCATGAATAAATTTTTCATTTCGTCTCCCATAGACTATATGAACTCATCCATCTCATTCTCATATTAAATGCAAAAATATAACTTAGAACCATCTCAAGAAATGGCCAAGAACTCAAGCTAATGGAGTATATACATAAAAATAGCATGTGTAGCCTCGAGTTGGTATTTCAACTTTCTGTCATAAAGTTTAAAAAATCATAACTAATTCTAGAAAAATCAAAATAAAGCATACTATACCATTTTGGAAATTTACAAATGTCTACTTTATGCTAATAATAAGTCAAGAGCACAACAAGGATGTCTAGCCATTGGAAATTGATGAAATAGTAACCAAGGTTCTTGGCACTACTGGTACTATCACATAATTTCAAAAATTCATATCTCCCTACTCAGAAATCCAATTGGGGTGATCTCAATGGCCATAGAAATCTTGTCATTTTTAGTTTATTCTTGTAAATTTCATAAGAATTGGACACCATTTAACCCTCGAATGACATAGGATAAGAAACTAACTATATAAACAGTAACTATACTAGAACAGCTGAAATTTGGCAACTTTAAAAAATCATAATTAATTCCACAAAGCTCCACATAATCTGGTCTTTAGCTTCTTAAAAAGCTCTAGATGAGATCTATATTCATGCCAAATTTCATAGGCAAATTCGTTCATTTGGTCAGATTGTGCCATAGGGTTGTAAAATGGCATTTTTTGTGTTTCATAAAGGCCTCAAATGGTCCAAATTCACTTTTAAGACATCCATAGCCACTTGAGCATGTAGGAAAGCACCAAAATGGTATATGTCTCAAAGGTACACAAACCCAGATTTCATAAACTCACACTCTCACCCTAAAATATGCAGAAGAATACATATGTTAGTTCTTACCATTCAATGCCCAAAAATTGCTATATCATACATATGGCATTAAATCTCATTCATACATGATATATTCATATATTTACATGTGTTCATGAGGTCATGCATCATATGCAATAAAGGATTACATCATATGCCATTCATATGGCTACAAAATAGACATTTTCACACTTTTTGTTATCAAACTCTCTTCTTCAAGCTTGGTGGCTCCCATTTCTTAGCTCACTTGATCCACTTAGTTATATTAGACAATGGGGAGGAAGGGATGAGATTCTAGGAATCCCAATAGCTCTTCTCCTTTTCAACCATATATAAAGAATGCAAATCCATATCTAAAAAGGCATGCATGGATATCATGAAACATGTAATCACTCATGAAACATTTCTAGCATTCAAGAAGTCATACAAGACATACATAGGCTTGCCAAGCAAGTGGTTTAGCCTTACCCATTCTCTTTAAGGATTTTGGACTTGCCATGTAATGTTCGATTTTTTTTAAACGATGGAAATGGATGCATTTTTAAAGTAAGTCCTCTGAAATGAATTAGTTAAAGTCCCAAAAAATTTAAGTAGTATTTTAGACTCCTAAAAATGAGAATCCTAGACTTAAACGAAAAGAAAAATAGAGCTATAATGAAGAAACAAAATTAAACGAAAGGTTGACGAAATGTAATTGCATTTTTATAATTTTGAGCAAATTTTAGAATTCACACAGGAGGGCTTTTCAAATGAAAGTTTTGAGTTCTTCGAAATTCTCAGAGGCTCTGAAAACCATGGGAAGCCCCAAGACAGTTAAAACCCCTATAGTAGACGTTTTCTAATATCAATGGACCCAAACTTTGACAGATTCATTCGGAAAGGTTTTAGTTTTGATTTAAGTGATTCCAAAGGTATTTTATTAAATTGGGAACTGAAATTTTATAATGGAAAAGATAGTTCTAAAAAATGAGCTAAAACAAACTGAAAACGAAAATGCCAAGACAAAGGGGCAAAATTGGAATTTTTGAAAAGTCTTTCTTAACCTCTTATATATATATGAGGTGGCTTACCTCCTCACTCATTTAGACACAATTGTTTTTGCCCTAAACTAGAGGAGAGAGCTAGGGTTTGAGGTAAACCAAGAGAAAGAGAAAGAGAGGAGAAAAATAAGGTAAAAGGTATGGAATTTCTTAGTTTTTTTCACGCTTTCTCTTTGGTAAACCTCTTCTTATCCATTTTCCCTTTTTTCTTATGGTTTTATTGAAGTTTTTAGATCTGTTTTGAGGGAAGAACAAAGGAGAAAATTCGGATTCGAAGAGAGAAGGCCAAGGAAAGGAAGAATCAACCAAAAAATTAAGGAAAAACAAGGTAAATCTTCATTCCTATGGTAGCTACTCCTTCTCCCATTCCCTCCTTGGTTTGTCCAACATCAAAAGCTACAAGAGGGCTTGGATTTTATGCAAAATCAAGGGTGAATCTTAGAAAATGGAGTGTAGAGAATAAGAATATGCAAAAAGAATTAACAAACAACAATGGAAAATTAAGATAGCAAACCTATGGTTTCAAGTGTCCCTTACAAAATCTGATTTGATAAAATAATTCCTAGTTCTAAATGAGTGTTGAAATGAGCTCAAATCCCTAGAAGGCTTCCTGTATGCATCTTCTGCCAAGAAAATAAAACAAGCTCCATGGATGCCAAGAAGATGAATAGGTTCAGCCAAGAGGGTTCCATATACCTAGGGATAGTTTTAAATTTTTCTAAGCCTATTTTTGAGTCATATATGATAAGTAAAGATGAGGGGAAACCTTGGAAAAAATTTAAGAGACCTAGAGAATGAATTGGTGTCATAGGTTCCATAATATGACCTAAGAAAGCAACATATAGTTAGACTCTTTGTTTTAATTGTGTGATGACTCCAAAAGATTTAAAAGGAGTCAAGAATTATAAATAAAAGGAAAGAATGAAACCTAGAACTCAATTGATGGGTGTTGCTATATTAGGTATATTTAGGAACCATAAATGAACCATAAGACAAAGTTAGAGTTCCAAGTAGATGTATGACCTTAGAAATGATTCCAAGAACTTAATTGGCTTCCATATATTGTGTTTAGCCCAAGAGAAACAAATTTCACACCTTTGTATGTATGAGGCCAAGGAAGGGAGAGCATTTCCAAGAGAAAAAGTATGTGGTTGCAGCAAAGGTTGCTCACTTCTCTTTCTCTCATACATGAATGTGTGCTTAACTTGTCTTTGAATGAGATAATGTTGAATGAAACCTCAACCCCACATCAAATCGCTAACTCTTGCCTTTAGGGTCAATGAACACTTAAATTTGATTGATTAGTTGATCAATTAGCCTCTGAATTAACATCCTAAGATGTTTAATTAACGAACCAAACTCTAAAAAATTCTCAAATCAAACAATTAAGTACATAATTTTACTCATGCATTTCATCGAACATCTTCATAGCATACATGAAAAATTAAAGAAAAATTCAAAATTCAGTACTTAATTCATGCAATTAATCAATCAATATCTCTCTTAATCACTGTCTAACTAGCCACTAATTACAATTACAGAAATTCCCAATCAAATATAACTTAACCAAGCATGTACAAGAAAAAAAAAAAGTGTAAGAAATTAAGAAAATCTTAGCCAAAAATTTTGATTATAATCCATAGATCCAAGCTTCTCCAAGAGCTTCTTCTAAGATAATCACAAGTTGAGAGCTAATGCTTCGTTGGAGAATGGATGGAAGTGAGAAAAATAGAGGAAATGGCATGGAGACGATGAGGATGAAGCTACGGTGTGGAGTGTATGTAGTGAATGGAATGGACGAAGGATCTATATTATATTCGATGTGTTGATATATGACAATGGATCCCCCCTTTGCCTCTGCCCGAGTACAAGTTTAATCATACGTGCTGTAGCCATGCCCTTTTTTTATTCCTTGCTCACGTGTTTGTTAATAGTTTCACGTGCTCCTTCTTTTGACAATTGCTCGTAGCTTTTTCTTCTTGACATAAATAAGTGTGGGTCCCATTTTATTTCCTTTATAATATTCCACGTTGCTTCTTCTTTTATCTGCCCAAGCTTCCACGTGATTTAGCTCACCTTCAGCTCGCGTTATTTTTATGTTGTTTCATCCACCCAAGCTCGAGCTTGCTTCTTCTCTACCATTCATGTGCTCTGTTGCTTCATTCATTCGTGTTGCTTCAGCAACTTTTCTCTTCGCATTTTTGGCATCTTTTCTCCTCCCATCGCATGTTTCAGCTGATGCGAGCTCATGGCAACGTGCAGGCTGTCATCGTAAAGCTTTCTCCTGTGGCTGTCTCTGTTTCTGCATGCATGTGTAGCTTCCTCTTTCTCACTCAACCCGTATCTTTTGTGCTTTCTTCCTTTTCACATGTTAAAACCATAGCTTTACCTTCTTCGTGCAGCTTGAGACTCATCTTTTGTGTAGCTTGCTTTGTTGATTCTTCGTGTTGCTCAATGTTTGTTCCAGCCACGCCATTTTTTTCACCTTCGTTTAGCTCATTTCTTTATGTGTTCTGTCTTCATTTAAACTTCAGCCTAAGCTTCTGCATGCTCATTGCTAAATATTGTGGCTTCCTTTTCTTCAAAAACCCATAGCTCCTTTATCACTTTCTCTCCATGCGTCTCACATGTTCTGCACCTTAATAAATCACATGCTGCCTCCCACGTGTTTGTTTATTTTATTTCCTCCTACATGCAAAGCCTTCCTCATGCCTGTAGCTTCCCTATGTTTTTGCTATGCATTGAACCCGTGGCTGAGCTGGACGTGGTTCTATTCATTTATTACCTTAAACACGTTCTGAAGCCTTCTTTAATCCCTTCAAAACTACAGCTTCTTCCTCCCACATGAGTTACCTTCTTCTCTAGTATTCACATGCTCTTTACGTTTAACTCAACTTCCTCTTTTCCTTTCATGCATATCTCTCTCCATCTGCTTCTGTGCACAAGCTTCTTCTCCATGTGAACATGCTTTTGTGTGTATCTTAGCTTCATGCAGCTCCTTAGCTAGAACGCGTGGCTAGTGAGTGCATTGAAGCTCTTATGATGTGAGTGAAATGCTTCTATGTGTGAATGTGTTGCAACATGGAGCATGGTTCAACGTGGGAATTATGTAGCATGAATCATCCATTCCTTCATCAGCATGAGAGATGATTTGCCCAAAATCTGCATAAAAACAAAGGAGAAAAATTCACAAAATTCATTTAAAATGATTTATGCATTTAAAATCAATTATTTTGCAGTTAAGTTCCTTAAAGTGTAGAAAATGGCTATTAAAATCAATTATCCACTAATAAAATGCAATAAGCCATATTTATTTATTAAAATGCTTAAGCTAAGGAAAATAAAATATATAAAAATTATGCTTATCACCTAATATGTTTGCTTGGATTTGCTTGTTTGTAAAGAAGCCAAGAGCCCTTAGCCATTGTGAGGATGAGCCAAGAACCCTTAGAAATGGTTAAGACAAAGTAAAGTGTCTCCCAATAGTGAGGTTGAGCCAAAATCTCTTAGAGAAAATGGGTGAGGCAAGTCTAAAATCCATAAGAGAATGGGTTAGGCTAATCCACTTACTTGGCAAGCCTATATATGTTATGTATGACTTGTTCAAATGCCAAGAATGCCTCTTGAATCATGCCATCCATGGTGCTCATGCATGCATTCTTAAGACTTGAATTGCATATTTTATGTATTATTGAAAGGGAGATGAGCTATTAGGATTCTTTGAATCTCATTCCCTCCTCTCCAATGTCCTAACATGCTAGGTGGACCAAGTGAGCAAGGTAATGGGAGCCATCAAGTTGGAAGATGAAAGTATGACGACAAAGTGCATTTTGCTTCTTTATGGCCATATGAGTGGAAAATATTGTAATCCCTTATTGTATATGTCCTATGACCTCATGAATATATGTAATTATGCAAATGTATCATGTACAAATGAGATTTAATGTTATGTGTATGATATAATGTATTTTAGACATTGAGGAGCAGGACTAGCCTTGTATGTTCTTGTGTATGGCATAGAGTGAGAGAGTGAGTTTTCAAATTCTGGGTTCATGCACCTTTGAGACAAGTTTAAAAGGTTATTTTGGTACATTCCCATGTGCTCAAGTGGTCATGGTTGCCTTGGAGCTCAAAATGGACCATTTAAACCCTTCGTAAGACTTAAAAATGACTATTTTACAACCTAATATCAAGATCTAACCAAATGTATGAATTTGCCCGTGAAATTTGGCATACATGTAGATCTTATCTAGAGCTTTTTGGGAAGCCAAAGACCAGATTATTTGGACTCATGAAATTAATTATGAATTTCCAAAATTGGCATTTTTTTGCTGAACTGATGCAGATACTGTTCATATGGTCAAAAACTTGGGTTGTGTCATTCATAGGCCAAATGATGTCCAATCTTATGAAACTTTCCAGACATAAACTAGACATGATAAGCTTTCTATGACCACTAAGATCACCCTAATGGGACCTCTGAACTGGGAGATATGAATTTTTGAACGTAGAGGTTAGTACCAGGATGATAGTCGACCTCTGGTACTGTTTCATCCATTTTCGGTGGCTAGTAGCCCCTGTTGAGATCTAGACATATTTTGATCATAAAGTAGACATCTATAGCTTTCCAAAATGGTAAAGAATCATGATTTCAATTTTTCTAAAATTAGTTATAATTCTTCAAAATTTGTGATAGTAAGCTAGAAATTCTAGCCAAGGCTGCACCTAGTGTTTTTGTGTATTCCATCCAGTTGCACAAGCTTTAGGCCACTTCCTTAGATGGTTATGAGTGGTATTTATGGAATTAAATATGAGAATGAGATGAATGAATTCATATGGTCCATGGGACACCAAATGAAAAATTTATCCGTTACGCAACATAAATTTATTCATTTTTTTAATGCTATTTTCTTGCTTCCTTGTGAGATGCATGGCATGAGGCATGGAAATAACATAAGACAAGCTAGAAATTTACGGTGTTACATGCCTCACCCATATTCTTAAAGGCTTTTGACTAAGCCTTACTCTTAGGAGACTTTTAGTTTTGTCTCAACTATTTTTTAGGGTTCTTGGCTCATCCTCACCATGGCTAGGGGACTTTTGGCTTCACCACACTCAAGCAAACCAAAAGAAGTTCAAAAAGTATCATTTGAATGCATAACATAACATCATGGTACCGTGGTATTTAAAAACTTGCTAAAACATTTTTCATGGCTCAAAACATACATACACACATTCAAATACAAGATAAACATCCACTCATGCATGAGAGAAAGAAGAGAGAGCTACCTTTGTTACAGATACACACTTTTCTTCTTGAATTTTGTTCCTCTTCCTCGGCCACACAAACAAAAAAAGGTGGAACTTGGTTTCTTTGGCCTAGACACATCATATGGAAGCCAATTACACTCTTGGAACAATTTATAAAGCCACACACTCATTAGAAAAGCTAGCTTGCTTCTAAGGTCTATATGTGGTTCCATAATATACCTAATAAAGCAACTTTAGGAAAACATGATCTTTACTTTATTCTTTCCATCTATCTATGATTCTTGACTCTTTTTAAGCCTCTTGGAGTCATCACACAATTAATTTAAGGAGCTTAGCTAGGTGTTGCTTTTTTAAACCATAATATGGAACCTATGATACCATCACACTATCTATGACTTCTAAAATTTTTCCAAGGCTTCCTCTCATCCTCTCCTATCATATATGACTCAAAATCAAGCTTTGAATAAATTGAAACTACCCCTTGGTTCTCCATCTAGCCTTAGCCGAGGCTATGCTTCAAGGAGGCACCAAGTGAGTTTGTTTTGTTTTCTTAATAGGAGATGCATGTAGGAAGCTTCTTAGGGATCTCTAGAGCTCATTCAAACACTCATTTTAGCCTAGAAACTCTTGCATCAAAACAAAATTTTAAAGGAACACTTGAAACCCTAACTTTGCTAACTTCAAATCTAATAGTTATTTGGTTATCTCCTTTACATATTATTGTTCTTCTCCCTTATTTTCTTAAGATTTATCCTTATTTCGGTTAGAAATTCAATTCCTTAGGGCTGGTTATAGGTGGGATGAAATGATCAAGAGGAAGAACAAGAAGAAGCAAATATTAAAGTAGCAAAATACCTTGGATTCTTGGCTTCCCTTGCTTGTTCTTCACTTTGGTTAGCTTCTTCTCTCCAAACTAAAAAATTCCCTCCTTGGTTTGACCTCAAAATAGACCCAAAAGCTTCAATAAAACCAAAGGAAAGAAGAGAAGATGGAGGAGAAGGAGTTTGCTAAAGAGAAACCAAGAAAATCCATGAAAAACTATACCTTTTTCTTACTTTTTTTCCTTCCTTTCTCTCCTCCCTTGTGTGCCTCACTCCCTTGCTTCTTGCTCTAGTTTAGGGTAGAAATAAAGTGAGCTAAGTGAAGGGAAGAGTGGGGCATTGTCATATATATAGTTGGGGTTCAAGACTTGCTTCTGAAAATTTGAATTTTATCCTTTGATTTTGGCATTTTCATTTTCGGTCCATTTTAGCTCCTTTTTAAGAACTGTCTTTTCCATCATAAAATTTAGGTCCTCAATCTTATAAAATACCTTTTGAATAACTCAAATTGGAGCTAAAATCTTCCTGAACGAAAGGGTCAAATTTCGAGTCTACCAACATGAGAAAACATACATCGGAGGGGTTTTTACTGTCCCAAAGCTTCCCATGATTTTTAGGGCCTTTGAGAACCCCCAAAGAACTCAAAATTTCCATTTAGAAAGCCCTCCTGTTAAAATTCTAAAATTTACCCAAAATTATGAAAATGTCATTACATTACGTAGCTATTTCGTTAATTTTTGTCTGGTTATTTTAGCCTCTATTTCAAGATACCTTTGGCCTTCTAATTTCATTACTTAATGTCTAAATTATTATTCTAATTTTTCTGGACCTTAACCAATTCATTTTAGAGGACTTATTATGAAAACATATCCATTTTTGTCGTTTGTACAAAAATCAAACATTACACATAGTACTCTTCATGTAGACTAATTTTCACTGATTAGTTTTTTTGAAAAGAACTTCTTTTTGCCATGGGTCAAATCTAAACTTCAAGTTTTCATGAAAAGAAAACCTCCATTAGAAAGCTCTTAGAGAATATATCAACTTTCTTAACTAGCACGAGGTAAAACAAAATCATTTACTTACCTAAATGGAAGATTGAGATCCTTCTCCCTCCTTCCTTAAAAGTGACACCATTAAAGCTTCTAAAACCTAAAAATGGAAACTTGAAGAAGATGGTAGGACATGGCTTTCATAGGAAGCCTCATTTACAAATTTTTCAAAATGACAATTTTGCTCCTACATTCAAAATCGCTCTATTTTGATTTATTTTTCAAGCATTTTAGGATCTGACTACTCTTTATAAAAATGTGGGGCTATTTCACATAAAAACATTATGTTTAGAGTTCAGATGGCTTAAATTAGTGAAAAATAGGTTCACATAAAGTCTTAGCATTGTCTAACTCTTTTAACGTATCAGAAGGATTTTTACTGATTCTGACAATCTTTATGATTTTCAGAAATTCTGAAAACCTAATGAGCCTAATTTTGGCCTTTTAAACTTTTTTTCTTGAATTTTCTAAAATTTGCTCAAATTTACGATTTTGTCACTGAGGTATCATTTTTCTATTTAGCCACTTTAGCTTTGTTTTCTTTTCATAAGTGATTTTACAACCCCATTTCTTGATGTCCTAATTAATTCTTTATTCTTATTTGACTTTAATTTTTTTTATTCTAGGACCCTCTTTCATTATCTTGCTAAATTCTAGTTCAACTTAAGTAAAATGTTACAAGCATTCAAATACATGCAAGATAGGAAGATAAAGTTGCCTTAGCACTTGTGAAGCTTCAAAACACTACTAACCCACTTGCTCTTGTTTTTGTCTTGTCTTTCCTTAGCTTGACACCCACATTTTGGTGAGTTTGGACTAGCTTGGACTACACATAGCAATTACAATCCAAATCAAGTCATTTGGATCCATTCTAGGTCTTATTATTATTACTTAATTCCATTAGAACCTGATATGCAATTTGAAGCTAATTTAGGTCCATTAAGAAGAAACTCTTGGTTTTCACTTCCTAGGCTTCAAACTCTCACTTGCTATGAGCCATATAACTCTAATGAAACTTATTTAGATTATCATATGCTTGGTTAAATGGGTTTAAGGCCAACTTGCTTCTTTAGCCTTATTTAGGCCTTAAGATTTCAACTTTCAATTTAAGACTCCTAAATTCAATCCAATGGTTCCATAATTATTTATTCATCACATATAGGTCTCTTGAATCATTAGGATCCATCAAAGCACTCCTAAATATCCCTTGGCTGAACCTAAGCTACAATAGAGGCCTAATGGAGTTTTGCTCATTCTCTCTAGGAATTTGATGCATGTGAGCACTCTTTGACTTCTTTCTAGTTTAATTATGATTTAATACAACTTGAAATGTCCTCCTAGGGTTTCAAAACTCTCAAGTACAATTGAAACCCTAATTGTCATAACTTACATTTTATAACTTTTCAATTGCTTTCCTTTGTTCCATCTTATTATCCACATTCCTAAACCTCTAGTATTACCATGTTTTAGGTCAAATCATATCCCCTTATTGCTACCTTAGGTCTAGCCGAATTGAAGAGAGGGTGAAAAAGCAAGGAAGAGCAACATTTTTGCATGGAGTCTTACTTGTTTGATTGCTTGTCAAGAGGAGAATTTGGTGCTACAATTAATTTTCTCAAATCCTTTTCTTCTTCCAACTAACTAGCCACAAAAGTGCTCCTTTCAAGAAGTTAAATCCATCAATATAGAAGGCTTAAAGAGAAGAAGAAAATTTGTGAATGAAATATCATAAAAAGTGCATATTTATTTACCTAAAATGGCTTCCTTTTCCTCTTCTTCTTCCTTTCTCTTGGTGCATCCTTGATCCTATTTCAAAGTGCTCTAAGTCAATTTTGGCGAGTTGGTGGAGTGGCTGACCTGATATAAAGGAGAAGGAATGATTTTTAAAGTAATTACAAAATTCTCATTATGTCTTACAACTTTAACTACTCCATTTGGGCTCATTTTAAATCTTTTTTTAGAATCATCTTTTTAGATCTTTTTTTATAATCATCTTTTCTATATGAAAATTTTGGTCTTCTAATTTATTAAAAATATTTACTTCCAAATTTATGGCGTAACACCTTCATTAACTAGTTCTTCTTTAACTAGTATGGTACATCAACAAGTCCATTTACTTATGCAGGTAAAACACTGAATCCAAAAATGTCAAATATGTTCACTTATTTTTATCTATAATTTCATGTCATTCTAGTTGAGCAGATAAAGCATTGGTAATCCTTTATAACCAATTTACCTGAACAAATAAAAATTAAAAACTCACATTACATTCTAAGGAAAATCCGGCAAAGTTTCTCCTAATAAAATCAGCTATCTAGTCCAAATAAATGGTCACATTTCAGCTCACATTTTAGCCCAAAACTCACAGACATGGAAAATAGATATAATAGTAATATCAAATAACACCATCTAAACATACGTTATCATCTATTACTAACAAACTTAAGTTGGAGTTATATTACTATTAACTTTATACTATTTCACATATTACATCACTAAGGAAGTAAAACTTAACATATATATTTATTGTAATATTACAACAAAATCATATACATATATGATTTATATTATTTTCTAATTTTTGACATCATCATGTTTCTTTCCCTATACTAGTACTTCCAACTAGCATTGGTTAGTGGAAAGGATAGAAATAGAGGTAAAATTAAGGAGAATCTTAGTAGCTAATCTTAACCAAATCAATGAATACAAAAATGGCATGAGGAAATACAATGCATATAGTATAAGTATGTAATTCTTATACATCATGAAACTTTAATGCAACTTTTAGCATGAAAACTCATTTTGCAACAAGCCATGGCACCTCAATATACTAGCTGGGCTTAACTCAGCTTAACTCTAGGCCAAAGAAAAGTTACTGCGCTTAATTCCCTGACGTAGGGAGCTAGGAGCCAAAAACATATCAACTTAAGCATAAAGCTCATAATGGAAAGCCTAGCTCAATAATACATCAAACAACAACATATACAAGCATCTCAACTCAATTAAGCATTTAAATGCATGCAAAATAAGGAGATAAAGCTAACTTGAATAGGTGAAAGGAAGTCAATAAAACCACTAACCTTCCCGCTCTTTTTATTGCTCTGTTTCCTTTTCCTTTTTGGCTCTACACCTACAATGGGATAGCTTGTCCTAAAAATATCATATGAACATAATATCAACATCTAAAACCCAAAATTTAATACCATATTTTTCTATTATCATACTCTTCCATTCTGGGCAATTGATGCACATTCACAAGACAAAGAGTGAGGAAAAGTATGAAAATAACACACTTTTATTGCGTTATGTCAGGATAAAATTTTTCAAATCACATTATATGGACCCCGTGAATTCCCCAACATTATTCTCTAATTATTTTCCATCCATATAAGTCATAAACGTCACAAAATTTCACATAAACCATGTATCAAGGGTTAAAAACCCTAAAATTTTCTTCATTCATCATGGCTGTACAGTGACAGATTTCAGGGGCAACTTTGAAAAATATAACTAAATGTAAAAAAATTGAAATCATACAAACCATAGCTTTTTGGAAAGCTCTGGATGTCAACTCTACAATAAAAATAAGTCCTAGCCATGAAAATCCCATCTGGATCATGTGTGACAATGAAATAGCCACAAAGGTCTGATTGTCACCTGTCATACCTTACTATATAATACATTTCCCACTACAAATACCTCATGTAAAACGTAGAATAGTCAATGAAAACCTGAACTGATTAAAATTTTCTCTTTTTTTTTCTTCAGGGTTGGGTATATACATGCCTTTCTGTTACATGCCCTATTATCATACAGCATTATAATACAAGCCGTACATACCATAATCCAAAGATATTTGATTATATGACAAAATGTGATGCATAAAAGTAAAGTCCTCAATTTATACCTCCACACTCTTTGCCCTGTCTTTGCTTGAACTCGGACCTAGCATAGGTCATATTTAAGGTGAGATTATGAAATCTCAATAGTAGTAAACTAATCTCATTCAAAAGCTAGCATGTAAGTACATAACATAACGTCAATCAAGATGCTACATACCACATAGAAATACAAGGAATTTCATACAAGGCGAAGCACAATCTAAACATACATGTCTCATCTTATAGCATAAATAACAAATTGATAGAGCATAACGCTCATCATTACACAAACATACAAGCTTAAAGAAAGAGAGAGGAAAACTACTACCTTAGCAATCTGGCTCCTCAAGCTTTAGGACTTGGTTCACTTGCTCTTAGAGTTTCTAAACAATTATCAAACCCTATAATCATAATAATAATTCATTACAATCAACACATAAACCTTAACTTCTAATGTAGTATGACCCTTTTAAACTTAATGGAACCATTGGAATTGGAAAAATCCAACTCCTTCCCTTCCCATTCACCATGGCCAAATAGTATGCACTTTTAGGCTAAAATTTAGAAATCTTATTCCATGAATTTTGGGGGCTTTCCCATTGATATTCCTAGCTAAAAACACCCTTTTAAATCCATTGGGATGGATAAAATTATCAAATTCCAGCCCCAACAACACGTTTTGGTCATAACATAACCTAGCTCCATTTTAGGCCCAAAAGTGAATTTCTTTGGTTCTAAAAATTCCATAGCCTCTTCCTTTATGTTTTAGGACTTGAAATTTGGTATACATGACTTTAAGACATTAATAAAACACCATATGGGAAAATTCAGACAGCATCTCCCCATAATTTCTATTTTTCCAAAAATTACAATCTTTGTGTTTTTCAAAGTCCCAACACATAACAACAATAACTAAGTTCATATGGCCTTCATGTTTAACATATAAAATTCATTTCAAGGCCTTCATATTCAACATATAAAATCCATTTCTAATGATCCATATGCTGTCCAAAAGTGACTCATAGCTAGGGTTTAACAAAACTAACTTAAACCATGTAATTTTCAAGTGCAAGGTAGAGAAAACTTACTCTTTAAGCTTAATCCTTGGTTCATTTGCTTTTCTCACACTAAAATCCTTTCTCTTACCACTTAGAGCAACATTCCACCTTGAAGAAAAGATGAAGATGCAGCTGCCCTTTGGAGAAAATGGTTGGAGGATGAAGAAGATGAAGAAATTTGGTGAAGAATGGTGGTAGTTTTGCTTGATTTCACTTCCTCTCCCACCTTTTCTCCCTTGCTCTCCTTGTTCACGTTTTTCTCTCCCTCTCCCTTGTGTGTGGCATGAAAATGGTGAAATAGAGGTGAAGGAAATGAATTTAAATGAAGTTAAATGGTCATCCTAAATTTGGACCCTCGGATCAACCTTTTCAAGATCAAATCTTAGCTTTCCATTCCTTTTTTTCTTTCGATTTTCTAATTTCATAACTAAATATCTTCTTTCAAAAATTCTTGGCCACACACTTAGATACTTTTTCTTATCCCTTAGGTTATGGATAGTAACCATGGTTAATCTTAACTCAACCATGGTCAACTTTTAACTCAACTATAGTTAGTTTCTAACTTAACAATGGTTAATTCTTTAAAATAACTAAAATTCTTTTCTTCTTTCCTTTTTATTTTATATTTATATTTGGGTTTCATATTCTCTAAAACCCTAATTATATCTTCTCTTCTCTTATTGGGCCTTTAGAATCGGCTATTGGGTCTTACAACAGTCTAAAAAATCAATATTCGGGCCTAATTAAGGTTTTACGGTACAATACATACCTTTAAACTTTCTAAAATTTATAAATATTGTTTCCTCTACTTTCTAGCCATACTGAGCCTTAAACATGGATCAGGGGCCCTTAACCTCGATCCTCATAAATTTCGATGTCAATCAGACACCCAGATCTATAGGTGTAATTTTTATCGTTTTGTATTATGATTGTGCTATAAAATTTTCATTTATTGCAATTTAGTCCCTAAAACTCCCTCAGGGTTTCTTAGCCCTTTAGCTATTTCCATTTTATATTTCTTACAACTTCTTTTTTCTATTTTGCTCATAGCTACTGATCAGGCTAACCAAATCCCAGACCAAATCCCGTCCAGCCATCCGGACAATGTGGCGTTATTGGACCCGTCTCATCAAACTAAGTTTAACCGTGGGTCATGGATTTTTTATATTTTTGCTCGATTTTTTTATATTTGTTCCTAAAGCATGAATAGAGGGTAAAACTAGAGTTCCTTGAACTTTCAGGCAATTTATACATTTTTCCTAACATATAACTTTTCTTTGCATTTTAGTCCCTAGCTCTTTCATACTTGACTTTTTCGTTTCTCCTTCATTTTAGCTCCTTTTTTAGAACTGTCCTTTTCATTATAAAATTTAGTTCCCAATTTAATAAAATGCTATTGGAATCACTCAAATTGGAGCTAAAACCTTCCTGAACAAATCTGTCAAAGTTCAGGTACACTGACATTGGAAAACATCCACCGGAGGGGATTTAACTGTCCCGAGGCTTCCCATAGTTTTTAAGTCTCTGAAAACCTTGGGGAACTCAAAACTTTCATTTAAAAAGTCCTATTGTGTGAATTCCAAAATTTACTCAAAATTACGAAAATGCCATTATGTTTCATAATCTTTTTATAAGAAATTATTTCTTCATTCTAGCTCCATTTTTCTTTCCATCTGAGCCTAGAATTCTTATTTTTAGGAGTATAGAATACTTTCCAAATTTTTTGGGACCTTAACTATATCCTCTTAGGAGACTTCCTTTTATATCCGATGAATTTCGCACGTTAACAGAGAAACCATATATTATGTTTCTCGAGTTTCCTTACATTTTCTTCTTTTATTTTCGAGGGACCGGATATTACATCACCTGATATTGATACAGTTTATTGTCATAAACTTCAAAAATATCTAATTAATTCCATAAAAATCTAATCCATATAAATGATACCAATATGAAAAGCTACAGATGTCAAATAGAAGGGAAAAATAACTCTAGACCAATCCAAGAATGTTCAGACCCTAAAAGTTAATCAAAGATTGACATGGATCTGACTGGTCGCTTAGTACTGGACAGTAACTTCAAAAATTAATATCTCCCTTTCTAAACATCCAAATGAGGTTCTTCTAACTGGGACATATTACTGGGAAAGTCTAGTTTCTCTATAAAATGTTGTAGCAATTGGACATCATTTCTCTATGAATGACAGAGAATAAATTTTAAACTATATGAATAGTACCAGTGGCCAAACCAAAAAATTTTCATAATTTTAAAATTTTGCCAAATATTTCACAGACCTCCAAAAAATATCTACTTTGGCTTCCCAAAAATCTCTCAACAAGCTCTAGATGCATGCTAAATTTCAAATCAAGAAGAACTTATTTGGACAAAAAGTGACATAACTCACCAAAATGGTCAATTTTGCCTCTCATAAGTTATTACTTTGGTCCAAATGGCCTTCCTTTGAGTTTGGCACCTCTTGGGCAAATTTAAAAGCATGAACATGACTTGTATGAACTACCCAAGTGATTCCAAATCTTATCGATCTTAATTTGACCATTCCATTTCCATTAATACACTAATACATCAAGCCATCAAGAAGCCAAAATTCCTATTTCCATGGATTTCATGCCACATATGGTTTATATAAGAGTCATGCATCATATCACATTTGTCCATGAGCTCACATCTCAAAAATAATATGTGCAAAGTAACTTTGGTATTCAAATACATAATAAGCTACATAATGGATAATGTATGACTTTTCAATGCTCTTTGTAACACCTTATATTTCTAGCTTATTCCATCACATTTCCATGCTTTAAATCATATATTCCATGAAGGACTAAGAAAAAAGGATTTAAAATAATGTATTGTCTAGTATTGCATTACGTATAAAAATTTCATTCGATGTCACGTGGATCATATGAGCTCACACATCATATTCTCATATTTAATTACATGATTACAACTCATTTTCATCATCAAAAGTGGCTTACATCTCATGGAAATCATAAGGAAGCATAAAATACATATATATTTTTTCAGCCAAATTTTTCTCATTTTTGGTACAAACTTTGGAAAATCATAACTATATCTAGAAAAATTAAAATCATGCATTCTTGGCCATTCTAGAAAGCTAAAACTATCTACTTTATGTTTAAAATATGTCTAGACCATAACATCCAATATAGAGGATGTTTGACATTCAAGATAGTCCAGAGGTCAGGCTGTCTATTGGTGCTGTCACAGAATTCTATAGCAAACTTCAAAAATGTTCAATTAATTCCACAAATATCCAATACATGCAAATGATACCAATATAGAAAGTTGTGGATGTTAGGTAGAGGGAAAAAATAACTTCATACTAGCTCAGGTATGCCCAGACCTCAAAACCTAATCAAACAGTACCTTAGGTTAGGTGGAGCACTAGTACTGGATAGATTCTTTGAAAATTCATATCTCCCTCTTTAGACATCCAAATGAGGTATTACTAGTGGGCATAAGTCTCTAGGAATGTCTAGTTTCTCTATATAAAATTTTATGGTAATTGGATATCATTTGAGTCCAGTGTGATAGATTTTATTTTCGGACCTAAGTGAACAGTGACATGACCACTTTGAAAATTCATCAAATATTCTTTAGACCTCCAAAAATTCTGTTCTTTAGCTTCCTAAAAAGCTCTCAACAATTTCTAATTTCATGCCAAATCTTAGATCAAGAAGAGATCTGTGATGACCTTAATTTTTAATCTCGATAATTAAGGTTAACCACGTGATTAACAATCATAGATTGGAGTTACGAGGTATTATGACCAATTACATTATGAAAATACGGGAAAACTTGAACCTTAATATGATTAGAGTTATCAATCATACAATTACAAGAACTTATATTCATAAGGGAGATAAACATTTATTTATAAGCCTTTGATTCTCTTATCCATCAATTATAACTCATCCCAATGTCTCTAAATCATCCCTTGAGATTACCATATGTAAAACCAAGGTTTCCTAGGTATTATAAATGTTTCAGCATGTTCGCCGTGGCCAAATTACTCCTAGCCACGACCAATTCCTTTCTGTTTTACCCCTTTCTTTATCTCTAATTTCACCGCGATGATAGCTGCGGTGAGTTGGACCTTCGCTGCGGCCAACCTACATGGCGCCGCGGTGAAGAAGCCTCTTGGAACTTCCTCGCTCGCCTCTCGATATTGGCCGCGGCCAATTCCTCCATCCGCCGCGACCAATTCCTCTCTAAATATCAGGGACATTTTCCTACAAGTTCATCGCGGCCAATTCCTTAATTCGCCTCAGCTAATTTCCCTCTGGATGACTTTCAGTTTGACCTCTCACATTTAGTCTCGGCCAATTTACATTTCACCACGGCAAATTCCTCTCTGGTACTCTCCCTGGGCAACTTCACCTCTATTGGCTGCGGCCAACTCCATTTTAGCCGTGGCGAAGTGCCTCTGGTCCTATACTCCGAAAATTTCGACTTATACTCTCCTTTCTCCCCTCAATCTCACCCTAGGGCCCCTCTACCTTAATTGTGGGGCTCAAATAACTTTCATTAGCCTAATTTATCTGGCTAATCTATCCTCTCTAATTCAAGATTCAAGGGTCAATTTCTTTTCTCTAATTACCCTATATCAGCAAGTCCAGGGAATAACAACAACACAATTCATGCACCATTGACATTTAACATTAGATACATTTTCCATTAGAGGTTCCATACATCAGTGATTCATATCGATATCTCAAGGTTACATTCCCAAATGGTAAGTCATATCATAAGTTCAATAAGGTTTACAACAGATATCATAAACCTATACATCAATTACCAATTTAAAGTAAGGTCTACTCCTCAATAGGTACACATTATATCATCAAAATATAGACTCCTACACTTGGCATTACAGATATATGATGATGCTATACAAGACTTAACAAAATTAGCGCCAACTCTATTCTACTCAGGCCAAGTGTAGCTCCCTCACACCGGGTCTTAGCTCATGGATGTTCATCCACTTGCTTACCCTTATCCTTGCTCGAAAAACCTTCACCTGAAATTGTAGTCCCATAAAATAGGGTGAGATATAAATCTCAGTAACCAAGGCAATTCCATCATATAATCCAGTTTAATTAACATATATGCATGAATCAAAATCAACATCAAAATCATATCAGTCATCTCAGCAAATGAAACAATTAGGCTATCATGATTACTATCCCATACTAATAATCATATTTTAACATGTTAAAGGCCATTAACACCGAGAGAGGCCCGTCCACGGCACCTACTCCCCATTGAGCACAACCAGGGCTCAGTGCATCTGAGGTTTGATCATAACCCAGTGCCCGATCGAAGCACATGCACGGGTGGTAGCCGCACCACAGCTCCACCATGGACTCACAAGGTCCAATCATCATACAATAGATAGCCAACCAATTCATTCAACATTTCAAATCATTCATATATAGCAAGTATGAAATTTAAACTGACATATGCATGGAATTAATGTAAACCCCGGTTACCTCACTTGTAGACAAATTTGCAACAGCCACCAATGGTACAGAGTCTCCCTATAATCATAGTATCAGATAATTACTACTCTAATTCACCATTAACAGTTACAACAAGTACTCAAGGAATTTAAATGCTAATAACCACCTAAAGAACACTTACCCAGCCACCACAAATCCCAAATTCGGATTAAAGTGTCCTCTACCAGAAATCTCAATATTCCACCTAAAATCCTAAGCAAATTCATACAAAATTAATACCCATATTATAAATTAGCTATAGGGGCCTCAAATTAGCAAAGAAAGCATTAAAATTGAGGGTTTAAACTCACCTAATGTCAACCCTAACCTAAACCTACGAATTTCACCAAGAAAACCCCAAATAACCACATTTCAGATTTTGGGTAGGGTGAAAATACTCTAAATGAAAAACTAATCAGACCAAATTAAAGAGAAAGATGAGGGGATTAAGTTGTATAACTATTACCTTGGCTGAATCTTACTCTAAATGTGAAAAAATGCAGAATTCTTGCCCCCAACCCTAGCCTCCTTCTCAACCTCCGAATTTTGCTTCTTGAGTTTCAGCAAATGAGAAAGTGGCTGAAGCATTAGGGTTTTAGGTGGGTTTAAGTTAGGTCAAAGATGGGTCATGGGTTGCTCCAAGGTCCAACTCTAAATGGGCTCCAGATTTTTAGCTTGTTCGGCCAGTTTTAAAGTGTTGGGCTGCAGAATTTTATTGGGCCAGTTCTTATGCATTGGGTTGCTGAAATTTAATTAGGTTTCGGCCAAGTTTGAAAGGCTCAAGGATTTGGGTCTACACAAGGGTTATTAGGCCACTTATAAGAGCCTATACAAGATGAACCTTGGGCCTCTATCACATTAAATTGGGTTGGGTCTACACCTAACTCATTGGGCCTCCATTAGCCTCTTATCATGATTCATTAATTTAGGCCTAGATAGAATTTCTATCCCAATTAATTCTCAAACCCATGTTAATAATTTATCTCTCTAAAATTTCCATTCACTAACTTGCCCAATTATCCTCTATTAATTATTCTTAATTACTCTAAATCCATGATTAACACCTTAATTAATTTTGGGGTGTTACAAGATCATTTGGATAAAAAGTGATATAGGGTTCCATTATGGTCAATTTTGGCTCTATATAGGATACCAAAATGTCCAAATAGCTTTCCTTAGAGTTTGGCACCTCTTGGGCAAGTCTAAATGCATAGTTAGGTCTTTTGTGAGCTACCCAAATGGTCCCAAACCTCATGCCTCTCATTTTTGCTATGCCACTTACAATTATACACAATTACAAAAACTCATTCAAGAAGCCACATTGTCATAACATACTCAAATTGCACTCTAATGGTCTCATAATATATTCTCCCATTTATACATGACATATTATCATAATTACATGTATTCATAACATCATAATACATATACATCTATTGGTTACATCTTTTGCCATTTGTATAGCCTTAAAGTAATAAAATTCAAGCACTTTCATGTCATCTTCTTATCTTTAAGGTAGTTGACTTCTATTACCTTGTCCACTTAGTCCACCTAACATATTAGAACATTAGAGAGGAGGGGATGAGATTCAAAGAATCCCAATAGCTCATCTCTCATTCAATCATACATAAAAGATACAAACAGGTCTCATAAATGCATGTATGTTCATGTTGATGTATGCAAACATTCAAGAGGAATTTTCATCATTTAAGAAAGTCATACATAGCATACAAAGGCTTACCAAGCAAGCGCAATGGCCTCGTCCATTTACTTGTAGATTTTGGACTTGCCTCACCCATTCTTTAAGAAGTTCTTGGACTCAACCATACTCTTGGGAGTCAACCTCACTTTTAGAAGACTCTTTACGTTATCTCAACCAATCTTAAGGGTTCTTGGCCTCACCACACTCAAGTAAACCCAAGCATACATCACAAACATCATATGAAAGCATATTGTAACATCATGGCACCATGGAATCAAAGTCATGCTAGAACACTTTTCATAACTTAAAAATATAAATACACATATTTAAAGAGATGTAAAACAAACAATCATACATGAAAAAAGAAGGAGAGAGCTACCTTGGATACAACTATACATTTTTTCTCTTGAATCCAAGCTACCTCTTTCGGCCACACATACACAAAAGTGTGGGGATGATTTCTCTTGGCCTAAACACAATTTATGAAAGCCAATTAGGTTCATGGAATTAATTCTAAGGCTACACAACTTACTTAGATACTAGCTTGATCTATAAACCTCATTATAGTTCCATAAATGCACCTAATGAAACAACACTGCTCAAATAAATTCTAGGCTCCTTTCTTTCCTTTTAAATATGATTCTTAACTCCTTTTAAGCCTCTTGGAGTCATCACACAATTAAAACCAAAAGCCTAACTACATGTTACTTCTTTAGATCATATTATAGAACATAAAGCACCATCTCACTTTCTATGCTTCTTAAATTTTTTCCTAGGCTTCCCCTCATATTCCTTTATCATATATGACTCAAAAATTGGCTTAGAAAATTTTAAAACTCTCCCTACCTATGGTAACCCTTCTTGGCCAAACCTATGCTAGGTTTTTGTACCTATAGACTTTGCTTTATTTTCTCAAGAGGAGAAGCACATGGGGAGACTTTTAGGGATCTTAGGAGCTTAATTAAACTCTTATTTAGGCCTAGGAATCATTGTACAAAATTAGATTTTACAAGGTACGCTTGAAATCCTAGAAATTACATCTTGAAATTTCATAATTTTTTGTTAATTCCCTTTGCATATTCTTAATCTCCACACCCTTTTTCCTTAGAATCACCCTTGGTTCTGCTTGAAAATCAAACCATCCTCGGGTTTCTTGAATGGGGCGAAATGGTGAAGGAAGGGAAGGAAGAGATATCAACCATGGAAGAAGAAATTATCTTGTTTTCTTGCTTTTTCTCACTTGAATCTTGCTTTCTCCAAGCTCCTCTCTTCAAATCTAAATTTTCCTTTTCATTTCTCCCTTAAAATAGATTTGTAAACTTCATTTTAATCAAAGGAAACAAAGGAGAATGGAGAAGAGGAGGTTTGGATGGAAGAAAGCATGGAAAACTGCCAAGAAACCATACCTTAAGGCTTTGATTTCTCCATCTTCTTCTCTCCCTTTGGTGAGCCTAAACCCTATCTTTCTTCTTTAAATTTGGGCAAAAACAATTGTTTCTAAATGAGTGAGGAGGGGTGGCGTCACCTATTTATAAGTGGAGGAGAATAGCTTTTTCAAAAATTTTCATTGTTCCTTTCGTTCTTGGCATTTTTGTTTCTCATTTGTTTTAGCTCCTTTTTTAGAACTGTCTTTTTCATTACAAAACTTAGTTCCCAATTTAGTAAATTGCCTTTGGAATCACTCAAATTGGAGCAAAAACTTTCCTAAACAAATTCATTAAAGTTCGAGTACATCGACGTTGGAAAATGTCCACCAGAGGAGATTTAACTATCCCGGGGCTTGCCATAGTTTTCAGAACCTCTAAGAACCCCGGCGAACTCAAAATTTTCACTTAAAAAGCCTTCCTATGTGAATTCCAAAATTTGCTCAAAATTATGAAAATGCCATTACGTTTTGTAAGATTTTTGTCAAAATTTGTTTCTTCATTCTAGCTTCATTTTTCCTTCCATCTAAAGCTAGGATTCTCATTTTTAGGAGTCTAAAATGTTACTCAAATTTTTCAGGACCTTAACTAATTTATTTCAGGGGACTTGCTTTGAAAACGAGTCTATTTCTGTCATTTAACAAAAATTGGACATTACACTCTTGGCTTGCCTTCCTTGCTTCTTAGACATCACCTAGGCATTTCAAGATAATAAAAGGAAGGGAAGTGAGATTCATTGAATCTCAATAGCTTACACACTCATTCACACATACATTTAAGGCATATACACATCAAACATATGTATGGAAGGTTTGGCAACCATAGAGTATGCAAAGTCACAATCTCCATGCCACTTAGTCACATTTAAGCCATGACCATTCTCTAAGGACTTTTGATTTTACCTCACCCCATTTTTAGGACTTTCAAATTTGCCTCACTCTTGGCCTAGGGATTTTTGACTTGGCCTCACCCTTCCAAGAGACTTTTGGCCTTGCCTTACCCATGCCATGTGACTTTAGGTATCACCTCACCCTTACGAGCCATTTCCATAACCAAGCCATTCAAGACAACACATTGGTACCAATGTCATATCAAGGCATCAAGTGGCATATTTTCAAGTCACAAGAGCATACACAAACACACAAAGACATACATATGCACACAAGAATGCAAGGAGAATGAGGTGAAGAGTTACCTTAGATTTATGCAAGCTTTTCTTGATCCTTTTCCTTCCCTTTTTTGGTCCCACAAGCACACCTAAGTGGATATATGTTCTCTTGCCTTAGACATCATAAGGAACACACAATCACATACTTGAAGTAAGCCAAGACATTAAACTTACTCTTGAACACACACTTCATTTCATAAGTGGCATAATGATTCCATAAATAGCCTATTGAAGCAACCTTCACAATTCAAGCTTTAGGCTCCCATCTTTTCCCATTTTTAGACCTCTTGGCCTCATTCAAAGTCCTTGGAGCCCTCACACATTCACTTGCACAATTGGAAAACCAAGTTGCTTCATAAAGCACCATTATGGACACCATTGTTCCATCTTCCAACCTATGTCTCTTAAATTTTTTCCAATAGTTTCTCCCATCTTCTAACATCATGGAAAGTCTCAAACCAAGGCTAGAACAAATTAAAACACTCCCTAGCTTAATTTTCCTAGCTTGGCTGAAAATATGCATGCCAAGGAAGATTCATGGAGTTCTTGATTTTTTTCATGATAGGAGAGCCACTTGGAAGGGTTTCTAGGGGTCTTAGGAGCTCAAAGAAACATTCAAATAGCCAAGGAATTACTCACACAAAATCAGATTTTCCAAAACCCTAAAAAACACCGCACTTTCCTAACTTGATTTCTATTGGTTTTTCTTGGAATTTCTTGCCATATTCCTCTTCCTCATAGTCTAAAACCATAGTTCCTCTCTTGTTTTTAGACAAAAAATCCTCCCTCTATATGGTTCTAATCTTGGCCGAATTACACACATCCATAGAGCAACGAGAAAAAGCAACCACAACAAGCTTTTACCTTGGTTTCAATTGTGCTTTCAAGGCTTCTTCATCTTGGTTTGTCTCTCCTCAAAATTTTTGAACTACCCCTCTAAGTTTTGGACTAAAAATAGAACCAAACATCTCAGGAAAACCATAAAAAGAAAACAAAGAAGCAGGGGAGCAAGATTAGAAGAAAAAGAAGCATAAATTTCCATAAATTTACCTATCTTTCTTGCCTTTTTCTTCCCCATTTTCTCTCTCTTCTTGTGTGCCAAAGAGAGCAGGTCATTTTCTATATTTTGGGCAGAGGAAGTTGTGCTTAAGAAGGTGGGAGAAAAAGGGAGAAGTGTGTGGAAGTTTCAAAAAATACACTTTTTCAAAAATTCCAATTTCATCCTTCCATAATGACAATTTCATTGTAGCTTCGTTTTAGATCCCTTTTTAGAATTGTCTTTTCCATTATAAAATTTGGATTCCCAATTTAATAAAATGCCTTTAGAATCACTAAAATTGGAGTTAAAACCTTACTGAACAAATCCGTCAAAGTTTGGGCTCACCGACGTTGGAAAACATACACTGGAGAGACTTTATCAATCCCGGGGCTGCTTATGATTTTTAAGACCTCTGAGAACCTTAGAAACTCAAATTTCCCATTTAGAAAGCCCTCCTATGTGTTTTTTTAAAAGTTACACTTATTTACGAAAATGCCATTATGTTTCATCAATGTTCATCACAAATTTTTTCACTATCCTAACTCTGTTTTTCTTTTTGTCTGAGCCTGAAATTATCATTTTTAGGAGTCTAGGACTCTACCCAAATTTTTTGGGACATTATCTAGCTCATTTCAGATGACTTGCTTTTATACGACTCATTTCGTCATTTTTCAAAAATTACGTTCGTTACACATAACAATTTCTCTTAACTTCTTGACTTTTAAATATTCTTTAGACCACTTAAAGTGTACTTAGAACTCTCTTTTGCACACTTCCAACATTCATGCTTATTAGGTGACAATTACAACATCTAAAATGCTTTATTTTTACCATATTTGAATGCCTAACTATATGAAATTCTTTTTGGCTTGCAACTTCCCATGATTAGTTCACTTAGGCTTTAAGTTATTGATTCCACTAAACATAGATCCTAGGCAAACTCATATTTCTAGAATTCATAATTCAAGCCACAAATTTTATATTTACTATTCATGTGGTCATTAGTCTATTTATTTGGTGTTTTTTATTCTTGACATATTAGAACCTATTATGCAACCTTAAGCCTCTAGGGAGATCTTCTAAAAATTCAAATTTTAAACTTTAAATTCTCATGGTATATAATCTAAATGACCTTAATAGTATTTATTAGACCCATCATAAACTTGCTTAAACAAATCCAACACCATTTTATCTTAAAATACCTTTTCTTGAACTGTAAAAATTCAACTTTCAAAATATAGCTTTTAAATTCAATCCAATGCTTCCATTATTGTTCTTATATCATTTTAAGCCTATCCATATCTCTAGAATCAATTGGACAACTTCCTAGATCCTCCAAACTCATCATAGCTGCATATGTACTATATAAAACTTAACTTGGAGATTTCAAAGATTCATTCCATTCTAGTCATAGATTCTTGTTTCTTGCATCATAAAACATCTAAATATACTAACTAGGAATTGAAAACAACATGGTTTCCCATTCATCTATGTATTGGCCGAACATACACACATTGTAACACCCCAAAAATTAATTAAAGTATTAATCATGGATTTGGGTTTATTAAGAATAATTAATATGGGATAATTGGGCAAGTTAAGTGAATGAAAATTTTAGAGAGATAAATTATTAATATGAGTTTGAGATTTAATTGAATTAGAAACCTCATCTAAGCCCAAATTAAATTAAATAGGCCAAGGTTAGGAACTAATAGAGGGCCCAATCTGATTTAATGAATTAGAAACCCAAGTCCCAACTTGCATAAGCTCTTATAAATGGCCCAATAACCCTTGTGCAGAACCAAATAATTGGGTTTTTTAAACTTGGTTTAGCTCAATTAAATTTTTGCAGCCCAACACATTAAAGTTGGCCCAACAAGGCTTAAATCTAAAACCCACTTAGTATTGGATCTTTGGATCAGCCCATGACTCATATTAGACCCAACTTAAGTCCAACTAAAACCCTAAACACTTCAGCCCTTCCACATTTTGTTGAAACACAAACATAAAAGGATTTTCGTACCTTGAGAGGGAGGCTAGGGTTTGGGGCAAGAAATCTACCATTTCCCACTTTTAGAGCAAGATTCAGCTAAGGTAATAGTTATATAACTTAATCCTCTTCTCTTCCTCTTCAATTTGACCTGATTGGCTTCTTATTTGGAGCTTTTTCACTATGTCCAAAATCAAAAATGTGTTTGTTTGGTATTTTCTTATAGGATTTTTGGAGGTAGAGGCTAGGAGAAATATTAGGTAAGTATAAACTCTCTATTTTAATGCATTTTCTGTTGGTTTAAGACCCCCATGGCTCATTTATAATATGGGTATTATTTTTATACGAATTTACTCAAAATTTAAAGTGTTATTTTGAGATTTTCTGGGGTAGGCTCAACCAAATCTAAATTTGGTTTTAGTGGTAATTAAGTAAGTGTTTCTGAGTAGTCCTATATAGCTTAACTCTTTAAGTGATGGGTTTGCTTGCTGATACAAATTGTGATTAGGGATAGTAATGGCTTGGTTTTGTATCTATAGGCCGAAGCAGCATTCAATTGGCTCTTAGAGGATTGGCTACAAGTGAGGTAACCAGGGTTTCATACTAATTCCATGCATATGTCTATTTTAATCTTATATTTGCTGCATGATTATGATTTTAATGCTAAATGAATTTGTTGGCTATCTTTTATGTGTGATTAGACCTTGTGAGTCCATGGTGGAGCTGTGGTATGACTACTACCTGTGCATGTGCTTCAATCGCGCATCGGGTTATAATCAAACCCCAGATGTACTGAGCCTTGGTTGTGCTCATTAGGGAGTGGGTTCTGTGGACATGCCTCTCTCGATGTTATTGGCCTTTAACATGTGGAATTGTGATTGCTAGTATGGTATGGTAATCATAGTAGCCTAATCATTTCCTTTGTTGATATGACTGATATGATTCTAATTTTGATTTTGATTCATGCATATATGTTAATTAAATTGGATTATATGAATGAAAATTTCCTTGGTTACTGAGATTCGCATCTCACCTCGTTTCATGAGATCATACTTTCATATGAAGGCTCTTCGGGTAGGGATAAGAGGAAGCAAGTGGATGAAAATCCATGAGCTCCAACCATGTGGGGAGAAGGCTACACTTAGACTGGTTTATTTAGAATAGATGCTAAATTTTGTATTCCTTTTTTTATAGCATCATTATGTAATCATGTTGCTAAGTGTAGGCTCTTATATTTTAATTACTTAAGATGTATTTATTAAGGAGCTAGACCTCATCTTAGCTTGGTATTAGATGTATGAACCTATAACACCTTATGTATAAATTTTACTGAATTTATGGTATAGTACACTATTGAAAATATAATTATGTGATGCATTAAATGTTAATATAAACCATTGATGTATGAAATCCCTAACAGAATGTATATCGAATGTTAATTGTTGATAGTTCATGAATTCTTGCTATTATTACTCTACAGACTTGTTGACATAGGGTAGTTGGAAGAGTAGAAATTAACATTTAAGTATTGAATTGGTAATGGTAGAATAGCTGGATAAATAAGGTAGATAAATACTATTATAGTTGTATAAAATGAGAGGGAGTGGTCCTAAGGTGTTCCTAGGAAGAGAATTGGAGTTCAAGGGACAAAATTTGGGAGATGTAGTTATAGGAAGGAGTCACGCCGTGGCTATGAAAGCCTCGTCGCGACCTCAAGAGTGATAGCTGTAAGGAACGCTACGGCTTGAGAAATCTTGCCACGGCTTAGTGTGAAAAAAATCATCCAGGAAGGTAGCAGAGAGAAACCTCACCACAACGCAAGTTGGGGAAACTAGGAAAGGAGTGTCCAGTAGCAAATCTCACTGCAGCGTAAGTGTATTCTGCCGAGGTGAGAATCGTAGGACTTCAAACAATAGCTCCAAGAGGCATTTCTGCTGTGGCACGACATAGATTTACTGCAGTGATGGTCCAACTTACCGCAATGTGAGTTGCCTAATAAGACTCCCGAAAGTAACTTAGCCACGGTATAGAAAGTTAAGGCCAAAGCACAAAGTGAAAAATTTAGTTTTCGAGCTTTACTACCTAACTTAGCCTCAGTGAGAGAACTTTAAGTCATGGTCAAGGTTCTCAAACTCTTACCTTTACCCTAGAAATCCCAGTTTCTTCAATGCTAATGCTAGGAAATGATATAGGAATACTTGTGGGAGGTTTTTGTATGTTGAAATTGATGGATGGATGAATCACAAACCCCTCATAATAGTACAATTTCTTTTATGTATTCTCACATTTGTGATTGTATAGTTAATGAACCTAATATTATCAAGGTCTAAATTTCCCTATAATTTTCATGACGTATTTAATTTCAATGACTCTAAAACTTAATCATTAAGCATTAATGGCCTAACTTGTTTTCTTTTATGATTTAAAGAAAACCAATGGTAGATATGAATTCCTTGCATGCTAAAACCCTTGAATTCATCAATAATAGTTAAAAAAAAACTCTCCTCCTCACTTTCTCTCTCATGGCTGAACAATTAAGCTTAAAAAATACAAAGATTGCAAGTGTTTCAACTAGAAACTTTCTTCAATGCAGAGTACTCTTCGTGAAAACTTATTTCTATCAATTAGTTTTTTGAAGAGAACTTCTTTTTTACTTGGGTCAGATCTTAACTTCAAGTTTTTATGAAAAGAAAACCACCATTAGAAAGCTCTCAGAAAGTATATCAACTTTTCTAATTAACGTGAGATGACAGAGGTTGTTTACTTACCCAAATGGAAGCTTGAAATCTTTCTTTCTCCAACCTCAAAAGTAACACCATTAAAGCTTCTAAATCTAAAAATGGAAGCTTGGAGAAGATAGTGGGACGTGGCTTTTGTAATATCTAGTTTTCGTTAAACGATGAAAATTAGCACGTTTTCAAAGCAAGTCCCCTGAAATAAATTAGTAAAGGTTCCAAAAAATTTGAGGAACATTCTAGCCTCCTAAAAATGAGAATACTAGCCTCAGACGGAAGGAAACATGGAGCTAGAATGAAGAAACAAATTTTGACAAAAATCTTACGAAACATAATGGCATTTTTGTAATTTCGTGTAATTTTTGGAATTCATATAGGAGGGCTTTTTAAATGAAAGTTTTGAGTTTTTCAAGGTTCTCAAAGGCCCTAAAAGCCATGGAAAGCCCCAAGACAGTTAAATCTCCTCCGATGGACGTTTTTCAATGTCAGTATGTCTGAACTTTGATGGATCTATTTGAGTGATTCCAAAGGCATTTTTCTTAATTGGGAACCTAAATTTTATAATGGAAAAGACGATGCTAAAAAAGGAGCTAAAATAAAGGAGAAACAAAAAATGCAAAGTATGAAGGGCAAAATTAGACTTTTTGAAAAAGTCCTTTTACCCTAACTATATATAGGTGGCACCTCACACTCTCCCTCATTTCATTTCAGATTTTCTAGCCCCAAATCAGAAGCAAAGCCCTAAGAGAGTGGCACACCAAGAGAGGAGAAGAAGGAGGAAAAATTCAAGCCTTTAGGTATGGAAATTTACTTGTATTTCATGCTTTCCCTTAACCAGTCTCTTCTCCTATTTTTCCCTCTTCTTCTCCATGATTTTTTTGAAGTTTTGAGGGCTGTTTTGAAGGGAGAATAGAGGAGAAATTTTGAAATTCAAGTAAGTAGGCCAAGGAAAGCAAGAACAAGCAAGGAAATTTAATGAAAACAAGGTATTATGCAATTCTTCCACTTGGTCTTCCTCCTCCCTTCCTTTGAGCATGTTTTGACCTAGATATAGACAGCCCTAGGGAGTTAAATTTTCAACCAAATCAAGGGTGAATCTTAGGTATTTGATAGAGGAGAATAAGAATATGAAAAGAAAACCATGGGGTTTTATGTGCACCTTCCAAATTCTGAATTTATGTGATCCTTCCTAGGTTTAATTAAGAGTTTAAATGAGTTCTTGAGACAGCTAAGATGCTCCCCACAAGCTTCTTCCTTCAAGAAAATAAAGAAAGCTTCATGGAACCCTAACCTAGGCATAGTCTCGGCCAAGCATGCTTTATATAGCTAGGGAGAGTTTTGAATTTTTTTAAGGCCATTCTTGAGTCATATTTGATGAATGAAAATAAAGGGAGGCCTTGGAAATAATTTAAAACTCATGGAAAGTGATTTGGTGTCTCAGGTTCCATATTATGACCTAAAGAAGCAACATGATACTAGGCCATTTGTTTTAATGGTGTGATGACTCCAAGAGGCTTAAAAAGAGTCAAGAATCATATTTGAAAGGAAAGAATAGAGTCTAGAAATTATTTGAGAGGTGTTGCTTCATTAGGTGCATTTATGAACCATAATGGAACTTGTAGAGTAATCTAGCATCTAAGCAAGTTGTATGGCCTTAGAGTAATTCAAACACTTGGTGAGCTCTTAAATGATTTGTATGACTTGTTTACATGCTAAGCTTACTTCTTGAATGCTCATGATTTGTATTATGTCCATGTATGCATCTTTGAGGCTTGCTTTGCACATATTATGTATGATTGAATGGAAGATAAGCTATTGGGATTCTTTGAATCTCATCCCCTCCTTTCCAATTATCTAATATGCTAGGTGGACCAAGTAGCTATGGTAATGGGAGCCAACAACAATGAAGAAGGAAGATTGATAACCATATGCCTAGTTTTATTCTTTTTGAATCCATAATGATGTTTTACAATGTATATGATATTGTAAATGATATATGACCCTTGAGACATGTGTAAATATGATATTATGTGATGTATAAATGTATAAATATGATGTATGACCTCTAGCATGTATTTTGAGTTTGCAACGCCAAAGTATGCAACTTGAGAGTTTGATGGAAATGTGCATAAGTGTGGGTTGAATGGACAAAATGAGATCCATAAGGTTTGGGACCATTTGGGCAGCCCACAAAAGTCTTAAATGTACTTTTAGACTTGCCCAAAAGGTGCCACAACCAAGGAAAAGCCATTTGGCAAGTTTGGTACCCCATATGGAGCCAAATTTGACAATAATGGAACCCTATATCACTTTTTGGCCAGATGAGTTAGTCTTGATCTGAGATTTGGCATGCAATTAGGTCCCATTGAGAGATTTTTTAGAAGCTAAAGATCATAATTTTCGGAGGTCTATAGAATATTTGATGATTTTTTAAAGTTGGCAATTTTTATGATTTTGGTCTACTGCACTATTCATTTGGTCCGAAATTGTATTCTATCACACGAGTCTCAAACGATGTCTAATTTTGATGAAATTTTATACCAAGAAACTAGACAATCACAGTGACCCATTCCAACTAGAAGCACTCAATTAAAGGTCTAGAGAGGGAGATATGAATTTTTGAAGTTTCTGTCCAATATCAATAATTTTGCCCGATCATAGGTACTATTCCACTGAATTTTGAGGTTTGGCTTGATGAACTAGTCTGAAGATATTTTTTCTCTCTAGCTAACATCTAAAAATTTTTAAATTGGTATCATTTACATGAATTGTATTTTTTTGAAATTAATTGGATATTTTCAAAATTTTCTACAAAATTTTATGATAGTTCCAGACTTCAGTCTGACCTTTGGACCATTTTGGATGTCAAACATCATCTTTGATAAATTTTATGGTTTGAACATATTTTTAGTGTAAGGTAGACACCTAGAGCTTTCCAAAATAACCAAGAACACATGATTTCAATTTTTCTAGAGTTAGTTATAATTTTTCAAAGTTTGGTCAGAAAATGGAGCAAATCTGGCTGAAATTAAACAAGCCCATTTCATGCTCCATTTTGGTTTCTATGAGTTGTGGGCATGATATTGTGATGCAAATGAGTTGTAATAAGATAATTAAATATGATGATACAAAGTATAAGCTCACACGGTCCACGTGACACCAAATGGATATTTTTAAACACGACACAACGCTTAAATGGTCATTATTTTATTCCCTTTTTCTCTACATTTTCATGGAATCGATGATGTGAACCCCATGAATATCATGAGATGAGCTAGAACTTATGGTGTTACAGCTTTTAAAAGAAGCCTCATTTATAAATTTTTCAAAATGACCATTTTGCCCCTACTTACAAAATCACTACGTTCGAACTCATTTTTCAAGTTTTTAAAGATCTGATGCTCCCTATAAAAATTTAAGTACTCGTTCACATAAAAGCATCATTTTTTAGAACTTCTGAAAACTCTAGTAAGCCTAATTTTGGCCTTTGAAACTTTTTTTCTTGAGTTTTCTAAAATTTGCTCAAATTTACAATTTTGCCACTAAGGTACCATTTTTCTCTATTTAGCCATTTCAACTTCATTTTCTTTCCATAAGTAATTTCATAACCCTATTTCTTGATATTCTGATTAATTCTTTACCCTTATTTGACTTAATTTATTTTATTATGGAACCCTCTTTCATTACCTTGCTAAATTATAGTTCAATTTAAATCGGATGTTTCATTTCTTCCACTTAAATAAATTTCATCCTTGAAATTTGAGGACTTAAGTATTATTCTTCTTCTAGTTAACATTTCCTTTCCTTTTTCTTTACTTTTTTTTTCAAGGACTAGTCTCTTTTAAATCTACTTCCACTAAAAAATTTTCTCATCAACTAGCTTAAATCTTACTGTAATTTATTCCTTTCTTCTATTGTTGTTTCTATAGAGCATGTGAGTTGCTCTTGTCATGTAGGGAGACTACCTTTGATATTGAAACATGTTCTAATAACTTTGGCCTATTATTAAAAGAGCTTACTATTCTGCATCTGATTGGTCCTAAACTAATTCATAAGAGTTGAGCTTTTCTATTTAGTGGACTTACTTGTATATGTGATTGGAGAGATCTTATTAATATCAAATCTTCAATACTATATTCCAATGGCTTTTTGGATAATCTCTTTATCTTTTTCTATTTATTGCAAGCCATTAGAGATTATTTCCTATCTACTTAACTTATTTAAATTTTTAGTCTACTATTTACCCTTATATTCTTTCTTATTAACTCATCCCATAATAAGGGTTTATATTTCTTTCTATCTTAGGACTTATACTTTAACCACCTACTGGGGTCATAGCTCCTCTAAGGAACCTTATTCTCAATTGTTCCAATTTCTTTACTTACTTCTATACTTGCCTTTTTAAGCCTAAAATTTTCTTTACTTTCTTTATCTACCTGAGAGTAAGTGATAGTCAAGTTCTTAACTTTATAATTGACTATCATAACTCTTAACTCTTCTTTATTAGCATTGAAGGGCAACTACCACTAACCAACACTATATTCATATGGGATACCAACTTCTTATAGCCTCAACTTCTGAAGGCATACTCTACCACTTACTCTATCATGAAGGACTACACTTAACCAACTCTTTTGGATACACAACTCTGGTATATAGAGATTTCACTTTCTCTTAGCTAGGTGTAATAACTATTAGGTAATGGTTCATATAATTATAACTCTGAAAAGCTACTCTCTTGCTTTCATTATCCCATATATAGTACTCATCTATCAAGAAAGTCTAGTCAGTGGCTTGGTTGTCTGAGTAAAGCTTTAATAATTTTATTATAATAGTCTACTAGACCTAAGAAATCTCTAGCCTCTAAGATGAAAACTGCATGAAATTGTACTAGTCTCTAAGACTAATACGATCTGTAAAACTATCTTAGACCATCATCTCCCAAGAGAACTACTATGCTATAACTCTAGGCTCTTTTTAACTTTGTAGACTTTACTGTGACTCTTGGCTCTACTATGACCTCTTAAAGCCCTACCAGGGTTTACTACAACCCACTATACCATGTTAAGATCTACTGTAATCCATCTTTAGAAGGTTTTAAAGCTTAAGATCACGGTGTCTATAAATAAAGTTCATACTCACTAAGTCTACCAATTATTACTCACAATCTCTAAGGCGAAACTCAAATGCCTACAATGCTCTTCATGTGAAGTGGGCCCTATAACTATTAGTATTTTTGTAACAATTCTATAGTAATGCCATTTAGGAGTATTCTGACATTTACTGACTAGTCTTATGCGATCATCAATTTCCCACTTCTAGCCTCATCATACTTTCTCTTTCTTGTCTTTATTAGCTTACCTTGCTTCACTTTCTTTACTCTTACTAGCTTGTTTTACTTTACTTTCTTTGCCTAATAATGTAAACCAAGCTTACACTTTTCATGTATTCATTTTCTCATTTCTCGATTATCTTGCAATTTCTGATCATGCCTATACCTTACACTCAAGTGCCTTTAGCACTTGTGTGCTCTATATCTTACAGGGTATTTTACTTATTCAATGTGTATAACTTCTCTCATAGGATAAGTACTATATGCTGGTCCTTTTAACATTTCATTCACTTATATTACAAGAGACTCATACTGCACATGCTAAATTTGTGCTACTTAATTTTTTTCTTTAAGATTCTGGTACTATAGGCACATTCCCCTTACATCACCCTATATTAGGGATTCCTTCTTAATACTTTTTCTTATAGTCTTAATGCTATTGGAATCCCTTTACTTTCTTTTCTTTAGTTTATCCTTTAATTAAACTGACTAGGATACTCTTGGATCATTAAGATGCTTATGGTTGATACTATCATTTGCTATACATTTAAGTTACATTACCATTGAATTGGCCAAACTCAATATCATGTAACTATCATGGCAAGCAAATAACATCATTAACCACTAATATACAAGCGCATCATGACCGAGTTCAAGCCACTATTGCTAGTATATTACAAGCTTTCCAACAATGTAGAATACCCTTCTCTTACTTTTCTAGTACTTCTTTATATTATGTGACAACTACGATGACAACAGGAATTCTTTCTCTAATTTTTTTCCATTATTCATTACCTTATCTCCAAGCTATCTTCTCTTATCTCATTGTCCCAACTCAAGGCACTATATCATACTATATAGACAACCGTATCAAGGACAATAGTGCTTTTGAGTGTACTAAACTGTTTAGCTTTTTTATTTGTTCTTAACTGTATAAAGTTCTTAGGTTTGAAGTTGCCACCTTTTTTCCTATTTAATTTCTCATTGGTCCTTTACTTATCTATAATCAAAAGCTTTTCCTTACTTTTTTAAGTTCACCTTGACTTACTTACTTTCTGTAAAGATTGAGGAGGGCCTAATTCATCTCAATCTTGTTCTCTAATCTTTAACTAGATTGTCCCTTTTAAAAAGGAACTTTATTCTATGTGAACCCCAGAACTTATTTCTCTCAAGACTCATAAGCTTATATAGTTATACTTCTGTGACTTGGAACTCACCAACCTAAGTCACCTTTAACTTGCTATAGCTTTCTCGGGAGTTTGAGGCACTAACTACTTGTCTTGATTATGTTATTTCTTATAATCAAAGACTAGAGACTCTTTTTTTCTTAAACATTTTGCTTTTATCATTAGGAGCACACTTTACTAGTCTTAGGGCTTTGCTAACCTGATTTAGGCTATATGTAATCAACCGTCTTGAATCTACTTTACTAGTAATTCTATACTGCACATATTAATTTTATTGATCCTGTGCTTTTATATTACCCTTATTTCATACTAAGGAAAATAATCTAATTTAGCAATGAATTTTTTATCTTTTACATTTATTGAGTTCTAACATCTATTTTGTATCTGCTTTTACTATACTTAATCTATTAACTCTTCTTTTATCACTACTAAAGAGAGGGTTCTTCTTTCCATGTACTAATTTTTGAACTCTTCCCTGCTTTTTCTATGTCCTTCAATTACTAATTCATGGTTATTATCTCTTGGAGAGTTACAGACCACTAAGTGATCTTAAACCTTATTACTCCTCATCCCCTTCTTTTCAGACTAGGAAGAACCTTTCTCTAGCTGCTTTTCTAGGCCATTTCCCCTTTTAAATTACAATTCTCTTTTTTGCCTATTTCACCTTATATATGAGTTTCTACTCATTGTCATTTTCAAGCTACGGCTTATAAGTTAGCCTAAGACACTTTGCTTATTAAGGGTTTCCTGAAATCTCTACATAGTAACTTACTATGGATCCTACTAGGAAGCAGATCCTCTGCTGTTGGCAGTTGGTGTAGTTGGAAGAAATTTCAAGAATGAAGATAGGATGAGTAAAATTAAATTAAAATATAGAAAGAAAGAAAATCAAAACACATTTATTTCTCTCCAACTTCACAACAGCAGAGAAATTTCAACAGCAAACGATCCAAACTCATCCTACTAGCTCACTTGGGCTTACTATATGCTATCACTAGACTCTCTTAAACTTTTCTTTTCTAGTCTTATTCTCTTTTCTATATCCAATAGTGGACCTTAGCAACTTTAGTGGCATATTAGTTGTCTAAATTCCCTACATATCTAACACTAAATTGATCATAATTTTTCTAAAGTATAACCTTGTTAAATACTCTAAACATTCTCTAGCCTTGTCTTATTCTTTTATATATATGTATCATCAAGACATTTTCTATATATCTTGGATCGATACTATTGACCCATCTATCGTTATCATATAAAGCAGCATTCTAGGTTGGAGTCAACGTCTCAAGGCAGCCTCTGACAATTGTTTCTTAATTATTCCTGGCTCAGTGTAAAAACACCTTAAACTCTTTCTTGGACTCATGTACTAAGCCCACTACTGTTCTGTCAATTAACTATTCTCTATAAATATTGAATATATTTTTAAGGGTCTCAAGTTCTTTAACTTTCTTTTCTTTATCTCACCCTCAGCAATTTGTTACTTTCATTAACCTAAATAAGGCCAACAAGGACTCCTATTTTGAATTACACTCCATAACCATGAGTAACTCTTCTAATTATATAATCCAAGTCTCAATTGTTTCTATATTCATCTCACCATCAAGGCTAGGTGGCCCTACATTTTGCATTAATCTTTTATTAGCTAGATGGTGGGTCGAGGTTGGACAGGGTTCTATAGAGTAACACCAGTGGGTTCTGGCTTGAAGGGATAACTTCTAAATTCTCTAGGTCGTCTAGGTGTGGTGGATGAGGGAAGTAACTCACAATTTCCCTCTGAACTAATCCTTTTATAGCTGTAGCCTTTCTTTCTACTGCACTACATCATCGCTTATCATTACACCAAGTGGAACATCATGCTTTGTAGAGCTGCTACCTTAGGATTTATAAGCTCTGCTCTAGCTAACCTTCTCTTTGCTATATGAAACATGTTATCAAGGCCAAGTAAACTTCATAGCATAACTTACCTATATGCCACTAAGATGCACACCCAGAATTTCAATGAAAAGCGAACACCTATCACATATATTCCTCTTCCCCAAGCCCTAACCATATTTAACATGACTGAACCTTTGCTCTGATACCGACTAATATAACACCTTCATTAACTAGTTCTTCTTTAGCTACTATAGTTCATCAACGAGTCTATTTACTTATGCAGGTAAAATACTGAATCTAAAAATATCAAATATTTTCACTTATCTTTATCCATAATTCCATGACATTCTAGTTTAGCAGATAAAGCATTGATGATCCTTTATAACCAATCTACCTTAACAAATAAAAACTAAATACTCACATGACATTTTAAGGAAAATCCAACAGAGTTTCTTCTTATAAAATCAGTTATCCAGACTAAATAAATGGTCACATTTCAATGCATAACTCACAAACATGGATAAAACATAGTGGTAATATTAAATAATATTATCTGGACATACATTATTATTTGTTACTAACAAATTTAAACTAGAGTTACATCACTATTAGCTTTATACTATTTCACATATTACATCACTAAGGAAGTAAAACTTGACATAGACATTCATTGTAATATTACAACAAAATCAATATATATATGATTTACATTCTTTTCTAATTTCTAATATCATCTTGTTTCTATCCCTTTACTAGCATTGGTTAATAGGAAGGATAGAAATAAGGGTGAGATTCAAAAGAATCTCAATAGCTAATCTCAACCAAATCAATATAAGAATGCCATAAGGAAATGCAATACATGTGGTGTAAGCATGTGATTCTTATGTATCATGAAACTCCAATACAACTTTTAGCATGAAAACTCATTTTACAACAAGCTATGGCATCTTAACATACTAGTTGGGCTCAACACAGCTCAACTTTGAGTCAAGAAAAAGTTACTATGCTTAATTCCCCGACATAGGGAGCTAGGAGGGTAATGCCCGATTTCTTGAAACTATTAAATATGGACCAATTATAAAATCAAAACCTCTAAAATGAACGAGTTAAGGCCAAATAAAATAGAAATAAAATTTTAAATAATGGAAAATATGGATGTGAGGCCCGAGTTGCCTAAAAAAGCGAGCTAGAAGAGCTAAGAAAATTTGCAGAAATAAGTTGGGCATTTTCATAACTTTTGAAAATTTTGGAAAACTTGCAAGAGAGCTTTTTAAATGAAAATTTTGAGCTTTCTGGGATTCTTAGAGGCCTAAAAACCATGGGAACTCCTCGAACAATTAAAACCCCTCCAGTAAGCAATTTCGATCATCAGTTGATGGAATGGTTTGGATTGGTTTCAAATCCAATTTGGGTGAAATCAAAGCCAATTTATAAGATTGAAAGCTTGAATATTGTGGAGAAGACAAATTTCAAAAAGGATTTGATTTGAGCCTAAATGGAAAGAACCAAAAAAAGGGGCTAAAACGCAAAGTTAAAAAGTGTATAAAGTGACTTTTTGGCTCCTTATATCACGTTCCTTTTCAACTCTCTCTTCACCCACATTTTTGGACATCTAAAAATAGAATTTCAAAAGGCTTTAAGAGACACACAACTGAGAGCAAGAAGAAGGGGAGAGAACTCATGCTTAAGGTGAGAAATTCAAGCTCCTTTCTAGCCTCTTGCTTTATCCAACCTCTTCTCCTCCTTCTCTGCTCTTTTTCTATGGATTCCAAGGTTGATATGGTTCTATTTTGAGGTCAGCCCATGTAGAAGAATTGAGTTTTGGATGGAAAGACTTGTAGCAAGTGAAAGCTTTTTAAGATAGCAAGCAAATAAGGTATGGTTCATGCTTTCCTTTTGTTTCTTCTTTGATGTTTTTCCTTGAGGTATTTTTGCTCAAACCTAGTTTCCATAGAGGAAGATGAATTCTAACCTTTGCAAGAAAGAAACAAGTGTTTGGGAGTGTGAGAAGTAAGATTGGTCCATTAGAATCAAAAAGAGAACCAAGAAAACCAAGTTGGTGCAACTTTAGGGTTTTGAGAGAAATTGGAAATTTGATTTTTCCTAAGGGTAATTAGGCTTATATAAGACATGGTATGAGTCCCTTAGCCCTCTAGGAAGTTGCATATGAGCCATCCCTTTCAAGAAAAATTGTAAAACTCCATAGGCTCCATACTAATGCATAGTCTCAGCCAAGCATGTCCCAAGCACTTAGGGAGTGTTTTAAATTTTTTTAATGCTAAAATGGGACTAGATATGATAGATAAATATCAAAAAAAGTCTTAGAAAAAATTTAGAAGCCTTGGTTTGTGAGATGGAGGTGTAGGCTCCATAATGAGACATAAAGAAGCAACATATAGCTAGGCTCCTTAAAATGAATGTGCAATGACTCCAAGGAGTCTAAATGGAGTCAAAAGACTTAGATTAAGGGAGAAAATAGAGCCAAGATTATGAATTCCTATGATTGCTTAATTAGGTTTTGTATGGATCCATAATTGAGTCTTGGAACAAAGTAAGCTTCCATAGTGTGTGTGTAAAGCAAAAGCGTGTTTCAATGATTGAATCATGTCTCATTTGATGTCTCTAGGCCAAGAAAACCAAGTGTCACCTAGTTATAAGTGTGTGGGCAAGAGAGAGGAAGAATTAAGCAAAGGAAAAGCTCGTGATTTTACTTCAAGGTAGCTCTCTAACCTTCCTCACATACATGATTTAGATGTTTATTTGTTTGTGAGTGCTTGTGTGTATGTTTGAATTATGAAATATATCTCTAGCTATTGCTTACTTGCTATGGTACCATTATGTATCTTGAAATGAGTCTACAAATGTATTTTGGTTTAAATGGGTATGGTGATGCCAAAAGTCCCTTAGCATTGGTGAGGATGAGCCAAAAGTCCCTAGGATTGGATGAGACAAAGCCAAAAATTTCAAGAAGAGTGAGGCTTAGTTAAAAGTCCCTTGAAAATGGGTGAAGCAAATTTAAAAGTCCCAAGAAAAATGGGTGAGGTTAGACCAATGCCCTTAAAAGCCCATATATAATATGTATGAGTCTCTTTGACATGGAAAATGCTTTTATGTATATTTAATAATAACCTAAATATCATACATGCATTCTTTGACCTATTAATACATTCATTATGTATGTTTAAAAGGGGGTAAAGAGCTATTGGGATTCCTAGAATTTCACTTTTCTCTCATAAATATCTAACCATGTCTAGGTGAGCCAAGTGGTCCAAAAAATAGAGGCCAATAACCTTGAAGACCAAGACTTTGAAAAAGGATTAGTTATTTAGCCATTTTGATGACATATTGATATCAAGATATGTAAATACATGATGTATATATAATGTAGATCATTGAACATGTTCAAATATGTATAATGATAATGTATGTACTGATTTTGGAACCATATGAATGAATATGTAAGTTTTTGCCACCAAGGAACCTTTATGTGCATGTGTATAATTACAAGTGACATGGTGAATATTAGCTCCATGATGATTTAAACCCATTGGCATGCTTCCATAGGCTGTAAATGTGCTTTTTGCCGTGCCCAAGCAGCTATGGAAAGGTAAGAAGGTGATTTGTTGAATGTTGAACCCATTTTAGACTTCAAAAGTGACCAAAAATTGAGCTAAACCAAAGTCTAACCAACTAGATGAGTTTTTGCATAAAAATTGGCCAACCAGTAAGTCTCATCTAGAGCTTTTCATAGAGCTAAAGAGCACCCAATTTGGCACTCTAGAGAATTTATTATGATTTTTCAAAAGTGGGAAAATTTTGCAGAAATGGTAACAGCACCGTTCATATAGTTAGTTTCTTCCTCTACGTCATCTTAGGGCCAAATGATATCCAATACTCATAAAATTTTATAGGTATAAACTTGACATGATAAAATTTCTATAGCATTTAAGAACATCCGCTATTGACTTTCTTATGTCTTTGTTAGATCTTTCACCTAGCAAGGTTAGTGGGATATAATTGGGTGAGATTCTAAGAAGAATCTCAATAGCAAATCCCTACTCTAACATGTATCAATCACTTAAGAATAGAAAGCAGACAAATATGCATGCATACTCATATACTACTGTACCTTCAAAACCAAAGGAGCACAGATCAAGAATCTAACTAAACCAAAGAAACAAAAAGTTAATAAACTAAGAAACTACTAATAAAATTATTACAACTAACAAATGAAAACACAAATAAACAAGAGAGTAAATTAAAAGAAACTAAGTGCTTAAGTTAAAACTACTTAAGGTCTTTTAATTCTATTCATCAATTGCCTTGATTCCCTCGCAACGACGCCAAAAAACTTGATGCATACCAAAATAATGGCACCACAAGTGTACGGGCCGTGAGAATAGTAAATGATGAGTCAAGGTCATTCCCTCAAAGAATCAGTATGATTAGTGATTAGGCATTAGATTTCTCATATTCATTTTAGTTAAACAAATCAAGTTATGAGTGAATTTTTATGAAAATCAATTCAAGTGCAATTAACAATAATAAAAATGGTTCTAAGAGAAAATAAGCAATTAAGACACCCTAGGAATTCTAATCGCTTTTTTACATAAAGCAAATCATTTCCCTTTTTAATCAATTGGCTTAATGTCAATTTTAGAGTTAAAGGTCTAAATTCGGTAAAAATGTTTTTAATCCATTCAAACTCATATATCAACTCAACTCTTTGATGTCTCAAATGAAAAGTTAACATGCAATTAAGCTCAAACTTATCTAGATTACCTAGGGCCCTTGAGTATATTTTTATCTTAAGTGCAAATTAGACTATGTCTAATCCTAAATTGCTCAATCAGTGGTCTATAAGCAATTCCTTTCTTTCAAAGGCTAACTACAAAACCCATAATCAAACTAGAGGTGACCAATCATTAGAATAAAACAATAATTTAGATTTAGCATTAAAATCTTTAATAATCCAATATAATCAAAGGAAAATTATTTACAAAGCTCAAAGGTTCATAGAATCCCTAAAGGTTACAAGAAGTTAGCCACTTATGGCTTGAAATCCACAGAAAATTTCAGCAAATATATCAACAAATACATTAACGTGAAGAGAAAATGGAGTAAAAACACCTAATCGAAAGAATCTTGGACAAAAGCAACGATTTCTCGATTAATATGAAGCTTCCCCAACACTTCTTGTGTGTTTCTCTCTTTCCCAGATGACTAGATGCGGCTCCCTCTATTGAATGACAAGCTGAAACCCACCAAAACCCTCAAAACAGCTCATATGATCAAAACTGCGTGTTTCACTTAAAACTGGCGATGCTGCGGCATATAGGATTTATGTTGCGACATTGTGCTCTCTGGATTTTGTACCACCAATTCTGGGCAAATGTTGCTGTAGCATCCTATTTAATGCTGTGGCATCGAGCTCACTTTCATTTTCTCTCTAACTTTTGCTCTTTTCTAAGTTTTGGCTTAATGTTTAGACTATCCTACACAAACATGACATCATTAATGTAATATTTTGCTTAATTAATCAATTAATTCCACCAAAATAAATCTCAACTCTCCTCTTTCCTCTTAATAAGCTCTTTTACTTAATTAATGATCTAATTGCTTCTGAAAGCCACTTAAATGATTCCAAATTTAGTAAAATCTGTACTAAAATTTCTAAAATATTTGGAATCATCAATCCCCCACACTTGAATAATTGCTTATCCTCAAGCAAAATAAAATAACTATACAACAAGAACAAATAAAAATGCAAAGAGCACTATTTAAATATCCATTGCTAAACACTTAATTTTCCCCACACTTAGGTCATGCCATCAAACTCAACTAGGGAAAACTCATAAATCAGATGCATCAATTAACCCAAAAACTCTTAATCCATTGCATTCATTTAAAATTGCAAAATGGCTAAAGAATTAGCAAATAATGAGTACAACAGTAAGATTAGAATCAAAATACAAAGTTACGCAATTCATAAGAAAAACCCATATGCTTACATTAACCCTAAGTGGTCATTAATTTCAAAAGGATCCTCAGGTAATTTTTTTTTTATCTCTCTTCTTTGTTTCCTCTTGATCCTTTTTACGTGAATGACCACATTGATGATGAAGCCACCCAGTTACTTAGACCAAGTAAACAAAATCAGAGTGCTACTAGCATACTCATGGTCTCCACTACCTTTTGACGCAAAAACCCACATTTGTGATGCAGGCCCCCAGTTACTAAGTAGCTTCAACAAGTGGAGTAGGTACCTTACATATCATGCACATATTATTTATTTATTTTTTTCAAATTTTTTATTTTTTAATTACTGAATCATCTCTTAATTACATAAATCCACTTAAATATTGAGAAGCATTATGTGATTCTCTAAATAAGTTGAACAACAAGGTATTCCAACCCTAATCCAAAAACTAACTCCTTAATCATAATCCAACTAACACTTTATGCTCAAAATAAGAATTAAAGGCTTAATTGAGGCATCTTCCTAATTCCCTTATGATTCAATAACATTCCCTAAGTTAGAAGATTCAAGATTTAGCTAGGCTTAAGCAATGCAATTATTAAACCTATTAAACTTGTCAGAAAAAAAATATTTACAATAAAATCAAAATTTAGGACAACAATTACTCAAAATGTAGAATTGCGCAATGAACCTCCCTATCCCCCATACTTAAAATGAACATTGTCCCTAATGTTTAAAGATAAAATAAGCATAGAAAGAAAGAGAAGGACACTGAGACTCCCCTAACGTGGCCTCGTTATAGGCATACAAACAGAAAGACTGAGATATGAAAAGAGTGAAGGCAGAACCAAAAGAGAAACTATTGGCTACAGCTATCACAATAATTAGAAAAGAAAACATAAGCTGCTTGGAAGTCACAAAATAGCATTACAGACTGAACTTAGCAGTGAAGCATTATGCCAGTGCAGAGCAACAAACAAAGTCCAATAGAAATAGAAATATGTATAAACCACAAAATACACAATAAGAAAGACAATAAAAACTATAGAAAACTAAAGTGCAGCAAAAGGATTAAGGAACAAAAGTCTATTCTGGTGCTGGTGAATTCAATCCTGGATCATCCGAAGCAGTGGCATCTGAAGTTGGTTCATTTGTGCTAGGCATGATAAAACCAGGCATTTGCTGTAAAGCTTGCCACATTAAATTCTGCTACTGCTGTAATTAAGCTTGTTGTTGGATAATCAAGTTAAGGCGATCATTGAGATAAACTCGGAAAGTGCCAGGAGGAAAAATAGGTTCTTCAGGTTCATGGTTTGATTCTCATTAGCTAACTCAGAGTTTTCCCGATCTAGATCCTCACCCTCACCCTCACCCTCATCTTCTGAATCAGCTTTTATAGAAATGTATTTGACAATAGACATTGCCTTGGGTTGCTCCTCAAATTTTTGAAAAGGAATGCCACCATTAATGATCATATTAGTAAGCATGTGAGGGAAAACTAAGGCAGGCTTCTATCCCTTTTTAAATATCCATGTCTTTAGTGAATCAAATATCAAAGCAGGAAGGTCCACAGGGAAATTCTTCATAATGCAATACATCAATATAGCTCTGTCATCAAAAATGCCTGAGGAATGAGAACTGGGCAAAACATTGTGTGAAACAAAATGGAGCCAAAAAACTACTTGATGATGCAAATCATCTTTCATTAATTTATGGCCATAAACTTGATCTCTTCCTCTTTTTAGAACTTTAACAAGCTCTGCCCAATCAAGCTCAGCTTCCCCCTTTTATACTTTTGATATTGGCAAGAAGTAACTTGTGGAAGCTGGAAGTGCAATCTGATAACCTCAGGATTCACAAGTAGTTGTTTTCGCCGTACCTAATACTTTCCTTTCTCACAAAAAGGTGCATTTGAATAAAACTCTTGAATTAGAATAGGAATAAAATGGTGCAAAGTCATTGTAAATTGCATCCATTGGCGATGTTCCAAATTGAGAGCTTCAGTCTCATATTTAGGGACTTCAAAATGTCGATCAAAGTGGAAAGGTCTATAAGCTACGAAGTTGTCAAGTTGATCATTGGCTCTCTGATCCATAAACTTATCAGCATCAAATGGTGGATTTTCTTGTACCACTTGTTTACCACGAGACTTAGAAGTGGGCAGCAGCTTGCTTTTCTTGTTGGACCACTTTCCTTCCTTGAGTCTTTGAAGATGACTTAAGGAGTTCCTTGCCTTGTCTCTTGACAGCTTTAGGTGGCATGCCATAAAGAAAAACAACCCAGAAAGCTTAAGACAAAATTCAGTTTAGAAATCTATGTTATCCAAAAATTAAACTCCCTGTGAACATGATGCTAACCTCATATGAGAAAATAGGCAGATTACACAAGAACAATCAGCCCAAAATATAAACTTTATAACACAAGTAAATTCTATAAAGGACTGATGTCAATATGTGGTTATAGGATAATAGAAAAATTGATATAGAAAATGAAGGAATTGCCATACAAAACTCTAGTTGCACCTTTATAAGAACAAAATTATCGTCAACATCTCAATGTAACTCAAAGAATACATAGCAACAAACAACCAAACAAATCATTCTCAATCAATTCATAAAGTCACTCAGATACAGCTACCAACAAAATCAAAGCATATACAGAAGGCGCAATTCAGAATCAAATAAAGCCCAACAGCATGCAGAAGGTATAACAAAACTGATTTCAAAACCTAAAAATAAGCAACGAATCCAATAATAACGTAAAAAATCCAGCTTAAGTAGTGGTTACCTAGGTTCAATAGAAAATGGAGGGAAGGAAAAAAATTTAAACTAAAACTCCCCCCACAGCTCTAAAGACCAAAATACAAATAGGAAGAGAAAAATATAAACAAAAACCACACCTGTATTAGAAGAAGAAAATGCAAAAACTAAAGCACTAGCAGAGATGAAGTCCGAACGCTGAACTTGAAATGAAGAAGACAGTGGAGTTCGAAACTGATGAAGGAAACTACTAAAGGAAATGATGGCACAAAATGAAGAAACAACGAGAATAAGCAAGATAGTGGTCTGAGGAGCCTCCAATCTATTGATAAATGAATTCTAATTTGTTGACTATTATTTATCAAATCTTACTCTATAATCTGATTTGATCTTATAGTCCAAATAATCCCGTACCATGATGTATCTGGAATAGTAGTTATTAGTGAAACAAAAATACTTGTACAAACCATCAAAGTAACTCCATCCCCAACGGTCCAAAGATGAAAATCTTGGTAATATTCTGAACCATTTATGAACATCACAGCAAATATGATTAAAACGTTTATAGCTCCCACGTAAATAAGTAGCTGTGCTGCAGCTACAAAATGGGAGTTTGATAAAATATAGAATAAAGATATACAAACAAGAGCCAGTCCCAACGAAAAGGCAGAAAAAATTGGGTTGGTAAGTAATACTACTCCTAGACTTCCTAATACAAGACCTGATCCCAGAAAGATTAAAAGAAAATCATGTATCGGTTCAGGTAAATCCATTAGATGTAAAATAAAAGATAAATAAATCGAAATTTCATGACCTTATTGATACGACCAGGAAAAAATTTTATATACTAAATTCCTAATTGAATTAAATCCTAAGGAGTGTGAATTGATATAGGTACAGTTATAGGACTAATCTCATTCTTTATACGAAAGAGTAGTTCGAAACTATATTAAACTATACTATATTTATTAGAACATTATTTATATTAAATATAGAAATATATAATAATTATTTATATAATTCTAATATAAATAGAAAATATTCTATTTATTAAATTTCTAATAAATAAGAAATTCTAATAGGAATTTTATATAAATAATAAATAATCTATAAAATCCATTTTCTATTTTTAATATACTTTTTTAATAATATAATATTTAAATTTAAACCGTACTATCAAGAGGATTGGCTGCCAAAGGTATCTATCCAGCAGTAGATCCTTTAGATTCAACGTCAACTATGCTACAACCTCGGATCGTTGGTGAAGAACACTATGAAACTGCGCAAAGAGTTAAACAAACTTTACAACGTTACAAAGAACTTCAGGACATTATAGCTATCCTTGGGTTAGACGAATTATCCGAAGAGGATCAGATAGATCGTGGTACCAGTCCATAACGATCAAAGTCGAATCGTGATCCTATTAAGGAAGCAAATTCAATGAAGCAACAACTGGTACCATAGAGAAGCGGCCATAAACTGGATATTCTTGACCAATTTGAAAGATCATTTAATGTAGTTGAAATAACTGAATTTTGGGTTGTTCGATCAAGTAAGGGAAACTCAATGGAATTCATAACAGTCTCAATGTTTTTTTTATTGTCTAAATATTCAAGAATTAAGACCATTCTAATGCTCCTTTTCGCCATGCATAAATTGAACCAACAATTAGGATAAGCACGAAAATTAAAGCTTCTATAAATATGGATACCCCCAATACATCGAAACTCATTGCCCATGGATAAAGAAAAACCGTTTCAACATCAAAAACAACAAAAACTAGAGCAAACATATAATAACGGATTCGAAATTGTAACCAAGCATCGCCCATTGGTTCTATTCCCGATTCATAACTAGAAAGTTTCTCTGGCCCTTTGCTAATCGGGGCTAAAATTCCAGAAATTAGAAATGCCAAAATAGGAATAAGACTCGATATTATTAGAAATGCCCAAAAAATATCATATTCGTAAAGCAAAAACATAGATGTACTCCTATGAATGTGGAAAATCTACCAGATTAGTATTAGTCGATTCGAATTGGAATTAATTGTCAAGTCAGCCATAACTGTTTATAATTTGAATCGAACTGCTCAGTTTCGTTTGTTTCCTGTAGTACATATCTCATTTCAAGATAGAAATAGAACCATATATTTGATTTTGGTATAATCTCCTCCATGAATTATTAGAAACCAATCCGTCGGATTCACATTTTATTTGATCCTCAGTTTCTAGTCCGAAGCTAATAATGTAGAAATCTTATACTATAAAAAATTGAGGAATTTTCGATTGAGTACATCGCGACAAGCAACAAGAAAAGAAGAAAAAAATTATCTAGTACTTGATCTCGCTACTGATTGTGAAATTGCATTGCTGTGTCAGAAGAAAGATAGCTATACTGATTCGGTATACTCTAAAGACACCCTTGGTACAATATTGACGATCTAACAAAGATTGAATTTCAGTAAATTTCTACTTACTGATCTCATCTTTTATGGAATCGATACCCCTTTGACTGTACAAGAATATGTGGAGCTCGACATGTCTGGAAGCACAGGAGAACGTTCTTTTGCTGATATTATTACCAGTATTCGATACTGGGTTATTCATAGCATTACTATACCCTCCCTATTCATTGCGGGTTGGTTATTTGTCAGCACGGGTTTAGCTTACGATGTATTTGGAAGCCCTCGCCCAAACGAGTATTTTACAGAGAGCCGACAAGGAATTCCATTAATAACTGGCCGTTTTGATCCTTTGGAACAACTCGATGAATTTAGTAGATCTTTTTAGGAGGCCCCAATGACCATAGATAGAACCTATCCTATTTTTACAGTACGATGGTTGGCTGTTCACGGACTAGCGGTACCCACCGTTTCTTTTCAATCAAGTTTGAATTTGTTCATTTGGAATCTAGACTCTTCTACTTCATTTTTATTTACTTTTTTTTATTATTTTTCTTTTTTGATTTCTTTTTTATTTCCTTCCATCATCCCTTAAGTCCCACAGGTTTGATCCTGTAGAATCTGACCCATTTTCTCATTGAGCGAAAGGTACGAAATAAATAAGATTGATTTTTCGATCAAAAGTACTATGTGAAATCTTCGGTTAAATTTTTTAATTAATTTAAGTATTAAATTAATAAAAAGATTAATGCATAAAAAAATACAATAAAATATATGAAGAAATTCGACCACCCCCTACATATTTTATAACCTCTCCCAGAAAAAAAAACTTGTAATACTCACCCCATTTGGAATTCCATCAATTACTCGTCTATCACAAAAATAATTTAGTTTAGCTAATCTTCTTACATTATTAATTAAAGATATTCTATAAAAAGCATCTATGTAACCACGATTATATGACCAATCATATATGACATTTCTTATTTTATCTGCAACAATTTTTTTAGAAACATTTTTTGAAAATAAATTAAGTAAGTTGAAATTTTGTAACCCCCAGGAAAAGCATGAAAAAAAGGCTCGAATGGTATGATCCTGCCATCACCCCAGAATGAAAGGGGCGATCAGGCATCTTTCACCCAGTATCGAAGGGTTTGAATCAAGATTTCCAGATGGATAGGGTAGGGTATTCGTACATCTGATACATAATTTAAATATGGAAATTTTTCCTCAAAAAAAGGAAATATTGAATGAATTGATCTTAAATTATAAGATTTTACAATTATCTCCATTACTAATCCTTTGTGTATCTTGGTGTTTCTAACCATCCACTCATTTTTTTAGTAAAAATCAAAAAATTTGATCCATTTATAATTCTCCGTCAATTGGATTAATGGATCGTTTGACAAGGTCGAAGATATTCTATCTAATTTTTTATAAATATTTTTCATGAATAAATGACTAAAACTAAAAAAATCAAAGAGAGCAATAAATCCTATTTCTTTTCAATAGTTTTCATTGTACAATGAAAAAAAATCTTTTTTCTTCTCTAGATTAACATAAAAAAAATGAATTAGAATGGTAACTGGATCTGTTTAGTGTTTGTGAGAACCCCTTGAATCACTACATTACTTGATTTAAAGGGTTTTCGATGGTTTATGCAAAGTTTTCTTATACTTTCTTATACTTAATAAATATTATATATTAAAATATGTATTATATATGCTTAATATGCTTATTATGTTTGTATTTGTCAGGCCCTTTACTCACTTTAATTCAATTAGATGTAAAAGAATAGTTTTTGTTATTCGTATTAATAGCTACTCTAGGAAGAATGTTTTTATGCAGTGCTAACGATTTAATAACTATCTTTGTAGCTCCAGAATGTTTCAGTTTATGCTCCTATCTATTATCTGGATATACCCCTAGTGAAAGAATTTAATCAGCTGTCTTCCGATTGTTTTACAGAGATAATCGGGAGACGTTAAGGATTAGATCAAATGGAAATAAGAGTATGCGAAGTGATCTATCTTGATTCTATATTTTTTTTTACTTAATGAAATGGAGGGCAACAAAATAAAGCATAGGTCTTATTATTCCTACCTGTTAGTAACATTCATTCCCTTAATACTTCCAAGGGTGTCTCCGGATATTTTGTTTGTGCTTAATGTTTTCTGATTATACTAGAAATCATATAAGAACTTGTTAGATGTTAGCCACACTAGGACTGAGACACGGCCCAGACTCCTACGGGAGGCAGCAGTGGGGAATTTTCCGCAATGGGCGAAAGCCTGACGGAGCAATGCCGCGTGGAGGTAGAAGGCCTACGGGTCGTTAACTTCTTTTCCCGGAGAAGAAGTAATGACGGTATCTGGGGAATAAGCATCGGCTAACTCTGTGCCAGCAGCCGCGGTAAGACAGAGGATGCAAGCGTTATCCGGAATGATTGGGCGTAAAGCGTCTGTAGGTGGCTTTTTAAGTTTGCCGTCAAATCGCAGGGCTCAACCCTGGACAGGCGGTGGAAACTACCAAGTTGGAGTATTGTAGAGGCGGAGGGAATTTTCGGTGGAGCGGTGAAATGCGTAGAGATCGGAAAGAACAGCAACGACGAAAGCACTCTGCTGGGCTGACACTAACACTGAGAGATGAAAGCTAGGGGAGCGAATGGGATTAGATACCCCAGTATTCCTAGCCGTAAACGATGGATACTAGGTGCTGTGCGTATTGACCCATGCAGTGCTGTAGCTAACTGACGGGCTTGTCGTGCAACCCTCAAAATAAAACTAGGTTGACTAAATATATAGCAAGTGGCACAACCTAGGTCATCTCCCTTGGAATTGGAATTCAATGTTCAATTAGGTTCTCTAAGTGTTCTAAGATCCTAGAACTATCTAGTTTAGGGAGTTTTTGAATGAATTTAACTATCCTAAAATGAATTGAAACAAATTTCCTAATGTCTACCCAATTGGATAAATTGTGGGTGGAGAATGGTTTTGTGACTAGCTTAGGAATTGTCTCTTGGTATCCACTATCCTTATCCTCTTCCAATTGTGATTAATTATGGCCTAAGAATTCCTAATTATGTTCATTAGCAAATGATCTTGAATAACCATTCAAGATTCAAGAGATTAATAATCTAATGTTGAATTGAGACCTCAATCCCGCATTAAACCGTTAACTCTTGTCTTTAAGATCAATGAACATCCAATTTGATTGATTAACTAATTAATTATCTTATGATTCATCATCCAAAAATGTTTAATTAACTAACTAAACACTAAGGAACTCTCAAATCAAACAATCAAGCACAAAATCTCACTCATGTATTTCATCGAACACCTTCGTGGCATACATGGGAGATTAGAGAGAATAATGAAAAATCAAATTCAAATTTAACCAATTAATCAACAAAAAGGGTTTCCTAATCAGTGTCTAACCAGCCACTAATTAATTACACAAATTCTAAATAAGATACAACTCAACCGAGATTGTACAGAATAAGAAAAAGTGCAGGAAAAATAAGAAAATCTTAGCCAGAATTTATTGTTCATCCATGGATTCAAGCTTCTACTCAAGAGCTTCATCCCTTGCTAGCCTCAAGATGGAGATTAGATCTTCATTCGGTGGATGGAGATGGAGATGGAGAATGGAATGGAGATGTGAAGACCCAGGATGAATGGAGGCGTGGGTGTGTATATAAAGAGACGATGGAATGGGGAGAAGGCGTGAATGGGCTGGACTCTGGATGGAGGCGTGTGATGAATGGAGACGTCTGGTGAATGGAGACGTCGTGTGCTGTGTATGGCGTGGAATAAAATTCTGAATGAATGGACGAATGGCGTGATGTCCAGCCCCTTCTCACGTGTTTCTTTAATGACTTCACGTGCTCAGCATCTTATTCCAAATCTGAAGCTCCTTATTTTAATCTTTGTTTATGTGATTGTGGGACCCATTCATCATTCAGCTCATGCATGGTTCTGTTTTCACGTTGCTTCTTCATACATTGCTATCAACGTTTTATTCTTTTTCCCAAAACAGAAGTTATTTCCTTCATAGATTGCCCAGCACGTTGCTTCTGTTTTGTTCACAGCCAAATATGTTTCTGCTCTTATCTCCACGTGAAACTCTTCCCATGCAACTTGTAGTTCCTTTACTCGAGCTGCTGCCTCATCGTTCTGTTGCTGTCCAGATTTTCTCTTCATGCAGCTGCTCTTTGTTGCTCTGTAGCTGCTGTACAGACTTCAACTCATTGCCTTTCATTCTTAGCTTCAGCTACCTCTTCGTTGCCTCTCTTTGTTCTGCCCAGCTCATCACTTTCACCACGTGTTTATTCTGTTCTGCATGAAAGCTCCTTCTCTCATCTCTCTTCCTCATCCAGCGCTGAAGCTTCTCGCGTTTCTCATTCTCTCCCTTGTTCTGCCTTTTGCTTCGTGCATGTTTAGCTACTGCCCCCATGTGATTTTCTTCCTCTTTTCTTTTCGTGTTTCTGCTTCGCTGTTTTCATGCTTCTTCCTCAACGTGGTTTACTCTGTTCTGCTGGAAAGCTCCCTGTTCAGCTTCTGCATGTATGTTCAGACGTGATTTCCAGCTCCATGCGTCTTCGTTTTTTTTCTTAGCTCAAAGCTTCTATTGACAGCAACTAAACTCGAGCTTCTCACATGACTACTGTAGCTTCTGCATTCATGTTCAGACGTGCCTTCTCTTCAGCTTGTAGTATTTGAACCGAAGCTTCTTCCTCCCATATCAAAGCTTTTTGTGCTTAATCTGAACTCATGGCTTCTTCTTCTTTTGTACACCTTTTGTTTCTTCATCCATTCAGTTCTGTAGTCTTCTTCGTTCATCTTTGCTCTCGCTTCACATTCTCAAGTTTTTAGCTCCACAAAAAGTACACTTGAAGCTCAATCTTCACCTTCAATTCAATTTCTCATTCAAGCTAATTGCTCATCAAAAATTCTACACAAAAGAATAGAGAATATTCAATAGAATTATCCACAAAATTATTTAAAAGAATTTCATGCCTTAAAACTCAATAATTTTGCCAATTAATTCACAAAGTGCATAAATGGCTAATAAAATCAAATTGTATCTAATTAAACCTTTAAAGCCATCTTTGATCATTAAAATGACTAAGTTAGGAAGAATGAAAGATATAAAATTCATGCTTATCACTAACGCGTTAAGTATCTCGCGTGGAGAGTACGTTCACAAGAATGAAACTCAAAGGAATTAACGGGGGCCCGCACAAGCGGTGGAGCATGTGGTTTAATTCGATGCAAAGCAAAGAACCTTACCAGGGCTTGACATGCCGCGAATCCTCTTAAAAGAGAGGGGTGCCTTTGGGAACGCAGACATAGGCGGTGCATGGCTGTCGTCAACTCGTGCCGTAAGGTGTTGGGTTAAGTCCTACAACGAGCTCAACCCTGGTGTTTAGTTGCCAACGTTGAGTTTGGAACCTTGAGCAGACTATCGGTGATAAGCCGGAGGAGGATTCACATTTTATTTGATCCTCAATTTCTAGTCCGAAGCTAATAATGTAGAAATCTTATACCATAAAAAATTGAGGAATTTTCGATTGAGTACATAGCAACAAGCAACAAGAAAAGAAGAAATAAATTATCTAGTACTTGATCTTGCTACTGATTGTGAAATTGCATTGTTGTGTCAGAAGAAAGATAGCTATACTGATTCGGTATACTCTAAAGACACCCTTGGTACAATATTGACGATCTAACAAAGATTGAATTTCAGTAAATTTCTACTTACTGATCTCATCTTTTATGGAATCGATACCCCTTTGACTGTACAAGAATATGTGGAGCTCGACATGTCTGGAAGCACAGGAGAACGTTCTTTTGCTGATATTATTACCAGTATTCGATACTGGGTTATTCATAGCATTACTATACCCTCCCTATTCATTGCGGGTTGGTTATTTGTCAGCACGGGTTTAGCTTACGATGTATTTGGAAGCCCTCGCCCAAACGAGTATTTTACAGAGAGCCGACAAGGAATTCCATAAATCTTTTCTATTTTGAGCACGGGTTTTTCTGACCCAAGTGTATCTTATTTTTACCACGAATTTTTTTCCTTGGTTAACAATAGTTGTAGTTTTGCCAATATCCGCGGGTTCCTTAATCTTCTTATTTCCCCATAGAGGAAATAAGGTCATTCGGTGGTATACTATTTGTATATGCTTAATGAATCTCCTTCTAACAACCTATGCATTCTGTTATCATTTCCAATTGGACGATCCATTAATCCAATTGACGGAGAATTATAAATGGATCCAATTTTTTGATTTTTACTGGAGATTCGGAATAGATGGACTCTCTATAGGACCTATTTTACTGACGGGATTTATCACCACTTTAGCTACTTTAGCGGCTCAACCGGTTACTCGGGAATCCCGATTATTCCATTTCCTGATGTTAGCAATGTATAGCGGTCAAATAGGATCATTTTCTTCTCGAGACATTTTACTTTTTTTCATCATGTGGGAATTAGAATTAATTCCTGTTTATCTACTTTTATCCATGTGGGGGGGAAAGAAACGTTTGTATTCAGCTACAAAGTTTATTTTGTATACTGCAGGAAGTTCCATTTTTTTATTAATGGGAGTTCTCGGTATCGGTTTATATGGTTCCAATGAACCAACATTAAATTTTGAAACATCAGCTAATCAATCGTATCCTGTGGCACTGGAAATAATATTCTATATTGGATTTCTTATAAAAATTCTCATAGAATCGAGAATGAAGTTTTCATTCTGTACATGCCAGATAATGAATTAGTAACTGCATCCAATCTCCAAAAAAATCCTAATTGTTTCGTTCTTGGAAACATAAAGGGGCTAATGAACCAAGTTAGTGTCTAAGCAGGTTGTGTGACCTTAAACTTTGCTTCAAGAATATAATTAACTTCCATATGATGTGTCTAAGCCAAGAGGAATGATCTCCACCTTCTTGGATGTGTGAGGTCAAGGGAGAGGATTCAAGGCTTAAGGAAAAAGTGTATAAATGCTAGCAAGGTAGCTCACTCCTCCTTCTTTCATGCATGATTATTTGCTTTACTTGTCTTTGAATGTGTGTATGTGTATTTAAGATATGAAAAATATTCTAGTATGAGCTTTTACTCCATGGTACCATGATGATGCATTATGTCTTTAAATGATGTTTATGATGTTTGTTTTGGTTTGCTTGAGTGTGGTGAGGCCAAGAACCTTTGGCCATGGTGAGGATGAGCCAAGAACCCTTAAGATTGGTTGAGAAAAAGTAAAGAGTCTCCCAAAAGTGAGGTTGACTCTCAAGAGCAAGGTTGGGTTTAAGAACCTCTTAAAGAATGGGTAAGGCAAGTTCAAAATCTACAAGTGAATGGGTGATACTAATCCACTTGCTTTGCAAGGCTTTGTATGCTATGTATAGCTTGTTCAAAAATTGAAAATGCTTCTTGAATATTTACACATGACAATATGCCCATGCATGCATTAATAAGGCTTGTTTTGCATCTTTTATGTATGATTGAATGGGAGATGAGCTATTGCAATTTTTTGAATCTCATTCCCTCCTCTCTAATGTCATAACATGCTAGGTGAAACAATTGAGCAAGGTAATGGAGGCCACCAAGCCTAGAAGAAAAAGATTGACATCAAAGCATATGAATATGCCTAATTTTACTTCTTTTTTAGACATACACATGGCACATGATGTAATCCCTTGATGAAATTGTGATGTAACCATATTAGCATGTGTAAATATATTGATATGTTATGTATAAATGAGAGCTAAGGTCATATCCCTGAGAATGTATAATTTTGACACGTAATGGTAAACTAGCATAATGGAAATACATGTATAAATGAAAGTGGAATGACCAAAATGAGATACATGAGATTTGAGGCCATTTGGACAGTTCATAAAAGTCCTATTGATGCTTTTAGACTTGTCCAAGAGGTGCCAAACCCTAAGGAAAGCCATTTGGATATTTTGGTATCTTGTATGGACTAAGAATTGTCTAACTTAGAACCCTATACCACTTTTTCTTCAAATGAGATCTTCTTGATTTGAGATTTAGGATGCAATTAGAACTTGTTGAAAGCTTTTTGGAAAGCTAAAAAATAGAATTTTTGGAATTCTATAGAATATTTAATAAATTTTCAAAGTTGGCAAAAATTCTGATTTTGGTTTGATATACTGTTCACTTGGTCTAAAAATGATTTCTATCACACAGGGCACAAATGATGTCCAATTACCACAAAATTTTATATGGACAAACTAAACATTTCCAGTGACTTATGCCATGTAGAAGCATCTCATTTGGAGGTCTAGAGAGGGAGATATGAATTTTTAAAGATTCTGCCCAGTGTCAAGTACCTCAATTGACCTCAGGTATTGTTCGATTGTATTTCAAGATCTGGACGTATCTGAACTAGTTTGAAGCTATTTTTTTCTTATAGATAACATCTGTAGCTTTCTAGATTGGTATCATTTGCATGGATTGGATTTGTGTGGAATTAATTAGACATTTTTTTAATTTGCTACAGAAACCTATGACAGTATCAGTGGATAGCCAGACCTCTAGACCTTTTAGAATGACAAACGTCTTCTGTGTTGTGTTTCATAGTCTGGACATATTTTTAGCATAAATTAGACATGTGTAGCTTTTCATAATGGCTAAGAATGCAAAATTTTAATTTTTCTAAAATTAGTTATAATTTTCCAAAATTTGTAATAGAAATAAGGAAATTCTAGCCGAAAATGCATATATGTGTTTTATGCTCCCCTTGGGTTCCCACGAGTAGTAAGCCACTTTTAGTGATGGAAATGAGTTGTATCTATGTAATTAAATATGAGAATATGATGTATGAGCTCATATGGTCCACATGATACTGAATAAAATTTTCATACGTGACGCAACACTAAATAACGCATTATTTTAATGCCATTATTTTTCCCTCTTATGTGAGTTGCATGATGTGAGGCATGGATATAGTATGAAATGAGCTAAGAAATTATGGTGTTATAGGTCCTGTCTAGAGAAGCCTAAAAACTGGTGGCTCTAAGAATCAATCAACGTTGGTCAAAAATCAAATTTTGGATGAAAATTAGTATTTTTTTTTTATAGGTTGAACTAGTCCTCCTTGTCAAATTGGACAAAATTACTTCCACTAGATTCAAACTTCCTCCCTCAAGCCTCCAAGTACAATTGATGTCGCTTCACCTGTAGAAGTTTCTTAACTTATAGATGTAATCTTTTATATGTATATACATATTAATTATTCTTTTCCAAAATTTGTGAATGCAACAAAGGAATTTGAACCCTAAACCATGAGAAATGTTAGTAACACTATGGCCAAGTCTACTACTTCAAGTTTTTGTAAAGGAATGCAACCTTTTATATAAATATACTTATAAAATAATACTAAAGTTATATTAAAGTATATATATATATATATATATATATATATATATTTACTACCATTGGTTTGACCACAGTTCAATCAGGGTTGAATTAATGAACCTTGAAAAAAACATTTACTGATTCAATGATCGGTTCATTTTTGAAAACATTGGCTTTCTTAGTATTGGCAATATGCTTTTTTCTTCTTAACTACAAAGTAAATTGTTGCCTTTAAGGACTAGACAATAGTTTTCTTATTGTTGGCAAAATCTCCTTCTTTTGAAATATAATAAAAAATCATTTCCTATTAGTAATAGGCTATAAATTATTATTATCATTTTTCATATTTTAGGGACACTTTTGTTGAAACATAAATCACATTCCACAAATGCAACTTGAAAGTCATTTATGTATCTTTAATATCTTTAAAAGAAATTTCATTCCACGATATATATTATTCCATATCAACATCCAACAAAAGACTTAAAGATCTAACTCTATCATATAAACTTCTAACAAAAGTTTACAACAAAAGTATTTGATCTAAAAAATATATAAGAGATATCCATTTTAGTGCTCTTCATTTTCATCCCTTTCACCAACAAGATATTCTTACAAAAAAGAATGTGATGTAATTATTAGTTATTTATAATGTAGAAGGAATGAAAATATTTATATTAGAAATAAACTATAAAAATCAACCCACTGCTATTTTATTTTGCAAAAGCTACTCCATATAATCCCTTGTGCTATCATCAAAATCAGAGTCCTATTCATAACTAGTTTCAAGTGGTTGGCCATAAAACATGGGTAAGGCTTAATAATGAGAGTAGCTACTACATCTTTCCTAACCAAATCAATTTACCCACATTAGTTGGTATAGTAAGGTTGAATGGAAGATCAAATGGCTCACCCCACTAACATTATTTGCCAATATTTGATTGATCTCCCATATTAAATAAGTCCTTTGGAATTGTCTTCATAACATAATGTCTACTTTCATGAAAAAGATCTTGGCTATAAAAGCATCAGTTCACTTAAGATACTAGCACAAAAGGATGTTCATTGTAGCATCTTTCATTAAAGTGAACACATTTAAGTCCATAAATATCTTCTTCAACTTCAAACTAGTCACATTTAAATAACATATATTTATAATATCTATAATAATCTAACTCAATCATATCAGTTATTGCTTTATAGTATGTTAGACGATGTTTTCTTGGTCTTTCATCCTTTGAGCTTGCAAAGGTTTAAGTTATTGCCTCCATTGTCATAGTGCTATTTTGGGTGTTACATCTTTCATTATGCCTTTTAATACAAAATCTATATCCAATAATAAGATACTTCAAAAAAAATTTTATTACTTTGTTTGGTCCTCTAGACAATTCCTTAATCCAATCTAATACATTATTATTCCTAACATAAGTTTTAAACCATCAAATGAAATCCTTGTTTTAACTTTTGGCTTTGTTTCACTTTCTTTTTTTAGGGTAATTATTAACAATATCCTTATGCTCTCTACAACAAAAATAACATTATTTATTACTAGAATATAAGAAGTTTTGTTAAAGGAATCATAGGCAATTTGCACATAAATTGTGTTAAATGATTGTTAAAGGAATAATACGTAATAAGCATGTACCTAATGTATTATTAGACATCATCATAGTTGAATAATATGTATCTATATGCTTGGTTCAATAACTTATCATTTAGCGATATGATTTGCTTTGCCCTTATAGGATGGCTTATGATAGAAACATCATTTTGACATGAATTAAGTTTATTGCTGTTCTATCTCATTCTCTTTAACCTTATAGCCACACCACTATGTAAATACCTTAAGCTAAATGTCAAACACTCCTCAACCAAATATGCCTCTGCAATAGATCCTTTTGGATGTTTCTTGTTGTGAGCATAAAACTTCAGTCTACACAAATATCTTTCAAGTGGATACATCTAACAAAATTGAATCAAACCACTTAATCTCACCTCATTTGCCAGGTGAACCATTATGTCAAAGAAACTAAGTGGAAAAATTCTCTCTAGTTGGTAAAGTGTTTCTGCAATCTCTGCTTCTAAATGATCCAAGTTTCTACAATCTCACTAGTTTTGATCAGGAGCTTCATTGGAACTGTAATACCATATACATATATCATTTAATTTGTAGCATAATTGGCCTCAAGCATCAATTTTCATAAAATCATTACTTTTAGCAGCGGAAAGTGCCAACATCATAAGTCAAATTTATTCATTTTTGGTTAAATGAACCATTTAGGCTTACCAAACTCATCTCTCATCCATATCACACTTATTCAACTAGAAACATCACAATTTGAAGCATGCATTTCGAGTTTGGACCATATACAACAAAATTAACATTTCTCTTGCATTTCCTCAGGTTCCATATTTTTGGTCACAAACTTTAGAAATTCATAACTTGCGTTAGAAAAGTCTAAATTATGCAAACTTGGACTCTTTGGAAAGCTCAAAACATTTTCTAACTACTGTAAAAATTTTAGATCAAAACAATAAAATTTGGCCCACAAAATCCTAATAGAATAGTAGCTGGGTCTAGTTCTCATCCTGCAGCAAATTAGCAACTTCAAAAATTCATATCTCCCTTTATAGAACTCTAAATTAGGTGATCTTGGTGGTTATAAAAATTTGATGATGTCAACTATGTGCTTATAAAATTTTATAAGTATTAAACTTCATTTAGCCCCTCAAAGATACTAAAAACTAGACTGACCAAATAAATAGTACCTTAATAGTTTTTACATAATTTGACTAACTTTAAAAAAGTATAATAAATTCTCTACAGTTCTAAAAATTATGTTCTTTGACTCTATGAAAAGCTCTAAATGAACTCTAAATATTTGTCAAATTCTATGCCAAAATTCATTCCTTTGGTCTAGTTTTGGTTTAGGGCAAGATTATGGTCCAAAAAGATGTACAATTGGTTCTAATTGAGCTAAAATGGCTTCTTACATATAATGGGAGCACTTAAGCACGTCCAAAAGCTCAAATATAGTATACAAAAGTATCATAACAAGTCTAATTTATCATGGAACTCAAAACCATCATTTCACTTGTTCATATACATAAGCATACCGTGGTCTAAAGATGTCAAAAACTTACCTTCTCATACATTTGACTCCATATCCATTACATGCAACATATCCATATACTTTTGCATATGATCAAAGGTTTACAACTCATAAATAACTTATATAATACATACTTGGATATCAAATTACATCAAAAGCTATCCTATTGTCAAAATAATACAAATTACACTCCTTGGCCTCCATTCTTGCTTCCTTGGGCTTCACCTAGACAAGAGTAGATGGAAAGTAGGAGAAAGTGAGATTCAAAGAATTCCAATAGCTCATTCACCCTTTCAAGTAAGCATACATGGTATGTTATCATGTCAAGGAACACAAGCATGTATCAAATGCTTCCAACAACTAATCATAAACATATTTCAAGATCACATAAATATATCAAGATTAAAATCAAGTTCTAGGGACTTTTGGTCTAATCTCAGCCAATTATGTGGGACTTTTGGAGTAACCTTACCCATTTTAGGGACCTTTGACTTGGTTTTACTCATTTCATGAGACTTTTGGCTTTGTCTCACCCTTACTTAGGAGCTTTTGCCTTCACCTCACCCAATCCAAGGGACTTTTGGCATAACCTTACCCATTAAGAGCTATCTCACATTCAAAACACAATTTAAGAAACATAATGGTACCAAAGCATCAAACCAATAGCTAATGGCATGTCTAATAATTCAAACACACATGTAAGTATTTAATGATAATCAAACAACCAAGAAATGCATACAAGAATGGATGAAGAGCTATCTTGGCTCAAGAAACACAATTTCTTTCTTGATTCTCTAGCTCCTTGGTTCGACCTCAAACACACACTTGGAGAAGGCTTGATTTGCTTGGCTTAGACACATTAAATAAGCACAAACACATTAATGGAATCATCTCTAGCCGTACATAAAGTCTACATAAGCTATTTTTAGTTTATGTCATGCTTATGGTTCCATACAAGGGCATAATGAAGCAACTCATATAATTCATGATCTTGGCTCCAATTTCTTACTCAATATAAGTCATATAACTCCATTTAAATTCATTAGAGTCATCACAAACTTATGTCAAGAAGTAAACATCAAAATACTTCTTTATGTTTAAAGGAACCTAAACTTTCAACTTTCAAAATATGGTTTCTAAATTCAAACCAATCATTCCTTTGGTATTTATTGTTCATTTCTAGACCATTTCTATTCTTGGAATTAAGAAAAACTCTCTTTAAATGTTATCTTTCATGCTTGGTTGAGACATGAAGCCAAGTGAGAGCCCATAGAGTTTTTTTTTTATTTTCCTAGGGAATTTGCCACTTATGAAGCTTCCTAGATGTCTTGAGGATTCAAATATACTCTTACACAAATTAAATCATTACTAGAAATCTTCATAAATTCCTAAGTGTAATCAAAACCCTAATTTCCATAACTTGTTATCAATAGGTTCTTTTTTAATCTTATTGCTTCCATATGATTCCTTAGGCTTCAAAACCTCAATTTCTATCAAGTTTAGATCAAAATAAAACTCCCTACATAGACCCTTTGTTTTGGCCAAAATAGTACACACAAGAAGAAGCAATTTCAATTATGGTTTCTTACCTTGTTTCAAAGCTTACAAGATGCACTTTTTTAGACTTCCAAGAATTTTTCCAATTCCTCTCTTCCCTCTACTGAACCAGCCATAAAATAGTACCAATTAAGTCACCAAAACCATAAGAAGAGAAAGGAGAAAGAGGAGAAGAAGTTTAGTGGAGGAAGAAGCATGAAAAGTAGCTAAATCTTACACTTTCAAAGCTTGATTCTCTTCCCCTTGCTCCCTCTTCTTGTGTACCACTTTGAGCTACTCTTGGATCTATTTTGGACTAGAGGAAAGTTAGTTAGGGTGCTAGGCAGAAGTGGGACGTGATATAAGGACCAAGAGGTCTCAATTATAATATTTTTAAAATTTTCAATTTAGTCCCTAAACTTGGTTTTTTCTATTTGGGTCCATTTAAACTCTTTTTTAAGAACCATATTTTCCATCATAAAACTTAGGTTCTTTAATTCATAAAATGCATTTGGTTTTACTAAAATTGGATTTAAAACCTTCCCGAACTATTTGGTCAAAGTTTTGGACAATCGACACTCTAAAATACATACCAAAGGGGTTTTTGCCATTCTAGGGATTCTTATAGTTTTTAGGGCATTTGAGAACCCTGAAAAACTCAACATTTTCATTTAAATATCCCTTCTTTGAGTTTTCCAAAAGTTGCTCAAATTTATAAAAACGCCACTAGCCTCTACACCTCTCTATTTGGTTATTTTGGCTTCAATTTCGGGCTAACCTTAGGCTCTAAACCATATTTTAAGATATTCTAATTAATATTTTAATCTCATTTAGACTTAATTTGCCTTACTTTAGGGTATTCTCATATCAGTTTATTAAGTTCAATTCAGTTTTTGAATTATTGATTATTATAGGAACTCTACTCGTCAGTGGTGGAGAGAACTTTAGGGATGCTGTTGGAGAAGAAGATCGAAGATGGGATGTTGAAATTTAGGAGATAGGTTTTTTGTCCCTTGTGTGCTTTCCTATTTTGATGGGTTTTTATTTTGTTTTTGTTTTTGTTTATATCTATTCAAAATTGAAATTAAAATTAACCAAAAATTAAAATGAAAATTGGAAGTAAAAAAATGATTAATAAATAAAATATTTTTTAACTAAAAATTGAAACTAGAATTCCCCACAAATTAAAATAAATATTTAGAAAAACATTGACGAATAATTAAAAAAATTATCAATGTTGTAAACCATGTAGAGATTTAAGTAATGGTTTAAATTCATAATTTGTTGGCATTACATCTTTAATGACACTAAACATTGGCTTTGCGTTCTTTTGTTCTTTTGTTTTAATATCTTATAATAACATATTACCAAAAATATATTACCATCTAGAAACATTTTTTAGTAATTTCAAAAAATAAAGAAGAAAACAAGTCAATTCATTAGATGCATATTTATAACTAATTTAATTTATTCATCTTTTATAAAATAAGTATATCTAAAATCTCAAGCCCAAAAAGTATATCTAAAAATTTTTGTATCTTATATATCCTAGATGCTTACATGGCTTAGACGGTTTAACCTTTACCAATTTTTATATTGGATTGACCTTTTGCTTTTATAAAACACTTGAAAATTAAAATAAAATATATTCTACTTGCAACAATAAAAAACCATTCCCTCATCCTTATTTAGGCAACAGTTTTGTGATTGTCCTAAAATTATTAGGAATGGTTTTTATTTGTTGCAAAATTAAATTTTATAAGTCACATACTTAAATTGTTGCTTCAAATAGAAAAAATAAGCAACATCTAAAAGCTATTCTATATTTGGGTTTTGGGAACGATTTTGAGGTATTGTAAAATTAAATTTTATAAGTCACATACTTAAACCATTGCTAAAAATAGAAAAGATAGGCAATGTTAAAAACTGTTGCTTAAAAATTGTTCCTTATTTGAGTTTTGGGAATAGTTTTGAAGCATTACAAACTTAAATTTTATATGCCATATACTTAAACTTTTAGTTGAATTAGAAATGATAGGCAACACTTGAAAACCATTCCCTATTTCAATTTTAGGAGCAATTATGAGGTGTTGCAACTAAACTATTGTATAAAATACACTATTTGTAACACTAAAAAAATCATTCCTTATTCCCGATTTAGGCAATAGTTTTGATGCTATTGACATGACAACTATTTCTAAATGCCGAAAATGGTGTGGTGAATTGACACTTCCATCTTCCTCCCTCAAGCTCCCTATGTAAAATCTAAGCTTAATTTGAATTATGGAAGTCTATCTTGAAAATCTATATTTAAGGTTTATAGGATAGATAGAAGACTTAGACTAAAATGAAAACTTTAGGTACTAGGTGGTGAATTTAGTGAGATTGATAAATATGTTACTTTCATATAGAATATAATTTTAAGCAGCATTAAGGAGACTCCTTCAATTGAAGTTCTACTTTGAACTAGTAAGAGTAAGGACCTCTACTTCCAATTAGTGAGTATATAAATAATGAAGTGACAACTTTTGTTCATTCCTTAATTATATTTTCTTGCCCAGCCTTCATTTTAAGTTTTCCACACTTTACAGACCTATTAGAGAAACAAGTCATTGGTTTTAATATTTTCATCTACATGATATATATACGTGTGTGTGTGTGTGTGTGTGTGTGTGTGTGTGTGTGTGTGTGTGTGTGTGTAGAGAATTTGACGGTAATGGAATAGATGGATTTCTTGAGTTGTGGTTAATGGTTGGTAAAAGTTGTGGAATGAAATACATGTGAAATGAAAGTTACATATCTAAGTAACAAAGGTTGTGCAATAATGTGTAATGCAAGTGAGAGTATGCAAAGTGAAGGTGATAATGCTTATGTACATGTATGTGAGGTAATGAAGAGGGTGAAATTCTTAATTTTTTGTTTTAAATTGATTGTTCTATGTCTTTGTTTAATTATCTTAATTTTCAAAATATTTTATTTTATTTTTAAGGTTTCTCTCTCATCTATTTTATGGTTTCTGTTTTTGTTTTCCAAACCACTTCCTTTATGTCAATTTTATGATATATCATTATTTATTCTATATATTAATTCTTCTAAGTTATTTCATGTTATTTATGTATTCTCCTTCATTGTCTATTTAAAAGAGATAGATAGGGATCTAATTAGAACCCTAGGTGCACCTAGTTGGAATGTGATATATGATAAAATGCAATGATACTACGTGTGTAAACCCCTTATTAACTATTTATTATATTGGTTAATTATTGAGTGTTACGAAAGCTAAAGTTTTAAATTTCATGAGTGAAGAAATTACACAAATCTATACATAAGAATGTAAACTATTCTGATAACCTCTTTCAAATATATTTTTATTATCATAGAGTTAGTTTAGTCAAGACATCCCATATATCTTATAACATTTGTTTAATGTTCTATTAGACAAAACATTATTCTAGCTAGGTTATGAAACCAATATTTGCACATATACAACAAAAAAAAGGAGGGTTTCATAATTTTTATGGTCCTAAGTTGCTTCCATAATACTCTAGATGGCAAACAAAATTGCCATCTTCATTCATAATAGACCATTTCATTCTAATGATAACTTGTACTTGGCCTACATGGGGCAACTTGACATACACACATTTAATTTCTACCCAAACTTAACGTCAATATTCTCATGGTCTAAATTTGAACATCTTACCCTAAATATTTGAGAATTTGAAATTGTTAGTAAGACACAATAAATTTTATAAACTATTGATGGTTCAACTACATAGATTATAGAAAACATTTTTCTTTTACCCTTGTCTTGTGAAAAATAATAGGAAGAATATATCAAATTTCATACATCTTGTTAGCTGCTTAAATTTCAAAAAGTTATAACTTGGGCTACATAACTCCGATTTGTGTAAATTAGATGTCTACGAAAAGTTTAGGATATGAACTTTATGCCTAAAAGATTTCATGATCAATTGAATTCATTTGTCCCCTTAAAAACATGAAAATAAAACTATTATAGACATGAATAATACAGGCATTCTGCATAATTTTTTGAATTTTGAACATTCATAAAATATTATATAGAACTCCAAAAACTCTCATTTTTAACTTGTTAAAAAACTCTATAAATTGTTTATTTTTATGCCAAATTTCAACCCCAAGCTAAGTCATTGGGTCTTCAAGGGTAGAGATGCAATTTATAGCTTATTTAGACTAACATTTGATTCTAAAGTGGTCCAATTGGCCTATAATATGCAATCTCTTCCTTGAGCAAGTTTTAATCCATCTATACCATATTTCCATTCAATTCATCACATGTAATATGGCTTGCATCAAAATTTGGCTATCCCATATCCATTTATACACATAAACCATAAAGCTTTACATATATGAAACCATATACTAAGAGGCCATTTATGCATCAAAATGCCATATAATTACTGTCTTATACTTATACACATGTTCCTATCTCATCATCTTGACATTTCCACAAGATTCATCAAATACACACTAACAAAACCATTACATATTATGTGTTATAACTTCCTATGATAGAAAACTTTGTCAACAACGTGCTGGTCGAGTCGATAGGCTCTTAGCTTTCCTAAGTTTCTTAATTAAATAATACCTTATTGTGAAACAACCGATCCTATTGATAAGGTTTCAAATTTCTCTTTACTAAATTTAGGACCTTGTTGATAAGATCTTTAGGCTTGTCAATAACATATTATCCAACCATTGAATTTAAAGGTCTTGTTGACAAGATCTTCAACTTTGTCAACAAGATATTATCTTAGTCCTTATATTGACATAACTTAATCCTATCTCAATCTTGGTAGTAGAATAACCTCATATACATAGTCATATTCATATATTTTATCTCTAGAAATATCAAATTTTCACTACAACAAGACCATTAGCATGGTTTACATAGTATTCTCATATCAAATGGAACTATAAAGGTCAAATTTAAAAAAAAAATTCATTTCATCCCATAAATTCTATAAACACATTTGTTTTAACACATTTAAACATAAATCAAGCTCTATTTACACAAAGGAGCCTTATAGCCAATTTAGCCCCTTTTGACCATAATATGAATCAAACTTAAAAAATTTATAACTTTGGCTATACTACACTATTTTAACACATTTGAACATAAATCAAGCTCTATTTGCACAAAGGAGCCTTATAGCCATTTTAGCCCCTTTTGACCATAATATGAATCAAACTTCAAAAATTTATAACTTTGGCTATACTGTACTATTTTATACAAATTACGTATTTATGGAAAGTTTAAGATGTGAATTCATACTATAAAAATTTTAAGTGAAAATAAGTTCATTTGAGTTAATTCCATCTCACCTTCTGAAGACATTCTTCAGAGATATACCATTCATGAAACACCATAAGATTAGGGTGCTTCTGAACATACTCTAAAGAGAGTAGAGGGTGCTATTTGATCAACCTTCTTTCTTTCTTCAAGAGTAATGGGAAGACAATATTAACAAAAGTAATCTAGGTGATACTCACACTTATCCTTAAATCTTTTAGACATAGGTTTTATCCCTTGTTTTTTTAACACAAAATAATCTATTCTTGTTTCTCAATTAGAGTTATCAGAATCCTTTTTCAGATATGCTTAGACTAACGACCTCTCTTCCTCTAAGCTTTTCTCTTATCCTAGCCTCTTAGGATCAAGCATTCTTTTGATCTTCTTAAAAAAATTTTTAATTAAAGAACTCATAGGCAAGGTGAGAACTTTTGCCAAAATTATTTCCTTGTCAATACTTTCTGATGCACAGGATCCTTATACAAGATAAGTGTAGAGTATATTTGTATAGGCAAGATAATTCTAAGAGATTCACTATGAAAGATTTCAAAAGAAGAAAATCTTTAGAAAGAAATCATGGAGAATATTGAGAACTTTTATTGAACAAATTAGAATACAAGACTCCTCTTGATCGCAATTGAGGAGAAGCACACTACTTATATGCAGGGGCTATTACAAATGGACAAGCAACTTTTATAACAGTACAAACACACTTTAATAAAAGTTATTTTTACATATTGTAAGGCAAATTGTGCCAAAAGTATACAAAACAAACTAACAGACTAGGATAATTATTACACATGAGACAGCCTAGCAAGAAGATAAGCCTTATTTCTTTATGAGTTTATGTGAAGGAGATAAGATTAGATCCTCATTTTTAGAGCTATCAATATTATCCTTTTTCCCAAAACATGTCATTAGCTATTCTTCAACTTTATCAAAATCGTCTAGCTCATTTAGGTCTTGGGAATCTTGCATGTGTTCATCTTAGAGTTGTGTGGGCTATAACTGTGAACAAGAGCCTTGCAGAAAGTTGGCCATCTGTGTTGAAGTTTAGACTTCAGCATTTGGAAGGTTAACTTCTGGTAGTCTTGGTTCTCTAAGGATGAATTCTCCAGGGAACGGACCTAATGTTGTGTAGAATACAAACTTATGCTCTTGATAATTATTAATTTCACATAAGAACATTTTAAGATACGTAAGAGCTTTAGTTCTCTATTTAGGCCATTCAATAAAGGTGTTCCAGTCATAAGCATGGTTCCTTGTTAAAAACATATTTTGCCTATTGGCCTAGTAAGAATAATGGATGATGAAGATACTAGCAACTTTCTTACTAGCTTCAGGATCATTCCACAGATTATATAGAGAAATAATGTTTTGTAATTCCTTACGCCACCAGTATAATGGTGAAAACCACTCAAGGAGAATCTAGAGGTTGGAATTTTTGGTTTTCTTCTTAATTAAAAAAATGATAGGTGAGGAGAGATGGAAATTCTATGGCTCTAGAATAGAGAACAGTGAGAACCCAAAGATACCACAATGCATCATTAGTGATATAGGTAAGGATCTTCAAAAGAATTAAGAACGGAGTTTTGGGCTAAAGTGGGATGGGTGTGTAGGAAGGCGCAAATCCTTGAGGTACTGATGAATGTAGTAAAACAAGGAATTTTTTGCAAGTTTTTGGACTTCTACAGGGTTTGTTGGTTTAAGGTCACAAGGAGGAAAGTCCTTTTTGAGTTGAGTTGAAGGAAGAAAAAGATGATGAATAGTACATTTAAGAATGAAGTGAGCCATAAAATAAAGGGAATTGGCTTTGTAGGGATGAGGATATTTATCTTTTTTATCAATATATAATCTAAAAATTATATATTGACTCGGTCGTTAAATAGCACAACATACAAGAAAAATATATGATATTTATAGATTTATTTAATAATTCACGAAATTTTAGTGATATAATATATATATATATATATATAAGTGAAAAGTATTATATTAATTATTTTTTATATATTATAAAAAATAGAATAAATTATTATAAACATATATAGCTGCTTAAAAATAATATAAAAATAGTATAAAAATAAAAAAATTAAAAGATAAATGGACAAAAATATCCCTATCCTTCACACATCCCATTCACCAAAAATTCACTCTTAACCTTACACAAATTCTCCCCCGCTTCTCATCTCTACCTGCCAGGTAGTGGTCACAAAGTAGCAACCCAGAAATGGTGGAAAGATCCATAGAGAAGGACACAACAAGGTCAAAATCATGCACGCCAACCTTTGAAATCACCATCTTCATCTCTCCTTGCAAATCCTCTGCCGCTCTCTGCTCTGTCGACCCACTCCTTCTCATCATCATCTTCCCATTTCACTACAACTCTTGAATCCCAGAGCGATATCGATGACGAGGATGAAGAATATGTAATCAAATTTTTCCTAGTTGAAATCAAAATTTTCATCCCTTTGGGTGCTTGCAGGAAATATAAGCCTAGATTTGGACAAATACAGGATTTAAAAATTTGAACTATAATCAAACTTCCATTTTTCTTCTTTTAAAATTTGTAAAAATCTGGGATGATAGTTTGGACCAATACTTTAAATCCATTGCAGATTTAGGGCAGAATGACGCTGAGGCAGATTTGGAGCTTTGACGGCACTAGGAACATCTGAAGCTCTCACGGCAAGGGGGCATAACCGACTTTTCACCATTTTGGCTCAATGATCCTATTCCTACCGTGCGATATAGTATAGATAACGTACACCATTCTTCACTCTTGCCCGCCATTCGACTCTAGCAACCAAACGCCCTTTAGCAAAGCATTCCCTTTCTCTCACCGTTTATGCCCTTGAACTAAACAGGCTCTAAATGAATGGGCAACAATAAATTTCTGTTATGGCCTGTTTCTTTTATGACAAACGGGTAAGTCTCATGTAAATTTAAAAAAATAATAATAATAACAGAAGCTTACACATATATTTATACAACTCAATATATATATAATGTGACATCGTATCGATTTAACTGTTATGAATAATCATTATGTTAATTATGAATGTCAGAATCAAGAAAACTTGAATAACAAGTAATAGACAAATTACTTGATTTTTTTAAAGTTCAAAAGTATATTATTTATAAAACTAATTTTAAGACATAATGGGGATTTGAAAAAATTATGAGCATGACCTAATTGATGGAACTTTTAAACTAATGATAAATTCGCATGAAATTCTCCAGGTAAAATGTTACTGATCAATTTTTCGAGGTTTAATGTTGATTTTAATTTTGTCAATGAAATTAATTTACCTCCCTTTCCACCAGAAACCCCCCCCCCCCACCACACACATAATGTATGTATATATGTATATAGATATATACACACACACATGTATGTGTGTGCATATATATATATATATATATATATGTTGACTAAAAGAAACGTGAACATAAGATTTTATGTTTTAATCTTGGCTATTAGATATTACTATCAGCATACTTAAAAGTCATGAGGGGAAAGTAATATTCTACCCCAATTTTTTAAACCTTCTCTGCTCACAGAAAATTTAAGTCTTTGTTCTTATTGTAAAAGGTTTACCGAATTCAACTATCTAGCTGACAACATGAATTATGTGTAGAGCCTATACGATATTATATATGTAATTTTACAGTTCAGATAATGTTACATTAGTCTCAATTTTAAGATTAAATGGAGTTTGATATCAAGGTCCCTTTCTTTCTTAATTAATATCTTCATGTTAAGTTCAGCAATGCAATGTTTCGCCAATGGTATTGTTTTGATTGGTACCAGTAGTCACAAAGTAGATTTCTTTTAGAAGACATTTGTTGCTCCTTGAAGTTTATAATGTAACAAGAAGTTATCAGTTCTCCCCAAATTTTTTCGCTCACACTGGTGATGAATTCTAAATCTTAATTTTCTTTTCTGCAACTCTCTCAGCCAATGTCAAGGGATTTAAGTATGCTCCATTAGAAATTTTGGGTCTTATTACAATGTTTATGTATAAGTAGGTGTACTTTAGCTTTAGATTCTGTGGTGTTATATGGTTTGTTGAACTAGTATTGTGTGCTTGATTTCTTTTATTAAAAAACAAATTATATTCTCCTGCATAAAATATTGATAAAAAAGTAAACATATATAACCATGCATGTAATATATGAATTTCACTGAAAAAACTAATTGATACAACTATGTGATTATATTTTATTTATCTAAATACGTACACTTAGTCTGCGAAGAATATCTAGGCAGAACCAGTTCGAAGGACGTGGCTATCCATTTCAAGTTTTGGTATCAGAAAGATAAAGAAACAGCCATTAACGTGGAATGAGTTTAGAGGCAGCATTTAAATAGGGAACGGGTCAATCTGAAATATATATATATATATATATATATATATATATATATATATATATATATATATCCAAAACACGCAGCTTGTTGAGCAAAAGAAAATAAAAGGCATTCCATTCTCTTTTTTTTCATTTATCATTATTGTGATTACGATATATATACAAGTAAATGTGTATATATATATATATATATATATCTACAAAACAAGCAACTTGTTGGACAAAAGAAAATACAGAGCGGTCTCGTTTTTCTCATTTATGATTATTGTGATCACGATTTTATTTGGTGCATTGCACATTCGACAGGACCACATGTATTGTAGAGAAATTAAGAAGCTACGGGTTTTGTGGCTGAGGTTGAAACTTGCTTAGCAACGCATATAGCGGGTTGAATGCCATATACGTTGTGGAGTCCTAAAACCTGTAGGTTAGATTAGCCTGAGATATGTTTGTGCATGAACTGTGTGTGAATGAAGAGTCCAGAGATTGGATGTTTTTGGCATATATAAGACGGTGATTGCAATCAAGACAGCGTGTCCCCCAGCTCAGGGACACACTATTAATTTCATTAATTTTAAATATTATTGACACAGACTCTTGACATGTTTAAATTGAGAAAAAAATGAAAAATTTGAATTTAATATTATTTTACAATATACTCATTTTATATATAAAAAATAAATAAATAATTTATGAAGATTAAAAAAATTAGTTGAAAGTAATTAATTTTTTTAATTTTATCTTAAATAAAAATTATTTTTTAAGAATATTTTTATTTAATGTGTGTATTTTTTTTAAATTAATAACAATCATTATTCATAATTTGCAGGAGTTATTTAATGAAAAGTATAATTAAAATATTACAATTAATATATTAAACATAAGTAATTTGTTTTTTATATTTTATATTAAATTTAATTAAAATTTTTTTTTTTATATATAACATCGGAGAAAGTGTATTGGATTAAGGAGATGAATGAGGAGGGATGAAAAAAAATTATTCAAATGTAAATAAAATTTTTTTTTTTTTGTTTCACTTGTCTACTATTTTTTATAATCTAAACATAGTCTAATAAACTTAGGTCAGGCGTTAGGGGGGGGGGGGGGGGGTTGCAACAACCCAACCCAACCTCTTGAAAGGTTAATTAAATGAGTTCGGTGAAAAGATGTTTTATTAGAAGGGTTAACAAAATAGTAATCCAATGAGTGAGCCTATGACTTCTGATAGGCTGATATAAACGACTATACGAAGCTGACTTCTGGCTTTGCTGTCGGAGGACACGCGACAGAGCCATACTCGGGTTCATCGACGGCTAAATCTTCATCAGGACGTTTTGTGACGCGCACTGCCTAGATGTGTTCACCTGTCATGTTTCTTCGGATTTGGGGCAAGATTTTTTTATTACCGTTTATTTATTGGAAAACTAAAATATTCTGAATTAAAAGAAATTATGTTGTTTATTTTATGATATTTATTCGAATTATATTTTTTTAAAAAGTGCTAATGGTGATGGATAATAACCGGACTTTCCAAAGAATAAAATTCAACATAAGCCAGAGCGCTACTCGTTTTTAAAATTGTCGTTTTTTCTTTTTCTTTAAACTCTAGTTCAAGCAAGATCAATTTCGAACTTTTTAATTTGATCAAAATTTGGACTGAACTTTGTAGATCCGAACGTGAGCTTAAACTAGAACATTCTAAAGTTAAAAAATAAAAAACTTGACCCTGAGCACGCTCTATTACACAAATAAAGATATATAAGACATAATAGATATTTAGATAAAAATGAAATGCGAAAAAAGTGTACCATTAGCCATTGCAGTCAATATGTTGGAAGTTTGAAAATTTTCATATAGGACGCTTCTAAGCGGGATTTTGAGCAGAATGCTATTAATTAAAAAAAAAAATCATCAAATCCATTATCGTACAGATTATTTACCAAAATCCCATAGTAATTATGAAAATCGGAACCATTAGTTCCGACTTTAAAAAAAAAAATTAAAAAAAAAATAATTAAATATAAAGTCGGAACCATTGGTTCCGACTTTAAAAAAATAAAAAAAAATAAATATATGAAAGTCGGAATCATAAATTCCGACTTTCATATTATATATATATGTAGGCTAGCTGTAAAGTTAGCCTACATATATATAGGTGCAGGCAAGGCCTGCAATGTGCAGGCCTTGCCTGCACGTTGGAAAGGCCAAGCCTTTAAAGGCTTGGCCTTTCTCCTTTGAAAGGCCGAGGGATTCCCTCGACCTTTCAAAGGCTGCACGCCTAGCTTGCAGGCTAGGCGTGCAGTTAAATCAGGGTCCAACAGGACCCTGATTTAACAAGAGAGAAATTTGAATTTCTCCCTCTCTCAGTTTGTTCTTCCTTTAAATGTGCATCTTCTTCTTTCTTTTTAACAATAAAAAATTTTTTCTTCATCCGCTTCAGCATTAGCGTTCCAGGCGTTGCATTCTCTTCTACTTCCATACATCTTCATCTTCTTCAACCAAATTTCTTCTACTAATCTATTTTATTTGCTGAAAGGACGCAACTCTTCCGTTTAATTTTTTTTCTGACTCAACAAGGTTAGTGCTTTTTTTAATTTTTTATAAATTATTAAATTATATATTTATATTCTTATATTTATTTTAATTACAATCATTGTTGTGACTATATCTATTTTATTGTAATGAGAAATTTGTTTGTATAAATCATTAATATTATATTTATTTTAATTGCATTTTATTTATTGTTATTTGTATTTAGCTTGCATATAATGTTTGTATATTTATTGTAATAATGTTTGATTTTTGTTATTATATTTATTATATTATCATTAATTATTTATTGTTAATTATTTTTTATTTACTCTATTCAAATTTATTATTGTGTTAAATTTTTTTAATGGCATTTATTTTTTGTGTATATATATTGCATTATTTATTTAATTTATTCAAATTGATGTTTTTGTTATACCTATTTAGTGGATATTTAATGTTTGTTTATATATATTGTTTATATTTGATTTTGTATTAATTTTATTTAATCTTTGTACTTATTTATATGATATTTAATTTATTGGCTATTTTGCTTAGAAATTTTTAAGGTATAATTTTTGTTTTTTATATTTATTTTATTTATACTTATTTTTGTTATATTATTTGGTTGTATTTTTTGTTATATTTATACCATTTGCATTTATCTTGCTGTTATATTTATTATCTTTACCTTTTTTGTTATATCTATTTTGTGTCTATTAAATCCTAATGTTATATTTATTTTGTCTGGTTACATTAATTTTTTGATATATTTATTTTGGTGACATTAAGTTTTGGCAACATTTGGTATATTATTGTTCATTTTTTAATACTTATTTTAGGCATATTTAAATTATTGTCTAAATTTATTATATGTGGATTTATTAATTGTGGTGCAATATTTGTTTTATTTATACTTTTTTTTGTTATATTGTTTGGTTATATTTTTTTTATATTTATACTATTTGCATTTATCTTGCTATTATATTTATTATCTTTACCTTTTTTGTTATATTTACTTTGTGTTTATTAAATCTTAATGTTATATTTATTTTGTTTGGTTACATTAATTTTTTGATGTATTTATTTTTGTGACATTATGTTTTGGCAACATTTGGCATGTTATTATTTATTTTTTAATACTTATTTTAGGTATATTTAAATTGTTGTCTAAATTTATTATATGTGAATTTATTAATTATGGTGTATTTAGTTTTGTCCATTTATTTTCATTGCTTATATTAATTATGACTACTTTGAATTATGTGGTTGTATTTAGTTTATTTACATTACTTTTATATTTATCTTAGTTGTATCTATTTTTTTAACATTTCCTTAAATTTTATTCATATGTCTATTTTGTAGTATATTTATGTTTATTGCAATTATTTTAATTATTATTTTAGTTTTGTTTACTTGTATTGTCTGCTCTTTTTTTTTTTTGTATCTGAGTTATTTTGTTAAGATTAATTTTTTCTATATTTTGTTATTTGAAAACATTATTATAGGAAAAAATAATGACCAATAGAAGTGAGATTATATGTATATTTGCAAATGGAAGAATTTTTGATGGCCCAGACGGTGTGACATTTGAGTGTAGCAGAATGAAGATAATGACAGTTGATTCAAACACCACTTTAGAGAGATTGAAGCAAATGGTTGGGCAAAAGTTACGACTTTGTCCAAATCAATTTATATCTGAATTAATATATAGATGTCCGGTGTCATTAAATCCAACACGATACCAAGCATGTAAGTTAGAAGATGATTCAGATGTGCAAGAGATGTGGCAAGTAAATTCACGGTTCTCCTCTCAATTGACTGGCGCAGAATTATATGCATGTATCTCAAATAATGAAATGGATTTGAACCTCAAATCACAACCAGAGGATGATCATGTTGCATTAACACTCCCATCTACTAGTAATGTGAATGAGACAATAGAACAGACATCCTTATTCAGCGCATATCTTGGAGATGTTCACCCATTTGATCCACGAACTAGCCATAGTGATCAGTATAACATTCCTCCTATAGAACACATGTCTCAGCCGAGTTCATCCCATCAAACATTAGGCAATACTCTATCTCAATCTCCCATAAATGCAACAGAAGACCTAATGGATGAATTTGAGGATGAGGATGAATATGATTCTGCCATCCCTGGTGATTATGATGATGATGATGATGATGATGAAGATGACAATGTGCCTAATGTGGAGATTAATGAAACTATAAGTGAATATAATGACCCAGCACTTGCCTTTTTCACGCGAGTTAATACAGAGGCAGCAAGTGGTCCTGATTTTCCTGGAAGAGGAGAGCTTATGAATCTGAATGATAATCGAGAGTTAAGTGTTGGCATGCAATATGTAGATATAAAGGCATTACGTCGTGCAGTTAAGCTTTACTTCATACGAGTGCACCATACATTTCATGTGTATCATTCTTCTGCAAAAAATGAAGAATATCGGTGTACTGATTATGGTCGCAGTTGTAGTTGGAGAGTTAGAGCATGTAAAAAAGTAAAAAGAACACATTGGGAGATCACAAAATATGGGGGACCACATACATGTTTGTCTTCGACATTGTCTCAAGACCATCCAAAGTTGGATTCTGATGTGATATCGTCATGTATCGTGGCAATGGTGACGGACCAACCAGAGGTTAAAGTTTCTCAAATCATTGAGAGAATGCATAATTTATTTGGCTATACTGTGTCTTATAGAAAGGCATGGAAAGCAAAACACCGCGCTCTTGCTATGGCATTTGGAAATTGGGAAAGCTCATATGCAATATTGCCTAGATGGTTAGCTGCTGTTCAACATTTCATGCCTGGTTCAGTTGTCTATTTTTCAAATAAACAATGTCAACAAGAAAGTTCTGATGGGCAATCTATGGAGATGTTTTGTCGAGTATTTTGGGCATTCAAGCCATGCATTGATGCATTTCAACACCTCAAACCAATTGTCCAAGTTGATGGAACTTTCTTGTATGGAAAATACAAAGGCACATTACTTATAGCTGTATCTCAAGATGGTGATAGAAAGGTTGTGCCCCTTGCATTCGCTATTGTGGAAGGAGAGACACGAGGAGCTTGGGCATGGTTCCTTTTCAATCTTCGTAGAAGTGTCGTCAAGAGTAGAAGGGGAATTTGCTTGATATCAGATAGACATCCTTCAATTTTATCTGCCGTCTCTGATTCGAGGGTAGGGTGGCAAGCACCATATGGACATCATGTTTTCTGTCTTCGGCATGTAGCTTGTAACTTGCATAAAGCACATGGAACAAATTGGTTGAAGGAAAAATTCATAAATATTGGATATGCATATGAGCGCCATGTTGTTGATGCACGTTTGGCTGAATTAGCAATGTTACATGGCCCTGCAGCTGCTTGGATAGCTGATATTCCCAAGGAGCAATGGTCACGGGCTTACGATATAGAGGGTCGACGCTATGGTCATATGACAACAAACTTAGCCGAGACAATGAACAGTGTCTTTAAGGGTGTTAGGAGTTTGCCTATAACTGGTCTCGCCAAGGCAACCATGTACAGGGTAAATAGATATTTTGTTGAACGAGCACAACAAGTACATGCACAGATAATGGCTGCTCAAGTATTTTGTGAGACGCTTACAAAAAAATTAGCTCTAATTACTCAAGCTGCCTCTGCATGTGTTGTCCGTGCATTTGATAGAAGAGCGGCATCTTTTGAGGTTGAGGAGCCATACGATGTCCAAAATCGTCAATTTGGTCGGTGTTGCAAGGTAAACTTAGTTGAGCGAAAATGTGATTGTGGCGAGTTTCAAATTGAAAAATACCCGTGTCAGCATGCTATTGCAGCTTGTGGTAATGTTGGCCTTGACTACTTACAGTTTGTTGACCACATTTTTCGATTGGAAACGATGCACAATACATATAGCAATGAGTTCCAACCTATTGGGGGTGAAGTTCATTGGCCACAGATAGATTCGCCAAAGCTGATTCCCGATCCATCAATGATTCGAGCAAAAGGCCGCCCTCGTTCAACACGCATACGCAATGAGATGGATTGGATACAACCAGGTCAACCAAATAAGTGCGGGTTATGTAAAGAAATTGGTCATAATCGTTCTACTTGTCCACACCGTCACCCCACTAGACAATAGTAGAACCAAACTTTTTCATGTTTATGTATAAAATATTGGTTGTAATGTATGAGTCAAGACCTTGCTTTTGAATATATCTTATTATTCATGAATATCTATATATATACAAACTTATCCTGAATATATATGGATTGAGACTTTGCTTTTTAATAGATAATATCGTGCTATATAATAACCAATTATTATTGTCTTTGATGATTAGGACTTATCATATTTTGTATTATTTATAACATAATGAGTTATGCAGGAAGTTTAGAGTAATGGCACGTCTGCAGCAGGTTATTCGTCCAGGGCCAGAGAATGATTCCCTTTTATATCTCCAGACACGACACGTGTCACAAGCTGTATGGCTTGGGCACGTAAGATAATCTGATACTTATAATACTTTATATTTAATTTGATTCAATTGTAATATTGTATATATAATATTTTTTAACTTTTTTGTAGGATGACCGAGTGCTCCGGCCACGACGTGTCATGCATAGTGATCGACTACCCCCACCTCCTCCTGCTATTTTTGACTATCTTCGACAGGCTGGATTCTATGGTGCTGCCCGATTAGGCCAGTTTGAATATGATCCATCACTTGTGTCGGCACTTGTGGAAAGATGGCGGCCCGAAACCCATACTTTTCACACTACCCGCGGAGAATGCACAATTACTTTAGAGGATATCGCTATACAGTTAGGCCTCCCATGTATGGGAAGGCCTGTCATTGGTCGCACAAACTTTATATGGCCGCAAACATGTGAGTGGCTACTTGGAATTACACCTCCAGATGATAAAATAACTGGACAAAGGGTTGTCATTAGTTGGTTGGCTGAACACTTCAATGAACTGCCAGATGATGCAAATGATGAAGATGTGCAACGATTTGCGCGTGTATATATATTGAGGCTGATCGGTGGTTTTCTTATGCCGGATAGATCTAGTCACAAGGTATACTTGATGTACCTTCCATTGTTATGGGATTTTGAACAAGCTGGCGAATATAGTTGGGGATCTGCACTATTAGCTCATTTATATAGAGAGCTTTGCAATGCGACTAATCCAGAAGAACAGGGCATAGGTGGTTGTTTGACTCTACTTCATCTATGGGCATGGGATAGATTCCCAATGTTAGCACCACAAAGACCTCCACAGCTAGATCCCCAGATAGATATCTATCCACTACTACCTCCTTTAGGGTTCAGGTACAACATGATCAATAATGTGTACATACTACATATATTTAAAACATTCTTTATTTTTCTATCAACATGTTGTGACATATTTATTTTGAACCACAGATGGAAAAATGTGGGACGACCTCCTCGTCCTGGGGTCATAGCCTTACGACAATATCGAATTTTATTAGATGCAATTGCCAGATAATGAGGTTTTTTTCACTTCGTATAAATTAATTTTTATTAAATCAACTATTGTATATGATATACTAATTATGCCATTTTCATATTTTGGACATAGATTGTTTGGCAACCATATGAATCAGACAATGTGCGAGAACTTATTCCACAATATTGTTTAGCATCTCGAGACATTTGGCTAGCTTCAGTGCCCCTCATTTGCTTTCATATCATTGAATGGCACCACCCAGATCGTGTGCTTCGCCAGTTTGGCAGACAGCAACCAATCCCCACTTCTCCAGTCAATTTAGGGGCTTGCCATACATTACAGTTGCGAGGAAAAACATCTACGGATTGGCAAGAAGAGCATATAAGCTTTGTTGAAGCATGGAATGCATGGCAAAATGCTTTATCTCAAGCGCCTATAGCTTCAACACCCATGGATCGTACTTCTGAGTATATGCGATGGTATTGGACCCGCACTCGTCGATGGATCCACCCTGCTAGTGGTGCTGTTGGTTTTGCGGTACATTTATTTATTTATTATTTTTACTATTTTTATTTTCTTAATATATTATATATCTTTGCTTTACTAGCGTAATTTTTTTTTAGGCCGATATTGCTGATGACCTCTATAGGTTAAGCATTCAGGACCCTCCGCAAATGGATTATCATAACTATCGTGAGAGAGTGAGTCAAGACCAAATGAATATTTTACTAGCTCTTGGAGAACAACGCTTCATGATGGTCTCCCAGCCTGCTCCACCTGCACCAGATTTACCACAACCAGAAATTCCAGAAGGCAGGCCAGGCAAGAGGCGTGAAGGTTACATATCAACCCGATTGCCTATTATTGACCCCGATGAACAAGATCGTCCTAGTATTGGTGCTTCAATATCATCTGTTTTAGATGGAGGTGCTGCGACACAACAACACTCTGGTACAGTTGATCCATTTTCTTTTATGCCAACTAGCCAACCTGCAGACTTTGGAGAAGCTGGTCCTTCCTATCATGTGCCTCCTTCACCAATGTCTCAATTTGAATCTCCTAGTCCCTCTCAATTTGGGTCATTCATGTCATTATTTGATGATCCAACGATCTTCAATGCTGAATACGGTGGTCAATTTTTTGAAATTGGAGGATCGTCACATTATGGATTTGTGACCCCTCAACATCCAATTCCCCCTGTGCATTCTCCCACGTTTGATCTAAATTCTTCACCGCCTACTCTTATTAACAATCTTCCAACTCAACAACATGAAGAACATGAAGCACCTGTAGGTCAAGGTCAAGGTCAAGGTCAAGGGCGACCACAACGTGAAAGGCGGAGAGCTCGTTGTGGTACTGGCAGTCATTACTTTTAATATATATATATATATATATATATGATTGAATAAATTATGTTTTTGTACATTGTTAAAAAAATAACATTGGTAGTATTAATCTAATTTATTTTATACTTAAAAGCATATTATATTGTTATTAATTTTTAACACAAAAATTTGTAATTTTATTTATATCTCCATGCAATTTTTTTCATTTATTTTATTTTAATATATTTAATATATTTTATTCCTTAATTATTATTTTTTAGAACTTCTTTAATAATGATTAGTATTTATTATCTAAATAAATTTATTAATCAATTATTATATAACCAATATTAATTATTAATTATTAATTTTAAGTAATTAATTATACAAATTAATTAATCATTTTAACCAACTAATCATACAATTATTATTAATTTTTAATCATTTTACCTATTATTAAATAAATTAGTATTAGTTAATTTTAATTAATTAATCATTCAATAATCATTACTTATTAATTTTATCACAACAAACAACCATAACTAATTTTAACTACTTTATTATACAATAATTATTGCATTATTATGTATTCATCATTCACTTATCATTCAATAATTATTATCTCTTTATTGGTTCTCACAAATTCAATTTCTTCTCTTAAAATCCGTGCTAAACCAAACTTGGCTTCCATGACTCCAACTTTGACCATTTATATAGGATTTGGGTGTAATATTTTTTTCAAATATGGATTTAACTAAAAAATTAAATTAAATAATGCATTCAAATCAAAAAGCCCTTCTAAGCTCTCGTTTCTCACTTTAGACGATGTTTCTATCATATTTTGTAATATGAAGCGCGTAGAAATGAAGCTCAGGAGCCTATATTTATAGTGTTAACTTGAAAGCTTCCTCTCGTCAAGGAAGCTATGAACCATGGTCCCAACCCATGAACTTGAGATCCCTAAAATTTTGGACCACCCTTAAGGAGTTTTTTGCCTCATTGTTAGCAACAAATTGAATCTTGCCAGCATTAAGAAAAAGAAATGGCTGACATTCTCCCTCTTAGCTTGAATATCTAAATTTATAATGATTTCAAAATTCACAAATATTTAAATTTCAAAGAAGAAAAAATTAAATATATAAATCATAATGTTAAATCCTCTATAAACGAATATTATCTTTAATGTGTTGCAGTACATTTTGCTTCCTTAATCCATCATAACTTAATGAGTAGGTCATATACTTATTTTGAGTCATTTTAATGTTACTACTCCCAAAACATAAATGTGCATTCCAAAAAAAAAACTCAAATTTAATAAAGTTTTATTACAAATTATATATATATATAACTCAACATGGAACAAAATCCTATTCTAGCTATATGATCTTTAAACTCTGTTGGTGGTATGTCTTTTATTAAAGGATAAACTATTATTAACCAAGTGCTAATATATTCAATAGTAACTTTATTTTCCTTGACATGTTCTCAAATAGCTAAGTATTTAGTGTTAATATATTTACTTTGACTTTCACTCTTATACCTTGTTTGCTATGTAGAATGGAAAGGAAAAATGTGGTTTTGTTGATGAAAAATAACTTTTATACCCCTACTTTAATTATGCAATTAAAAAAGATAGATATTGTTAAGTAATAATTAAAATAACATAATACATATTGCACATAACTTTGGAAAAGGAATCCCTCTCCCTTACACGCAACCTAATGTGCCCTTATTATTCTTAGTCAGAAAAGCTATAGGTGAGTTGTCATAATACATCATCAATGCCCTAGAGATAGAGTTTACAATTCTAAGCCCAAAAATAAAGCCATTTAGCCCAACACCATACAAAGTCGCTAACAAATAAGATACAAACTTAGCCTTCATGGTAAAAGTAGTAGTCAAAGTTTGCTTTATGCTTCTTGTAATATCTCGTTGTTCTAAAAGCTTTAAATTAAGCAGTTCATAAAAGGAAGTCCCCTAAATTGAATAATTAGAGGCCAAAAAATATTAGAACAATAATCTAAACATCTAAAAATGAGGATATAAGGCTAGAGATGCCCGAAAATTTGAGCCAAAATAGCTAAACAAAATTTGGCCAAAAAGTAATGGTATTTTTGTAATTTTAGACAACTTTTAAAAATCTCAAAGGAAGGATTTTTAAATAGAAATATTTATATTTTTTGGGATTCTCAAAGGCCTTAAAAATCATAGGAACCCTTAGAATGGTCGAAACTCCTCCAGTTTATATTTTAGAGTATCAGTTGACCAAAACTTTGACCGATTCGTTCGAGAAGGTTTTAAATCTAATTTGAGTAAAACCAAAAGCATTTTATAAATTAGAGGATCTAAACTTCACAATAGAAAAGATGGTTTTAAAAAAGGAGTTGAAATGAGTCCAAATGTAAAGAATTAAGAAAAGGAACAAAATGGATATTTTTAAAAAAGTATTAAAATGACCCCTCTTGCTCCCTATTTACACGCCCCACCTCCTCCTCCTCTCTTAACTGACTTACATCTACCCTAAAACAGAACTTGGACTCCTTGAAGTGGTGCACCAAAAAAGGAGGAGAGAAGGGAGGAAAAACCAAGCAAAAAGGTAAGAAAATCTATGGTTTTTCATGTTTCCTCCTTCACCAACCTTCTTGTCCTTTTTCTCCTCTCTTTTCTTATAGTTTTCATGATTAATTTGAGGTTGACTCATGGCTAGTTCAATAGGAGGAAGAGAGGAATTGAAAGAAAGCTTAAACACTCTAGGAAGTGCTCTTGAAAAGGCTCGAAACCAAGGTAAATATCATAGCTTTTTTTTGCTTCTTCTTGGTTTTTTCTCCTGTGGTGATTTTTGGCCAACCTTATACCATCAAGTAGGGAATGATTCTGGTCATAGCAAGGTAGGAACAAGGGTTTTAGAGTATGAGAAGTAAGAATATATGATTAGATATAAAGGAGAAACTTTATAATTTAAGTTGTAATGTTAAGGGATTTTGTTGCACTTAGAAATTCTTGAAGCTTTCTAAGGATAATTTAGCCTATGTAAGAGTATGTAAGAGTTCATAAGAGGTCTAGGAAGTTTCACGAGTGCCATTTCCCTAAAAAAAAATAAAACAAACTCTATAGGTCCCTAAGTTACTCTATGTCTTGGCCAAGGATAAGAACAAGTACTTGAGGAGATTTTTCTTTGATTCCAAGGATAGAAAATGGTCTAGATATGATTAATAAACATAAAAAAAATCATTGGTTTGAATTTAGAAGTCATGGCTTATGAGATGGAAGTTTAGGTTCCTTTTAAGGTATAAATAAATAACTTGAGTTTAGGCTCCTTGAATTGAATTGAATTGATCATGACTCTAATGAGTTTAAAGGGAATCATATGACCTAGATTGAATGAGAAATTGGAGCCAAGATCATGAATTGTAAGGATTGCCTCATTATTCACTTATATGGAACCATAACTATGCCATAAGATAAAGGAAATTTGCATAGAGTTTATGTAATGCTAGAACTTGCTCCAATGATGTAATTGTGTCTTATTTGATGTGTCTAGGCTAAGCCACTCAAGCTTCTCCTAATTGTGTGTGTATGGTCCAGAAGGAGCAAGAGAAACTCAAGAGGAAAATGTGCTTCTTGACTTGAGGTAGCTCTCTATCTTTTCTTGTATGCATGTCTTGGATATTTGATTGTCATTGGATGTTTGTGTGTATGTTTGAACCATGAAATATGTTTATAGCCATTGAATTCATGCTATGGTACCATTAAGCTTCTTGAAACAAGTTTTGAATGCAAGATGGCTTAAATGGATGAGGTTATGCCAAAAGTCTCTTAGAATGGGTGAGGAGAAGCCAAAAGTCCCTAAGAATGGGTGAGACAAAGCTAAAAGTCTCAAGAAAGAGTGAGGCTAAGTCAAAAGCCCCTAAAAGTGGATAAGGCAAATCCAACACTCCCAAAAAATTAGGTGAGACTAAATCAAAAGCTCTTAGAGCCTATATTTGACATATATGAGTTTATGTGATATGAAAATATGCTTATGTATGTTTACAAGAGACTTTTACGACATGCTTATATTCCTTGATATGAAAATATGCCTTGTATGTATGCTTGAAAGAGTAAAAGAGTTATTAGGATTCTTTAAATCTCACTTTTCCTAATATATGTTTAACCATGTCTATGTGAATCTTATGGGGCAAAAAATGGGAGCCAAGCTACTTGAAAAAATGAGAATTGGATAAAAGAATAGGAAATTTATGCATTTTGACGTCAAAGTTTGTATGAATATGAAGTTGATGAGATGTAAATCATTGAGCACAAGTAGAAGTATGTAATTATGTTGTATGAATCTATTTTGGAACCAAATGTGTAAATATGTGAGTTTTTGACACCTATAAACTTTGATGTATATGTGTATATGAACAACTAGGAAGTTGAGTTTGAGTTCCAAGATTATTTGAACCATTTGGGATGTTTTTATATGCTGTATTTATATTCTTAGACGTGCTCAAATGGTCATGATGTGAGTAGAAGGCCATTTGGTGCACCTTGACCCCATTATGGTCTCTAAATTGGCTACTTTTTTTTACCTAAATCACAAACTGATCAAATGAATGAGTGTGTGCATGAAATTTAGAAAGCAAAATGTAGAGTATTTTATAGAGCCAAAGATCACCATTTTTGGAGCTCTAGAGAATTTATTATGATTTTTCAAAATTGGCCAAATTATGCAAAAACTATCACTATTACTGTTCATACGGTTAGTTTGCTTTTTTGCATCACTCAGGCATCAAATGAAGTCCAATGCTGCTGAAATTTTAGAAGCCTATAGTAGACTTCATAATATTTCCATGGCCACTAAGAGCACCTAATTTGGAGCTTTGTAGAGGGAGAAATAAATTCTTGAAGTTCCAAGTCTATTATAGAACGACCACCAGACTTGATGTACTATTCCATCAGTTTTTATGGGCTAAGCGTGGTTGTTTTGATCTAAAATTTTTATGGCAACTAGATGACATCCTAAGATTTTTAGAAAGATATCATTTGCATGATATGAGTAGAAGGCCATTTGGTGCACCTTGACCCCATTATGGTCTCTAAATTGGCTACTTTTTTTTACCTAAATCACAAACTGATCAAATGAATGAGTGTGTGCATGAAATTTAGAAAGCAAAATGTAGAGTATTTCATAGAGCCAAAGATCACCATTTTTGGAGCTCTAGAGAATTTATTATGATTTTTCAAAATTGGCCAAATTATGCAAAAACTATCACTATTACTGTTCATACGGTTAGTTTGCTTTTTTGCATCACTCAGGCATCAAATGAAGTCCAATGCTGCTGAAATTTTAGAAGCCTATAGTAGACTTCATAATATTTCCATGGCCACTAAGAGCACCTAATTTGGAGCTTTGTAGAGGGAGAAATAAATTCTTGAAGTTCCAAGTCTATTATAGAACGACCACCAGACTTGATGTACTATTCCATCAGTTTTTATGGGCTAAGCATGGTTGTTTTGATCTAAAATTTTTATGGCAACTAGATGACATCCTGAGCTTTTTAGAAAGATATCATTTGCATGATATGGATATTTCTAGAATTACTTATGATTTTCCAAAGTTCATATCAAAATATGTAAGTCATGGCAAAATGTAAAGTGTAATGCAATTTCATGTTCTATGGCTTGGACTTGACTTTTGAGCTTCAAATTGTGATAATTCTGATTGAACAAATGTATTATGAATGAAAAATGATTTTGGTAAGCTTACATCGTCCATTAAGTCTAGAATGAATTAATTAAGCTTTCAATGACACAATTATCCACTGCTAAAAGTGCTATTTTGATGAAAATAAGTGTTTAAGGTAATTGTGCCATGAGTTAAGTCCTATATAGATATGATGTTACGTTTATTGGTATTAGAGAAAAAGTTCAGGCACTTTAGTGTTGGTTGTGGCTTCAAAATGTGAGATTACAAGTTATGTATGACATGTATATGGATGAATTGAGTGATAACTATGGCTTGTGTTCTTATTTGTATTAAAATGATGTTGAATTGTCTTAGATAAGATGGTGAATACCAGGAGAGGTAGACCTACTAAAGAGGCTAGAGTAGAGCCTAGTGATCCTATGGCTAGAGCCCCATAAGCTATTATGTCTCACTTGGATCAACAACAAGCCATGATTCTACAGTTATAGAAAAGGCTTGCTCAAAGAGATAATGAGAGGGCTACTCCTCCTCAGCCCACTCAGATTGTCCTGAGCATTCAGAGGCAATCCCTTCATGCCCATAACCATAAATTTAGCAAATGCCTCAGACTCCACTAACTCAGACGCCTCCTATTTTTTTAGTAGTCTTCCACTAGATAGATCATGCTCAATTCAGGAAATTTACGCCTCTCACCTTTGATGGTGAGTTAAATATAGAGAAAGCAAAGGCTTGGATTATATAGTTAGAGAAGATATTTAGGGTGATAAAGTGTACGTTTGAGCAGAGGGTTATGATGGTCATATTTTAGTTAGAGAAAGAAGCAAATTATTAGTGGAGGAGCACTGAACTTATCATAAAGTCAAAGAATCTCCTGATCAACTAAGAAACCTTCTTGTAAGCATTCTATGAGCAATATTTTTACATTTCCATTCAGGATGTGAAGGAGTTAAAGTTTGTCCTCTTGAGGCAAATAGAGGGATTGTCAGTGGATTAGTACGTAGCAAAATTTGTAGAGCTCTCTAAATATTCCTCTTACCTATAGAAACATGATGATGAAAGATGGATAGCAAATAAGTTAGAGAAGGGTCTACTACTAGAGATCAGAGATAGAAGCTTCTTAGAGAATTATGGATTTTAATGCCTTAGTAGAGGTTTGTAGAGTCACAGAAGCAAACTTGAGGATGATGGACGTAGTCCATAGTGCTAGGCCTTCCCTCCCTGAGAATAAAAGGCCACGTGAAGAGATACTAGCCACCAATAATAGTAAAAAAGGTGGCAAAGGATAGTGGAATAGAAGAGGAAAAGGCAAAAAGAAACCAATTCAGTCTAACAGAGGCAATTCCACTCTAGTAACCTATAATTAGTGTGGCAGAAATCACAGAGGTAGGCCATGTTATGTAGTCCAGAACGTGTGCCACAGGTGTGGTAGACTATGACACATAGCCATAGATTGCACACAAAAGAGGGAGGTGGCTCATGTGCCCAAACCTCAGACCCAAGGTAGAGTCTTTACCCTAACATAGTAGGATGTTAGCAGATCTAGAAGTCTGATTCAAGGTACTATTGTAACACCCCAAAATTAATTAAGGTGTTAATCATAGATTTAGATTGATTAGGAATTATTAATATAGGTTTGAGATTTAATTAGGATAGAAATTTCATCTAGGCCCAAATTAAATTGAGTGGGCCAAGGTTAAGACTAATGGAGGCCCAATAATTGTAGGTGCAGACTAACCTATTTATTGTGAGACTTGGCCCAAGAGAAAGCACATAGTGATGGCCCAATAACCCTTGTACAGACCTAAATCCTTGAGCTCTTCAAACTTGGCCCAAACCTAATTAAAATTTAGCAGCCCAATGCATAAGAGTTGGCCCAACAAAGCTCAAATCTGAAGCCCATTAGGAGTTAGATCTTTGGAGCAACCCATGACCCATATTTGACCTAACTTAACCCAACTAAAACCCTAAACACTTCAGCCACTTCCCTATTTTTCTGAAGCACAAAGGAGAAAATCGGAGGTGTAAAGGGAGGCTAGGGTTTGGGGCAAGAATTCCACATTTTCTCACATTTAGAGCAAGATTCAGCCAAGGTAATAGTTATATAACTTAATTCCCTCATCTTTCTCTTTAATTTAGCCTAATTAGTTTTTCATTTGGAGTATTTTCACCATACCCAAAATCTGAAATATGGTTGTTTGGGATTTTCTTGGTGAAATTCGTAGGTTGAGGCTAGGGCTAACATTAGATAAGTATAAACCCTCCATTTTAATACTTTTTTTGCTAGTTTGAGACCCCCCATAACTAATTTATAATATAGGTATTAATTTTGTACAAATTTACTTAGGATTTTGGGTGAAATATTGAGATTTCTGGTAGAGGATACTTCAATCCGAATTTGGGACTTGTAGTGGCTAGGTAAGTGTTCCCTAAGTAGTCATTAGCATTTTAAATTCTTTGGGTACTTATTGCCACTGTAAATGATGAATTAAAGTAGTAATTCTTTGATGCTATGGTTATAGGGGGATTTTTGTACCATTGGTGGCTATTGCAAATTTATCTACAAGTGAGGTAATCGGGGTTTACATTAATTCCATACATATATCAATTTTAATTTCATATTTGCTGTATATGAATGATTTGAAATGGTGAATAAATTGGTTGGCTATCTATTGTATTGTGATTGGACCTTATGAGTCCATGGTGGAGCCGTGGTGTGGCTGCCACCCGTGCATGTGTTTCGATCGAGCACTGGGTTATGATCAAACCCTAGATGCACTGAGCCCTGGTTGTGCTCAATAGGGAGTAGGTGCTGTGGACGGGCCTCTCTCGGTGTTATTGGCCTTTCACATATGAAAATATAATTGTTAGTATGGGATAGTAATCATGATAGCCTAATTATTTCATTTACTGAAATGACTGGTATGTTTCTAATGCTTATATGAAATTATGCATATATGTTAATTAAAATGGAATGTATGATGGAATTTTTCTTGGTTATTGAGATTTACATCTCACCCTATTTTATGGGATTGCAATTTCAAGTAAAGGTTCCTCGGGTAAGGATAAAGGCAAGCAAGTAGATGGACATCCATGAGTTGAGGCCTGGTGTGGGGAGCTACACTTGGTCTGAGTGGAATAGAGTAGATGTTAAATTTTGTTAACCTATGTATAGTATTATCACGTATCTGTATTGCCAAGTGTAGGCTTTTACATTTTGATTACTTAGAATGTATTTATTGAGGAGTTAGGCCTCATCATAACTTGATATTGGATGTATGAATCCCATAACACCTGATGTAGGAATGTTATTGAATTTATGGTATGGTATATTGCTAGAAATATAATTATGTGATGTATTAGTTATTGATGTGATTCATTGATATATGGAACCTCTAACGGAATGTGTATTGGATGTTAATTGTCATTAATGTATAAATTCTTATTGCTATTACCCTGTGGACTTGCTGATATAGGGTAATTGAGAGAGTAGAAATGGACACTTAAGTCTTGAGCTAGCAATGATAGATTAGCTAGGTGATTAAGGTACATAACTACCATTAGAGTTACATAAATTAAGATAGAATGGCCCTAGGGTGATATTGGAGGGAGAATGGAGAGTATGAGATAATATTTTCGGAGTTATAGGATCAGAAGGAATTTTGCCGCAGCTAAAATGGAGTTAGCCACGGCCAATAGAGGCGAAGTTACCTAGAGAGAGTGCCAGAGAGGAATTCACCATGGCAAAATGTGTAATTAGCCACGGTGAAAAGTGAGCAGCTAAATTGGGAGTCGTCCAGAGGGAAATTGACCACGGCGAATAAGGGAATTGGCCACGACGAACTTTTATGAAAAGGAGCTAGGCATTCCAAAGAGGAATTAGCCGCTGCGAAAGGATGTATTGGCCACGACCAATAGTAAAAGGCGAGCAAGGTGAGTTCCAGGAGGCTTTCTCCCCACGGCGCCAAGTAGGTTAGCCATGGCGAAGGTCCAACTCACCATGACGAAACTAGTGATGAAGTGAAGGGTGAACTCGAAAGGAATTGGCCATGGCTAAGTGTAATTTGGGCGCGGTGAACATTCTGAAACCCTTATGTTAATTAAGAAACCTTGGTTTTTCATATGGTAATCTCAAGGGATGGTTTAAAGACATTGGGATGAGTTATAATTGAGGGGTAATAGAATCAAAGGGTTACAAATAAATGTTTATTTCCCCTATGTACATAAGTGCTTGTAATTGTATGGTTGATGACTCTAATAACATTAAGGTTCAAATTTTCTCGTATTTTCACAATGTAAGTGATCTAATGCCTTGTAACCCCAATCTATAGTTATTAATCACGTATTTAACTTTAATTACAATGATTAGAAATTAAGGTCGTCACAACTATTATGATTAATGATTGTACTATAAATGCATTGTTTGATTCGAGTGCGAGTTATTCTTTTATATCCTATGACTGTGCTAGGAGGTTGGGTTGGAGCACGTGTACATTGCCTTATGATTTGCATATATCTACCCCCACAGGAAGCTGAGCTGTTACCTTCCATGCATGTTTGAATTGTGTAATCCTATTTAATTATTATTTTATCACACTTAACCTAATTTGTATGCCTCTGATTGATATTGACTTGATTATTGGAATGAACTGGATGCCTGCAAATAATGCCATACTTGATTACCATAATAGGTGTATTACTTTACTTGAATGTAGAACTATAGTTAGTACCAGGACTAAGCTAACCTTTATGACCACCTCTTGGACTAAAAGGTCTCTAGAGCATGGTTGTCAAGGGTTTTAGTTTTCTTTTTAGTATAGGCTGAGGTTGAAGAGTGTATAGGGGAGATACCTATAGTTAGAGAGTTCCTAAAGGTATTTTTGAAAGAAATTAGTGGACTACCCCTTAATAAAGAAGTAGAATTTACTATAGACATTGTGCTTAGGGCAGATTCAGTGTCTAAGGCCCCGTATAGGATGGCTTTTACCGAGCTAGCAAAGTTAAAGAAATAGATAGAAGAGCTTTTAGAGAAAGGTTTTATCAGACTTAGTGTCTCACCATTGGGAGCTTTGATCCAATTTGTAAAGAAAAAGGACGGGAGTCTTAGATTGTGTATAGATTACATGGAGCTCAATAAGATTACAATTAAGAATAAGTATCCCCTTCTCAGGATAAATAACCTCTTAAATCAATTGGTAGGAGCGTCAGTATTTTCTAACATTAATCTCACGTCAAGATATCATTAGCTTAGGATCAAGGCTAAAGATATTCATAAGATAGCCTTTGGGGAGGTATAAGCATTATAAATTTTTAGTTTTGCCCTTCGGGTTAACGAGTGCACCTATAGTATTTATAGATTATATGAATAGAGTGTTTAAGTTATACTTAGATAAATTTATAATTGTCTTCATAAATGATATTTTTATCTATTCTAAGAGCAAAGAAGAGCATGAATAACATTTGAGATTAGCTTTCGAAACCCTAAGAGAAAAGTAATTTTATGCTAAACTTAGTAAATATGAGCTTTAGCTCATTGAGGTGACATTCCTAGGCCATATGATCTCCCAAGCAGGGTCACAGTAGATCCCCATAAAGTAGAGATAGTACTTTAGTGGGAGAGACCCAGGACAGTGACAAAAATTAGGAGCCTCCTAGGTTTAGTAAGTTATTACAGGAGGTTTATTCAAGACTTGTCTTATAGAGCAATACCATTTACTAGGCTCACTAGAAAGAATGTAGCATTTGTATGGGATGAGAAATGTGAATAGAGTTTACAGTAATTGAAGCATAAGTTAACCATAACCCCAATCTTAGTAATCCTTAACCCTAGAGAGACTTTTGCAATCTATAATGATGTGTCTAAGAAAGAGTTAGGATGTGTGCTTATGTAGGAAAGCAGAGTGGTAGCTTATACTTCTAGATAATTGAAATCACATGAAGAAAATCATTTCACTCATGACTTAGAGCTAGCAATAGTGGTATTTGCTCTTAAGATATGGAGACACTACCTATATAGTGCATCTATAGAGATATATAGTGATCATAAAAGTCTTAAGTATTTGTTTGAGCAAGAAGAGTTAAATATGAGGTAAAGGAGATGGTTAGAGTTTTTAAAAGACTATGATTTCACTCTAAAATACTATCTAGGTAAGGCTAATATGGTCACAGATGTACTGAATAGAAAATCTATACATATGGCTTGCATGATGTTAAAGGAGCAAGAACTTATTAATAAATTTAGAGATATAAATCTCTTATGTAAGATGCATTCAGAGAAGTTATTAATGAGCGAAACCTAAAAATAGAGTGACCTAAGAGATCGAATAAGAGAAGCCCAATAAGAAGATAAGTATATGTGAAAAGTAAGAACTCAGAAGTCTTAGGGTAGCACTTCAGACTTCAATTTATCTGAGTATAGAGTGATAAGATATAAGAATAGGTTGTACATGTCTAAAGATTCAAAATTGAGAGAAAAGATATTAGAAGAGGCACATAAAAGTAAATACACTATTCATCCAGGTAGTAACAAAATGTACCATGACTTAAAGAAAATGTTTTGGTGGCTTGGAATAAAAACAAACATAGTTGAGTATGTCTCATGGTGTTTAGTATGTCAGAGAGTCAAAATAGAACTCTAAAAGCCAATTGGGTTACTTCAACCCCTAGATATTCCTAAGTGGAAATAGGATAGCATAGTTATAGATTTTATCATAGGTTTACCTAGAACATTATCGAGGCATGATGCCATATGGGTGATAGTGGATGGGTTAACTAAGTCAGCTCATTTCTTAGTAATGAAAACCACTTACACCCTAGATAAGTTAGCTTAGTTGTATATAAAGGAAATAGTGAGACTACATGGTGTCCTTAAGAGCATAGTATCAAATAGGGATCCTTGATTCACTTTGAATTTTTAGAGATTAGTACAGGATGTCTTAGGAACCAAATTGAGATTCAGTACAACCTATCAGCCTCAGATAGATGGTCAAACAAAAAGAACCATTCAAATCCTAGAAGACATGTTGAGGGCTTATGTCTTAGAGTTAAAAGGTAACTGGGATACTTATTTGTCTCTAATGGAGTTTGCTTACAATAACAATTATTAGTCTAGTATTCAGATGGCACCATATGAGGCATTATATGGGAGGAAGTGTAGGTCCCCAATATGTTGAGTTGAGCTTGGAGAGAGGAGCCATATAGACCCAGAATTAGTGGACTAAACCTTGAGACAAATAGAAACCATAAGAAAGAAACTCTTAACGGTGCTAAGTAGACAAAAAAGTTATGTAGATAAAAGGAAAAGGCCATTAAAATTTGAGGTTAGAGACCATGTGTTTATTAAAGTATCTCTAGTCATAGGAATAGGTAGGTCCATAAAGAGTAAAAAACTTGTCTAAAGTACATAAGTCCATTCCAAATTCTTGATAAAATTGGACCCATGGCCTATAGAATTGCCCTTCCCCCAAACCTGAGCCAAATATAGGATGTCTTTCATATATGCCAACTCAAAAAGTACCAACTCGACCCCTCACATGTCAAGGAATATGAAAGTGTGCATTTACAGGATAATCTATCTTCTATAGTATCACCAAATCAGATTGTGGATGCTAAGCTAAAGCAGTTAAGAAATAAGACAATATCGCTAGTGAAAGTAATTTAGAAGGGGTTATCTCCTAAGGAAGCTACTTGGGAGTTAGAAGAAGAAATGAGAAAGAAATACCCAAAGCTATTTCAATGAGGTATGTATCTAAATTTCAAGGACTAAATTTTAATTAAGGGGGGAGAAATATAATATCCCGTTATTCTAAAAGCCTTAAACTAAGTAGATCACAAAAGGAAGTCCCCTAAATTGAATGATTAGAGGTTAAACAAAATTAGAACAATAATCTAGATATCTAAAAAGGAGGATACAAGGCTAGAAACGTCCAAAAACTAAAGCCAAAATAGTTAAACAAAATTTGACAAAAAGACAGTGACATTTTTTTAATATTGGGCAACTTTTAGAAAACTCAAATGAAAGATCTTTAGATGAAAAAATTTAGTTTTTTGGAGTTCTCAGAGGTCTTAAAAACCATAGGAACCTCTAGAATAGTTAAAACATCTTCGATTTATATTTTAGAGTGTCAGTTAACCAAAACTTTAACTAATTCGTTTAGGAAGGTTTTTAATCTAATTTAGATAAAATGAAAGGCATTTTATGAATTAGAGGACCTAAATTTCATAATGGAAAAGATGATTCTCAAAAAATAATTGAGATGAGCCTAAATGGAAAGAACCAAGAGAAGGGATAAAATAGAAATTTTGAAAAAGTATTAAAATGACCTCTCTCTCACTTCCTATTTACACATCTTACCTCCTCCTCCTCTCTTAACCGACTTACATTTGCCCCAAAATAGAAATTGGACTCATTGAAGTGGCACACCAAAGGGAGAAGAGAAAGGAAGGAAAACCAAGCAAAAATGTAAGAAAATCCATGGTTTTTCATGCTTCCTCCTTCACTAACCTTCTTCTCCTTTTTCTCCTCTATTTTCCTATAGTTTTCATGATTAATTTGAGAGTGATTTGTGGCTAGTTCAGTAGGAGGAGGAAAGGAATTGAAGGAAAGCTTAGAAGCTCTAGGAAGTGCTCTTGAAAAGGTTTGAAACCAAGGTAAATATCATAGCTTTCTTTGCTTCTTCTTGGTTGTTTCTTGTAATGTCTGGTTTTTGTAAAAATGACAAAAATAGATATGTTTTCAAAGTAAGTCCTCTGAAATGAATTGGTTAAGACTAAAAAAAAATCAGAATGATGATCTAGACATTAAATAATAAAATTAGAAGGGCAAAGATACCTTGAAATAGAGGCTAAAATAATCAGACAAAAATTAACGAAATTGTTACGTAACGTAATGGTATTTTCATAATTTTGGAAAAATTTTAGAATTCTCATAGGAGGACTTTTTAAATAAAAATTTTGAGTTCTCCAAAGTTCTCAGAAGCCTTGAAAAACCATGGGAAGCTCTGGGACAGTTAAAATCCTTCGGGGTATATTTTCTAATGTTAGTTGACCCAAACTTTGATCCTTTCATTCGGGAAGGTTTTAGCTCCAATTTGAGTGATTTTAAAGGCATTTTATAATATTGAGGACTAAATTTTATGATAGAAAAGACGATTCTCAAAAAGGAGCTAAAACAAACTGGATACGAAAATGCCAAGATTAAAGGATAAAATTGAAATTTTTGGAAGTCTTGAACCCTAACTATAAATAGGACCATGCCTCACTCTTCTCCTCACTTAGCCTATTTTATTTCTGCCCTAAACCAAAGAAGACTCAAGAGAACAAGGCGCACAAGAACAAAAGGGAAAGAGGAGGAGAAAAGCCAAGAAAAAGGTGAAAAATTTATGAAAACTCTTGTTCTTCCTTTAGAAAACTTCCTCCTCTCCTTTCTTCCTCTCTTCCTATGGATTTTATGAGATGTTTGGTTCTATTTTGAGTCCAAAATAAAAAGAAAATTTTTTCATTCAAGGAGAAGAAGCTAAGCAAAGTGAAAAACAAGAAAAGGAAACCAAGGAAACTAGGTATTTTGCCATCTTTATGCTTATCCTCCTTGTTCCTTCTCTTATGTGTGTTTTGCCCTATATAAGACCAGCCAAGAGAGCTTAGATTTCTAGCCAAACCAAAGATGAATCTTAGGAAAATAAGGGAGAAGAACAAGAATATGCAAAGGAAATAACAAAATAACTATTAGATTTTAAGATAGAAAAGTTAGGGTTTCAAGTGTTCCTTTAAAATTCTGTTTTGATACAAGAATTCTTAGGCCAAAATGAGTGTTTGGATGAGCTCCTAAGATTTCTAAGAAACTTCTCATATGCATCTTCCATCAAGAAAGCAAAACAAACTCACTTGGTGTTCATATAGTGTATAGTTTCGGCCTAGGCTAGATGAAGTAATAAAGGGTAGTTTTAATTTATTCCAAGCTTGATTTTGAGTCATATATAATGGAAGAGGATGAGAGGAAGCCTTGAAAAAATTTTAGAAGTCATGGATAGTGAGATGTAGCTTTAGGTTGCATATTATAGCTTAAAGAAGCAACACCTAACTAGGCTCCTTGAATTAATTATGTGATGACTCTAAGAGACTTAAAAGGAGTCAATAATCATAAATGGATGGAAAGAATGGAGCCGAGATTATGTTTTCCAAAGGTTGCTTTATTAAGTGCATTATGAAACCATAAATGAGACATAAGTACAACTTAGCTTTTGAAATGAATATGTAGCCTTAGAATTTGTTCCAAGAGTATAATTGGCTTCCATATTATATGTCTAGGCCAAAGGAAGTAAGTCCCACCTTTTTATAAGTGTGTGGGCATGGGAGAGGAACTAATTTCAAGGAAAAAAGTGTGCAATTATGGCAAAGGTAGTTCTCTCTTCTTTCTCTCATGGATGAGTGAATGTTTACCTTGTCTTGAATGTGTGTATGTATGTTTTGAGCCATGAGAAATATTTTAGCATGTATCTATATACCATTATACCATGATATTACATTGTTTTTAAATGATGCTTTGTGAACTTACTTTGGTTTGCATGAGTATGGTGAAGCAAAAACCCTCTAGCAATGGTCAGGATGAGCCAAGAACTCTCAAGAACGGTTAAGACAAAGCTAAGAGTCTCTCAAGAGTAAGGCTTAATTAGAAGATTTTAAGAAAAAGGGTTAGGTAAGTCCAAAACTTAATTAGAAGATTTTAAGAAAAAGGGTTAGGTAAGTCCAAAATCCTGAAGAGAATGGGTGAGGCTACACCACTTGCTTGATAAGCCTATGTATGTTTTGTATAACTCCTTGAATGCTAGAAATGTTTCATGAATGATTACATGTCCCATGACAGCCATGCATGCATTTTTAGACATGAATTTGTATTCTTTATGTATGGTTGAAAGAGAAAAGAGCTATTAGGATTCCCAAAATCTCATTCCTTCCTCCCCATAAGTCTAACATGTCTAGGTGGACCAAATGAGCTAAGGAATAGAAGCTACCAAGCCTAAAGAAAGATGATTAACAACAAAGTATGGAATTTTACCATTTGGTAGCCATATGAATGGCATATGATGTAACTCAATATTGTATATGATGTATAAGCTTATGAACATATGTAATTACATGAATGAATGATGTATGAATGAGATTTCATGCCATATGAATGATATTGCATGATTTAGGCATTGAATGGCAAGAACTAGCGTATGTAATCTTGTGTATACTTGGGGTGAGAAAGTGAGTTTGAGATATGTTTAGTAGACCATTTTGGTGCTTTTTCACATGCTCAAGTGGCCATGGTTGTCTTAGAAGTAATTTTGGACCATTTGAGACTCTTAGAAGACACCAAAAGAGCATTTTTGCAACCCAATGTCAAGTTCTAAACAAATGAATGAATTTGCCCATGATATTAGGCACACATATAGATCTCATTCAGAGCTTTCTGAAAGCTAAAGATCAGATTATTTGGAGCTCTGTGGGACTAATTATGAATTTTCAAAGTTGCCATTTTTTTGCTATTCATATGCTCAGTTTCTTGTACTATGTCATTTGAATAACAAATGATGTCCAATACTTATGAAATTTTACAATCATAAACTAAATATGATAAGCTTTCTATTTCCACTAAAATCACACTAATTGGATGTCTGACCAGGGAGATATGAATTTTTGAAATTCAATGACAGTACTAGTAGTGACAGATGACCTTGGTTATTATTCCATTGAATTCTAGTAGCTAGACATCTTGTTGTGGTTTAGACTTATTTTTACCATAAAGTAGACATCTGTAGCTTTCCAGAATAATATAGTATGGTTGATTTTGATTTTTCTAAAATTAGTTATGATATTTCAAAATTTATGATAGAAAACTAAAATATCAACTCGAGGCTGCATGTAATTATTTTTATGTACATACTCTATTTGCTCTAGTTCTTGGCCACTTCTTAAGATGGTTATGAGTTGCATTTGTGCATTTAAATATGAGAATAAGATGGATGAGTTCATATGATCTATGAGACATGAAACAAAAAATTTATCCACAATGTAACGTAATTTAATTGAATATTTTTAATGGCTTTCTTTGGAATTCTTGTATTATGCATGGAAAGAAGCTTAAAAATAACATTAAATGAGCTAGAGAAGTTTGGTGTTACATTTCTCCTGTGGTGATTTTTGGCCTACCTTAGACCATCAAGGAGGGAATTATTTCTAGTCATAGCAAGGTAGGAATAAGGGTTTTAGAGTACGAGGAGTAAATATACACAATTAGATTTAAAAGAGAAACTTTGGAATTCAAGTTGTAATGTTTAGAGATTTTGTTGTACTTAGTAATTCTTGAAGCTTTTTAAGGGTAATTTAGCCTATGTAAGAGTATGTAAAAGCTCATAAGAGGTCTAGGAAGCTTCACAAGTGTCATTTCCCTAAGAAAAATCAAGTAAACTCCATGGGTCCCTAAGTTGCTCTAAGACTTAACTAAAGATAAGAACAAGTACTTATAGAGATTTTTCTTTGATTCCAAGGATAGAAATGGCCTAAATATAATTAATAAACCCCAAAGGAACCATTCATTTGAATTTAGAAGCCATAGTCATAGTTTCCTCTACATTAACACTTCTCCAAGAAAAACAACTGCTGAAAGTGTTAAAGGAGCATGAAAGGGCTATTGGTTAGACCATAGCCGATATAAAAGGGATTAGTCCAACCATTTGCATGCATAAAATTCTCTTAGAAGATGACTATAAGAAATCAGTAGAGAATCAAAGGCGATTGAATCTTATAATGAAGGAAGTGGTCAAGAAAGAGATTATCAAGTGGCTTGATACTAGTATTATTTATCCCATATCGGATAGTAACTGAGTGCGTCTGGTGCAATGTGTCCCTAAGAAGGGAGGAATAACGATAGTGAATAATGAGAAGGCTGAAATGATTGCCATAAGAATAGTTACGGGGTGGAGAGTTTGTATGGATTATAGAAAGCTGAACACAGCTACAAGAAAGGACCATTTCCCACTTTTATTCATCGATCAGATGTTAGATAGCCTAGTAGGAAAAGAATTCTTTTACTTCTTGGATGGCTATTCTGGTTACAATCAAATTGCAATCGCTCCTAAGAATCAAGAAAAACTACTTTTACATGTCTATATGGAACTTTCGCATTTAGACAAATACCTTTTGGATTGTATGATGCCCCTGCCACATTTCAAATATGCATGATGTCAATTTTTTCTGACACGATTAAGCATATCATGGAAGTTTTCATGGATGACTTCTTAGTGTTTGGCATCACTTTTGAAGAATGTTTGGATAATTTAACAAGGGTCTTACAAAGATGTGAGGATACCAATTTGGTTCTCAATTGGAAAAAGCGTCACTACATGGTTTGTGAAGGTATAGTGCTTGGGCATAAGGTGCCAAAAAGAGGATTGGAGGCGGATCGGGCTAAGGTTTCAGTTATTGAGCAATTACCACTACCTACCAATGTGAAAGCTGTTAAAAGTTTCTTGGGGCACGCTGGGTTCTATCGAAGATTCATCAAGGATTTCTCAAAGATAGCGAAGCATCTATCTCATTTTCTTGAGAAGGACACCCTATTTAAGTTGGATGTAAATTGCTTGAAAGCTTTTGAAGAGCTTAAGTAAAGACTTATCACAACACCAATTATAGTGGCTCCTGATTAGTCACTACCCTTTGAGGTCATGTGCGATGCAAGCGATTATGCGGTTGGAGCTGTACTTGGCCATAGACATGGGAAGATCTTTCATCTTATTTATTATGCAAGCAAGACTCTAGCTAAAGCACAGATAAATTACTCAACTACTAAAAAAGAAATGCTTGCTGTTGTCTTTGCTTTTGAGAAATTTAGAGTATATTTAATGGGCACTAGAGTCATAGTTCACATTGATCATGTTGCTATAAGATATTTGTTATGTAAGAAGGAATCTAAGCCTAGGTTAATTAGATGGGTTCTATTATTGCCAGAATTTGATGTGTAGATTATTGATAGGAAAAGAACTGAAAACCAAATTGCTAATAACTTATCTAGGCTTATGAATAATTCTGATTGTGTGGGTGATTTATTAATTAATGAGTTTTCCTAATGAGTCTGTATTTGCTGTGAATAGTGTGTTTGTGCCTTGGTATGCTGATTATGCAAATTACTTGGTTAGTGGTATTGTGCCTGATGAATTAAAGTCTTATCAAAAGAAAATTTTTTTGCATGATGTGAAATGGTTTGTGTGGGATGAACCTTTGTTATATAAGAAGTGTGCTGACCAAATTTTAAGAAAGTGTGTGCCTTAAAATGAACAAAATAATATTTTATATGCTTGTCATACTACTCCTTATGGTGGTCATTTTAGTGGCCATCATACTGCATACAAAATACTACAATCTGGATATTGTTGGCCTATATTATTTAAAGATGCTTACTTATGTGTTTCTTATTGTGATGCATGTCAGAGAACAGGTAATATCTTAAAGAGGTATGAAATGCTCCAATTTGGTATTCTTGAGGTAGAACTATTTAATGTGTGGGGAATTAATTTTATGGGACCTTTTGTTTCATCTAGAAGTCATCAATATATATTGGTTACTATTGAGTATGTGAGTAAGTGGGTTGAAACTGCGGCTTGTCATTCTAATGATGCCAATACGATAGTGTGATTTTTGAAAAAGAATATTTTTACTCGTTTTGGCACATCTAAGGCAATCATTAGTGATGAAGGGACTCATTTTAACAATAAGTTGTTCAAGGGTTTGCTTGCAAAGTATGGAGTCACCTATAAGATGGCATTAGCATATCACCCTCAAACCAACAGGTTATGTGAAGTGTCCAATAGAGAAATAAAAAGAATTTTGGAAAAAACTGTGAGTCCCACTAGAAAGGATTGGGCGGATAAGCTCGATGATGCTTTATGGGCGTATAGGACAGCTTTTAAATCTCCAATAAGTATGTCTCCCTATCAATTAATTTTTAGAAAAGCTTGTAATTTACCTATTAATCTAGGGCATAAAGCATTTTGGGCTATAAAGAAATTAAATCTTGACATGGACAAAGTGAGTGAGAAAAGACTAATGCAACTAAATGAGTTTGATAAGTTTAGATTGCAAGCCTTTGAGAGTTCTAGAATTTACAAGGAAAGGATCAAAAGAATTCATGATAGACATATCTTACCAAGAAAGTTTGAACCTAGAGACCTTATGTTGCTTTATAATTCTCATTTGAAGTTGTTTCCAGGTAAGTTGAGATCCAGGTGGTCTGGTTCAATCAAAGTGATCTCTGTGACACTTTATGGAGCTATCAAAGTTAAAGATGAGAAGTTAAGAGATCAACTTAAAGTAAATATTCAAAGGCTTAAACATTATTTGGGTGGTGAGATAGACTGATAGACAACGGTCCATAGCTTCTTTCAACCTCCTTGTTTTGCTGACAAAGTCCAGCTGAGGACTATAAACCAAGCGCTACTTAGGAGGCATCCTAAGTTTTCTTCTTGTTCTTATATTTTAGTTTGATGGTTCTTTTTTGTCTGCTGTTTGATCTTCCTTTTTCTCTGTGTGTTTTGAAGGTTTGGTGTTAGTGTTGAAGTGTTGGATATTAGGGAACAAGCTGTTGGCAGGAAAGGACAAGTCTAATCATGAATTCTAGAGAGTTTCAACCTACTGATTTA